>CADEHL010001448.1:0-367500 GCA_902827135.1 Harpagifer antarcticus
AGTTGATTGTTGAAGTCCTTCCAGCTTCTTAATTGTGAATCTCTTCTGGTTTCTTACGGTCTTAGTCCATTATTATTTGCTCTCAGCTTTGAGCTGATGGCAGAAACTGTGAGTAAGGATAAAGATACCCACAAAATGTCACTGCTGGCGGATTATATAATCTCATTCATTTGTAAACGCTTCGGCAGAAAGACCTGTTTTGTTGAAGGATTTGTATGATTATCACCAAGGTGTTTAGATATAGGAACGACCTTATCATCCCATATATTTACAGTTTTAAGTAAAGCATTGTTAGCAGAGAAAAACATAGTTAAATAAATAGGGTATCATTTAATTATCACTAGTTGGCCAAATAGAAAAGGTGATAATAAATGCATATTTTACACCTGGCTGACTGAATGGCTAAACCTGCAACAGCGGATCTGCAACTTTGTGTTATTGGAAAGTTATGATCACGCTCAACATATATCTTTTTATATTTCCTATGGAGTCAAGTTTCTGACCAGCTGATCAATATTAACATAACCTTTTATATATTGGATGTATATCAAATATACTGCAGTTCACTGCTTCATTCGCACTTCTGGTTAGATGCTAATTGTATCTGATATTCCAGGATTTCCCACACATAGACTTTACTTGGGTGGGCCGCCCAGTATATTAACAGCCGCCCAAGTATATTTCGCGACCCATTTAGTTTTTTAATTTATTTTGAACGCAATGCTGCACACATGTGGGCCTGCCTCACACAGGGTGACTGGCTGTGTACATGATGTGGCCTGCCGACATGGCCACTGTCATACAGATCATAAATCAAAGCCCTTGATTGGTCTCTGTGTGTCAGTCAAGCTCTGGATAAGCTCAGGTGAGGTAAAGGACTCTGAGTGTTTAGATAGTTAACTTAGTCTAAGTTATATACCATGGTAAATACTACTACAAAACCCTGGATCAAATCTAGAGAGGACAACTAAAAAAGTGTAGGGTGGCTGTTTTAAACTAATTCCACCACATATATATCTTATTCTAACCCTATAATGTATTTACTGAAAAAGAGTCCTCTCCTGCTGATAGTCAGGTATGCTGGTCGCCATGTCTCTGCTTTAAAGAGTCCTTTATCCAGGTGTTTAACGATGCGTCTTTTGCCCCCCCCACAGAGTGAAACTTAGTTATCACTATTAAAACCTAAATAAGCTCTTTTTTAAAATTAATATGAATACCCTCTTTGCAAAACAGATACTTACTTTTAGTTAACAGTTTCACAAAAACTTGAAAAGAAACATTCTTAGCAGACACCGTGTCTTAATCAGCATATAGATTAGCATCCCTTATCTCAACCCCCCCCCACATCAAAGGGGGGAACTCTAACGTGTGTGTGTGTGTGTGTGTGTGTGTGTGTTAATTGTTCTTAGAGGCAGGGGGAGCAGCCTGTTTGACCAAAAGAGGCACGAGATAAGTCTGTAGGCATCTGACCAGCCACGGCATTCGTTTCTTGACTGGCTCTTCGAACGGATGGCAGTAAGTTGTCACATTTTGGCAATTTTTCTTTTTTGAAAGGTGACTTGGTAAGTGGAATTACTGTCTTTTATTTAGTTTTGAGCATATTTCTATTTTCATCTAATTCCACCTCCCACAATCTCCTTGCCGGAGGAAGGGGTGGAGAAAAGGGGGGAGAGGCCGGGGGCACACTGAGCGGACCAGACATCATAACTTCAAAGAGACTACCTTAATCGACACATCAAAGAATTAGACAACAAAACATGTCTCACTCATAAAAATACCTAGATTAACATCACAGGCTCATAACATCAAAGGCTAATTAGATTAGATAACCCCTGAGGGACCAGACAGCATAACTTCAAAGAGACTACCTTAATCGACACATCAAAGAATTAGACAACAAAACATGTCTCACTCATAAAAATACCTAGATTAACATCAAAGGGGAAAACATCAAAGGCTAATTAGATTAGATAACCCCTGAGGGACCAGACAGCATAACTTCAAAGAGACTACCTTAATCAACACATCAAAGAATTAGACAACAAAGGCATTCCACAGGGGGGCTTTTCACACCTACCCGTTATAACGCATCACCCCTCACATCAAAGGGTCTCAAACAATGGGAGGCGGGACATAGCTCTGATAAAAGGCTCTCGACCAATGGGAGGCGAGGGGAGGCATTTGCATAATTGGGGGCGTGTCACCTGTCACTTTTTATGCATACTAATGTGATTGAAACAGCATGGTTAATACTACTGAGGTACAATTTGTGCTGTACAAAGAGGACTTTTTTTAGACAGCTTTAAACCTCTATAAATACCCTGTTCAACGTCATGTACAGGTAGCTGAACTGCGTGAACTGATGGATTCCAGAGTTGAACAACAAATAGTGAAGCTCACCTTGGCTGGTGCCAGAAAGCTCAGTGAGATTAGACGTCACCTGTTCAATTTTGTAAATGACGAGCTGTTCCGGGGGGAGCAGCCATCTCCACGAACACGTCAAAGGTTTTACCCCACAGACAAGGATATCAGGAATATCTTATCAAGAACGAAGGAGGGAATACGTGAATCCAAAAATGACCAGGTCAATCTGCAGGTAATACACTGAGAGTAGAATAGTATTAATATTATTCTAGCCATGCACATTTGTGTGGGTGGTTAATGCACAACTTACAGAGTTTGTGACTTCACCAAGCATGGTCAGTTTTTTACATGATACATTGTCCTCTGAATGCAGGTGTAAGTAAGCAAAGCAAAGAAGCAGTATTTGGTTCATATGCAGGGTATGACCATTTTTCAAAATGCAACTAAAACTTCAAAACTGTTTTTGCCCTGATATGACAACAAATGTTCCTAATGTTTGGGTTATGAGGCTACATGATGATAATGTCCAGTTACACTTTCATTCACAGCTTCTGACCCCCAGATGGTTAGTTGATGACTGCAAAATCAAGTACAGGCCAAGCCAGCTACAGGAGGACGGAACTGTCACAAAGCTGCTGTGTTGTTACCAGACAGCCTGGCAGCGAAGGCTTCTCCACCTGTATGGACAACAGATGTGCCTGCTTGATGCTACTTACCGGACGTGTCGTTACTCTGTTCCCCTCTTCTTCCTATGTGTACGTACACATGTGTGCTATGCAGTGGTTGGCCTCTTTGTGACCCAGAGTGAGACAACAGCAGATGTCAAAGAAGCCCTCCAGGTGTTTAAGGAGTGGAACCCTGACTGGAGCCCTAGCCACTTCATGGTTGATTTCTCAGAGGTAGAGATCGGTGCCCTGGAGGAAGAGTTTCAAGGTGAAATTGCAGTAACTGTAGAAATCTGTTCATTCACAGAATATGAAACCTTAATTAAAAAAAAGGATACTTTTTACATAGTATTCCACCAACTTCAAAAATATAATCATTTACATGCAAATGTATGCAACAATCTACTTCAAAATATAATGAAGTCATCACCTCCACTGACAGAGATGTATATTTTGTCGCGTATACTATGTAATAGCAACGCGTCAAAATAAAATGACAAGGTGCAGGTAATATATCTCTTATATTTGATCCAGGTTCGAAGGTGCTTCTCTGTGACTTCCATAGGGAGAAAGCTTGGGTTGAATGATGCAGGAAGAAAGATCACGGAGTGAGCAACGCACAAGACAGTCTCCTACCGCTTCTGAGAAGCATTGCAGCTGCTTCAACTCCAGAGGAGTTCGGCACACGCCTTTGCAACCTGCAGGAGGCCAAAGTCTGGAAAGACAATGTGAGGGCGTGGTTTTCAAATATGTGGCTCCCAGAGGCTAAGGTGTGTATCAAGTTGAAATATTATATTTACTTTTATATTATATTTATTATATAATGTGTTGAATTTGAAGAGTATTCCTTTTATTTATTTTTGTCTTTTTTTGTCTTGTGTAGAGATGGGTGCACGACGTGTTTCGGGATGAAGATCTCAAGGTGGCCATCTACACCAACAATGGGGTGGAAAGACAAAATGAAACCCTAAAGTATTCTCATCTTGAAGGTTATAAGAACTGCAGCCTCAGTGAAATGCTCACTGTGTTGGTAACTGACTTCCTACCAAGGACATATCGGAAGTGAGCTAAAAAATTATTACTATGATTATACATATATATATATATATATTTATATATACACTGAACAAAAATATAAACGCAACACTTTTGTTTTTGCTCCCATTTTTCATGAGATGAACTCAAAGATCTAAAACATTTTCTATATACACAAAATAACCATTTCTCTCAAATATTGTTCACAAATCTGAGAAAATCTGTGATCGTGAGCACTTCTCCTTTGGCGAGATAATCCATCCCACCTCACAGGTGTGGCATATCAAGATGCTGATTAGACAGCATGATTATTGCACAGGTGTGCCTTAGGCTGGCCACAATAAAAGGCCACTCTGAAACGTGCATTTTTGCTTTATTGGGGGGGTCTGGGGGGGTCCGAAAACCAGGCAGTATCTGGTGTGAGGGGTAGGGGTAGGGTAATGTTGTGAATCGAGTGGCCCATGGTGGTGGTGGGGTTATGGTATGGGCAGGCGTATGTAATGGACGACGAACACAGGCCACTCGATTCACAACATTACCCTAACCCTACCCCTCACACAGATACTGCCTGGTTTTCGGACCCCCCCAATAAAGCAAAAATGCACGTTTCAGAGTGGTCTTTTATTGTGGCCATTCTAAGGCACACCTGTGCAATAATCATTGTTGCATATGTTTCTGAGACAATTGTATTATCAAATACCATATCTATATGTCAGAGAAAGCAAACTGTCACAGAGAGACTTCTAAGATATTGTTCTCTTCTCTTATTGAAGGTACATTGAACTGAACGTCAAGTACTCCTCAGTCTACAGAAGGTACAATGAGAACATGCCAAAGTTCTTAAAAGACAGACCAAGAAGTGTAGCAGACCATGTGATGTCAAGGCTTACAGAAGCCCAGTTTTATGAAGCGAATGACATTGTTGCAAAGGGCAATGGTATGTTCCATGTCAAAAGCCAAAGTCATCCTTGCACACAGCACAACATCAACTTTGGTGAAAGTATCATCATGCCATCGTGCACCTGCAAAGACTGGGCAAAGCACAAGTTGCCCTGCAAGCACTTCTGTGCTGTTTTTAATCATGTGCATGAATGGGGTTGGGAGAAACTGGCATCTAATTACAGGGATAACCCCCTCTTCTCCTGGATAATGCATGGCTGGGACAGACTTCCTGTGAGACGGGTGGCAGCGGCAGATCAGACATCACAGATCATACATATACACTGGTATCAGTGGAAATGCAGTCACCATGTAACGCTTTGCCCGAAAGGAAAAGACCAAGAAAGGTTAAACAAAGAAGGGAATGTGCCAGTCTCTTGCGTGAGATTACTGACTTAACATACCATCTGCAAGATGAAGATTACCTTAAAACGTGAACTGACCAACTGACCGAGATCTTGGAAGATGTGAAGCTACACACTCCACATGATCAGAGCCTTCCTCTGACGTTCACACCTAAGGAAAGGAAGAAGGAGATGGCTAACCTACCTGTGAAAACCGTGCCACAAAAGCACCCATTCACAAAAAGGGTAGGCTGCTTTGCAGAAGCTATGAGGTTGAACTTCCGGGTCAGCATGAATTTGAAATGAACTTTGTAAAATATTTAACTGTACAGTTCGGCATTCATATCTTTATTATTATTGAATCACATATTGTTGTTATAGATTGTACAATGTGCAATTTGACTTTTTATGTAAATATTGTTATTTTATTGCACATTTTAACTTTAACTTCTTATTTATCCATACATATTTGTATTCTATTTAATTGCAACTTGTCTTGCAACATTTTTACTTTAACTCTGTAAGGTTACATTATCCTTTTAGTCTTTTTATTTATCTTGTATTGCACATTGTTATTTTTACTTCCTATGTTAATGTACATCTTTTAATGTATTTTATTATATCTGTGTTGTATTGCCCTCTTTTACTTTCACTTCTTATTTCAACATAAATATTGTTATTTAAAATCATATTGAACATTTCTGCTTTCATTTTTTGTTTGTTTTATATGTTTATATACATATGGTTATTTTATTTTGCATTGCCAATTTTTGATTTTACTTCCTATAGTTACATTCATCTTTTTATTATATTTTTATTATCTTGAAATTCACACTTTTACTTCTTGTGTATATATATATATACATTTAGCTATGTATTAAGTATGTTATTTTGTTTGTTCTAAAATTGAGCAACTGTCACAAAACAACATTTCCTCCACAGGATAATGAAATGATTCTGATTTAACTTCCATGATGAAATACTGGTCAGATATCCACCAGATCTTTTAGTGATTTTTGCAGGGCCGTATTCATGGGGTCAATATTGGGGGGGACCAAAAATTCAATACAAATTTGAATACTAATTTCCTGCCATTCTAAAGGAAAATACATAAAAAATCACTAACACATTGGATACTTTAAAACCTGTTAAACCCCATGCCCCTGCCCGTGGGGGCAAAACACAACAATAGTCACGAAACTGTGTCTCAGGCATGGGTGTAGGAAGCATCCTCAATGTGGGTGGGACAATTTGACGGGGGGTGTGGGCGGGCGGGGGACCTAACCTCCTCTAGGGGGGTCCGGGGGCATGCTCCCCCGGGAAGATTTTTTTTTTTTTTTAAATGTTGAAGTTAAAAGCATCAATCTGGTGCACTTTGAGAGCAACATTAGGGACTAAATCTCAACAACACCCATGTGAAACAGCACTGAACAGATTTACTTTTTCTTTATGCATATTTTACAAATCACTCCCTTTTTAAACTGTAGTATGAGTTGGAATGATTTCATACCTGTTATTCTGTTATTCTCTTATTTTGTATAACTAAAATGATCATATAAAGGTGTGCCTTGAAAATACTTGTTTTGCATCAATCTTGATACAGGGTACTTATATGTTATAGTTTGGATTCCTAAAGCTTTTAGTCTACTATCCCATCATTCAAGGGTTTCACAATAAGTAATGGTTTATTTTTTGCACGGACACTATCATTTACATTTTTTTTACTATGTTCAATCTGAATTTACTTAAAAAACATCTATATTGATTCTGACTTTTCCTACATCCAACTCACAGGTTTATCATTGCTTTGAGAAAAAAGATTATTCATTTAACCATTTTTAGAAGTGAAGATATAGTCAATTGTTCCGGGAATGTCCTTTTCAAACCTGAGACCTGAAAAACAGGCTTGGGGCTTAACAGGTTAAAATGTTTCACCATAATGTCTAATTGTGCATTGTATTACATCGCCCTATTTTATCTAGTTTAGCTTTTCTTGTGTTGTTGTTTGTAATGGCAGAGATTAGGGATGAATAAAGTACAACTATAACCATAATCACATTAAAGCATTTCAATCCATAGGAAGGTCTGTGCCACGCAATTTCAGTAGAAACAGGAACACTTTATTGCCCTTTTGTTTCACAGCCACGACTCGCACTAGCTGCTTGCCGCTCATTCAAAATCAAAAAGACCCCCAACTTCCTCCCAGACACCCGCCCAAAAAGCCCAACCCTCAAGTAAAGGACTCAAAAGCCTTTTTGCGCTTATCGTTGGCACTGATAAAAGACTGGCATATTCCTTCAAGGTCCAGTCTGTCCAGTTTCTTCTGGTGCACATGACATATGGCCACATTATTCAGCCTCGTTTGACTCATCGATGATCTAAGCCATGTCTTAAGCCTCCTCAGGGCACTAAAACTCCTCTCAGCCTCTGCAGAAGAGGCAGGGACGACCAACAGAAGCCTTACTAAAGCTTCCACCTGACCGAAGAGACCTCTCACCTCTGGCACCATTTCCCGAATAATGCTAGCAACATCTGAGCTTGTTTCATAGGTGTAATTAGCCCCAAACATGACCAGCTGCACCTGCAGTAGGTTTGAATTCAATTCAGGATACTCTTCTACCACCTTGTCCATGTCTCCGTGTAGCAGCACATTTTCAAGCTGCTGCAGCTTGTGGAATCCAGCTTGTTCAAACCTCTCTATGAATTGAGTATTCACTGTGTCCAAGGCATTGTAGAATTGGACTCTGTACAAGGACTGGGCATCGGGATGGATATGGGCTGCAGCCTGACCGGTGTAACGCTTTGTAGGTTTGCGGACATGAGGGATCTGAATTGGTTGTAGGTCCAACTTTGTTGCCACAGCAGTTGCTTTCGAGAACAATACATCAAAATGCTCCTCCGTTCGTTTGACCTGCATGCTTGTTTTGACTTGGTCTACAGCCTCCAACATGCCTGAAACGGTCTGTTTCCTAAGCTGCAGGGAGGTGTTCAGGCACTCCAAATCCCCCATCAGGTCTTCAGCCATTAAAAGGACGAGCACAGTGTTCCCTTTAAGAAATGTTCCATGAAGACCATTGGCCTTGGCTGAAGTTTCAGGTGAGCTGCATGATGCCATTTCTTCAAGGGCCATCAGCACTGACTCATACTGCTTGAGAACTGAGCGGATGGCAGGGGTACGTACAGTCCACCTGGTGGGACAGAGAGGCTTCAATGAGGTGAAAGTTGAACCATGCTCTGATTTTGCGATATTCTAGAAAATCAACTTGAACTTGCCAGATTGATTAAAGAAGCCCCCCAATTCATGGACCAGACCCATTGCATCTCTTACTAGTGGAGAGGCTCCACAGGCAGCCTGCGTAATTAAGTTCACGCAGTGGGGACCACAGTGACAATACACAGCCAGCAGTTGTTCTTTCCTTAAAATGGCTTGTACTCCCTGCAATCGTCCAGCCATATTTGCGGCACCATCATAAGTTTGTCCTCGGAGTTGAGACAGAGGAAGCTGTAGGCGCGTCATCACATCACATGCCATCTTGGCTATATTTTGCCCTGTTGTTGATGACACTTGGTAGATTCCCAGGAATTCTTCCTTTGGTTGTAGATCTGCATCTACAGAGCGCACACATATTGACTCCTGCTCAACTCCTGATATATCTTGGGTGCCATCAATGATAATTGCGAACTGGACCACTGGCATTGATGTTATTTCCGACACAATTTCTTCGATGATTGTATTGGCCATCACCTTCAACAGTTCGTTCTGCAATTCCGGACTGGTGAAATCGAGGGGACCTTTTAGCCAGGAGGTCAGCTCTGCATCGCCCGTTGCCTTGTACTTTAGAAGCTGGCTTAAATGTCCACTCTCCTTCTGATCGCCTCGAAAAGCCAGACCTTGCCGCGCCAAGTACCTCACACCCTCAACAATCTTCATCAGATTTCTTCTTGCTTGTTGCTCTCGTCTTTCAAGCTCACGTGAAAGTTGCACATTAACAGGCTCTGGCTCCTGAATCCTAGTCATCACAGCTCATTTGTGACACTGGCTGTGTTTATGCACACTACATTTCTCCAGTGCCTTCTTCCAATTGTTAAAACCAGTCTTGACAAACGCTGAATCTGCTTTTGACGCAAGCTTAGACTTTTGTGCTGCAAAGTATTTAGCACAATAGAAACAGAGGACCCCTTTTACAGAGGGGCTGTAATGGAGCCATGTATGATCTTCAAACCACTTCTACTGAAAGTAGAGTATTCTATTTGATAGGGTTTGACTGGGTATGACTTTCACATTTGGATGATTTGGGCAAAGTCCAAGCTCCTCTCCTTCCTTTCCTGTACCTTCATTTTCGCCTGCCTGGCTGCTCTCTCTCTCATTGTCAAACTCACTCTCCCTGCTTGATGGTATTATCTGAAATACATATGAGGATGATCTCATCTTAAATTAACATTAACATTAGACTGCTATGTTGTCATTATTCTGTCTTAACCATCAATATAGCTCCTTTCTGACTTACCTCCATGTCACAAGCGCACACTCTCCCTGTCTGGTCGCCATGCTCACATTCTCTCTCTCCCTCTCTCTCTTTACTCTGAACACACCGGAGTGAACATGGAAGAAATATTATCAGTAAACAAGCTATCTGACTGGTAACAATACTCACTTTCTCACTGCTCTTAACTTACTTTTTTTCTTTTCTGAGGCTGCCCAAAAAACTGTCTTATGTCACTGCCACCCTTCCTCTTGCTCATGCTTACAGCTTGACCTCGGCGATCTGCAGTTGCTGATGTGATGAATACGGGTCAGCAGCGCTGGATATAAGATAATTAAACATGTTTATTAGCAATTCTGAGCGTTCTAAACCCAGCACAAGCTATGATGCACACTGCAAACCTCCTGCGTGTGAGTATCTTTTAAATGCTTCTGATGATTATGAAATACTATTTCATAATAATTTTAGAGTATTTATTATTTAATTAATTCTGGCACCTTTGGTATTCCATAGGTGCCACACATCACAGTTTTAAATCTTTCCACACCCTACAAATTACAAAATAAAATAGAAATAATCCACATGAATAAATATCTATTGGATTACATCCAAAACGACGCCATCATTTTCCACATAGCTGACACTAGCCCGCCAAACCCTGGCTAACAACTGAAACCAGCTAGCCCACAGCTAGTTAGCTACTATTCCTGAAAAGTTTGGTTTTAACATCAGAACTACAAGTTACTTACACAAAGAAGCTAAACCGGAGGGTTAATTAACATTACCATTACGAAATAAAATAATATAGATTACTTTAGGGCTAACTAGAAAAGATACCAGATCTGATGGAGGGCAAATTAAAACATGACTGACCTGCTTGGAGCATCAAGCTAACTCAGTGTTTCTCAAACTTTTTCACACCAAGGACCACTTAACCAATAAAAAAACACTCGCGGACCACCTAACTCCATAAATATCCAAAAACACATCGTTTTTCTAGAACAGATTACAAATCGCCTGAAAATGGTACAAACAAGTGGCAACATGTGTGATGAAGTTGTTGCGTGGGGCTATATCATGCAATCGAAAGTGAAACTTAACCTCGCTCCATTGCGGAGATATTCCTGCGAGAGTGCGGAAAACTCAAATGTATTTATTTATTTCAAATGTGAAATGTTACCAATATACTGACGGACCACTAGGGGGCGTTCACGGACCACCAGTGGTCCGCGGACCACACTTTGAGAAGCACTGAGCTAACTGAAGGTGGACTCAGACGTGCAACAGCGAAATACACCCCCGGGTACAAAATAAGGAACCAATTTACATATGAAAAGAAATATAATTTTGGTGAAGTTCACAATAACAGAAAATATAGATTTTCAAGTAACCAAAATAAAGAAGTCATAGAATAGCAATTTTATTTTAATTAAAAAATTAAAACTTTTTTTTTTTTTTTTGCTATTTATTGGGGGGGACATTTTGAGTGTATCTGAATATTGGGGGGGATGTGTCCCCCCCAATGTATATGGTGAATACGGCCCTGGATTTTTGTCTCTCTTGGAGAAATTAAATCGCAACATCCAATAGAAAAGCACAAATACACAACCGAAAATAATACATGTAATACTATAATATAAAGAGATGGACGAATTCATTTCAATAAACATGTGAAAACTAAATCATACAGGTTTTAAGGGGTTTATTTGTGTGAAGACGGCAGCAGCCAGTAAAGTAAAGGGCATCGTCTCTTGTCCTCGGTGGCATATTACGTCACTTCCGCCTAAAACCCAGGAGGTATACGATCTAGCACCAACCGTCCTTTCCTCCGGAGCGTCACGTGAAGCGACGTCCGTTTGTGATGACGCTGCACAGCTGATCGTCTGACAGCAGCTCTGTTCCCGTTATTTTCACAAACACCCCCGCCTCTGTTAGTACACATTTACTGACACAAACATTTGTATCATCTGTTGTAGACCCAAATAAATAAAAATAAAATAAGAACTCATTCTCAAAAAAGATAAACGCCATTCTTAAAATGTATAAATGAACAATAGTTTGATTAACATTGATTAGAGTGCACATTAGAAATAAAATAATTCAGAGAAGAAAAAGAGATATTTTATCTATCAAAACCCAGTTAGATTAACATTCATTGGATTGCACACTTTGTTTGTTTGTTTGGATATGTAGCAAATTAACATTTTAAAATAGCACTTAATGACTGATTGAATGGAAATGACAATAAATGAAAATGTAAAACGAAAAAAGCGATCATGACAATGTTTCCAAAAAATGAATAAAATGATTTTTGACCACTTTGTTGTTCAGATATATCACATATTTGTAACTAAATGATACATGAATTGAAACAAAACACGGTATAAACTGAGGAGTGACTTTCGTGAGGTTCATGTATTTTCTTCACTCTGCTCTCATGTCAAGATGCATCAGATCAGTGCATGCGCTGCATCGTCCAATCAGTGAGCGATGCACAGTAAGGGGCTGGGCGAGTGTCTGAGGATTTCATCGGAGGATGGTCTGGTGGTTCCTCGGTTATCGCTCCTCGCTCCTCGATCCTCGGTCCTCCGGCAAAAATAAGGCCATAGAGAGGCGAAGTCACGCCCATCTACTTCCGGCCCATGGGACCCCGGAAGCGAAAAATAATACATTGAATTCAATGGAGAGAGAAAACGTATCTTTTGATCCCGTTTGAATTGTGCCACGAACTACACATATGATGTTTGTCAATCTTAAACAATCATTTCCATGTCAAAAAAGTCACATTTTGTCGTACAACTGTTGAAATATAAGACTATGAAAAATACGCGACTTCAAAGACTACAAATCCCAAATCCCATTCTGGGTCGCGTAAGTGATGTCATAGGCGATAATGCTCCAAGTTGCTCCAAGTGGTTGGTTCACTTTTACAAGATGCCTGTGTGCTTTGTACCAGGTTGTAATCACACAAGTGATCACACCACTTGCTCGTTCTATCGCTTCCCGTCTGATGAAAGGACCAGGAGTCACTGGATCAGACATATCAGGTAATATCATAGGTAGTATACATGTTGTGCATGGAACATAGTCAAGTTAGCTACCTAGCTAGTAGCGATGAGTAGCGAGCACGTTAGTTAGCATTACATTACTTAGCCTTGTCACTTTTAGTAGCCTTACCATGAAGTTATTATTTTATTACATGAAGTAAACCAAAATATTAAACAGTAAGAGTAGTCATGATGGTAAGTATTTTGTGAAACATTTGAAGAGTAGCCTACTGCGCCCTCCACCAGGTGCTAAGGAAGCAGTTCAGGGAGAGTGGAAGGCAGGCAGGGGTGATCATTGTGATGACAGTGACAGTGAGTCAATCTGTTTGTTGGAAAGACAGTCGTTGTGTGCTTACTGAGAGAAAATTGTTAGAAGAGATAATTATTCAAAGTGTTGTTACTTTAAAGTGTTGTTACCTTAAAGTGTTGTTACTGACCTTTTTCTCTTTTTTTCCCCTTACCTCACCTGTAACTGCTGAGACGTTGAGGAACATGCACACTGACCTGCTCTGGCAACCTGACTTCCACTGTACGTAATAGTATTTGGTTATGGTATATTATTTATATACATCAAAGGCACAATGCACCCCCCAGAGACACACATGTATTGAGTGTGATAGTTTGCATAGGTCATGTGAAATCATCTTTACACACTAGAAAACTGTAGGAGCGGCAACTTGTTTTGAAATAGAATTTTTAATATCTGATAAAGTTGATCTGTTTTCTTCTTCTCTCTTCCCAGCTCCATCCATCACCGCTCTGTTCCTGCAGGTCCTGCTTGCTAATCAATGCTCATATTTTTTTACACAATTACAAATAAAGTCAATGTATTGTATGACATGAAGTTGTGCTTCATTCTGAGTCAATAATAAATTCATTCTGCCTTCAACTGCACAATGACTGTGGACTGCACCGACATCCATGTAGCTGCCCCCCCCCAGTAAGATGAACCAAGCAAAGAGGGTCACCATCATGCCCAAGGACATCCAGCTGAGAGAGGGCTTAGACTGACCTGAGACCAGCACACCCAAACACAACGGCTCTTTTAAGAGCCACCTACAGTTTCAAAGAGTTGCAATCCTACGTTATTATAATGATTAAACTGGTTCATGTATCACTTAGTTTACTGAACCGTGATGAATGAGAGAAATTAGTGAGGTAGTTGTTTACTGAAGTTACAAAGACATTAATATATGAGTAACAGGTCAGTGTAAACACACGCTTCTGTCAATTATAGATCAAACTATTTATATAAAAAATATGTAATAAAGTTCTCAAACAAGTATTCGGTATATTCCTTGATAGCTTTTGGAGAAGGTTGTTTTTAAGTTTATTAAAATCTATCGTTTCAACTGTTTCACTTTATAAAAAGGGAACAGGTGAGTAGAGCATCATTGAGTTTCTTATTCTGTCAGTAAATTATCCAAATGAAATGTTTTTCATTATTTTAGTCAACCCTAAACAAATTGATTGTACCTTTTAATAATGACCTTACATGGTCGGCAAAGTTAAATTAACTTCAGAAAATCAAATCTGTTCTGAGAAAAAACTAATAAATGTTTAAAGATAGGAACTTGCCATCCCACTGAAAAACAGTCTAGAGATTCAAAGGCGTAGTTGTAGTTCAGTCCAACATTTCATTTGGATTCATTTCTCCAACAGTCACTATTTTCATAAAGAATATATATATTTTTCAAAGTCAACTTTATTGTCAATCTTACTCAGTTTGTGTTTATAGACAGAGAGATCAAAAAGACGTTTCCAACAATCCCAAATACGAAAAATAAAATTATATAATTTACAGATATGTATACAAATATATATATCCTGTATACAAATATATATCCTATATACACCATCATGTATAATGAAGGAAATGTGGTAGATAACAAGTAAATAGAGTTACATACAGATCCATGTTACTGCAAAAGATGGAATAACTAAGAAGCACGCAGTATAATAATAATTACATGCAACAATTCAATAACTGCTCAGCATCTCCACCACAATCCCAATCTGCTGTGTCCTGTTTTCCTCCCCTCTGCATAACACCCCATCACACATAGGAAACACAACGCAGAGTCAGAGGGTGTTAAGAGTGTGTTTATTTAAATGTCCTCCTCTCTACTGGCCAACACAGGGAGCATGCTGGGTGTAGAAGTTCTCCAGGAGGAGGAGATTGCCATGCCATGCAGGGTCTTTGGGGATGATGATCGCCTCCTTCGTGGTCCACACAACAAAGTAGCAGAGACTCCGGTCTGTGATGTGCAGCTGCCCTTGGACCTGGTGCCAGTATGGGTGATTGACCCACCCTCCTCACGGAGACAGAAGGATGGAAACTGGACTGCCTCCGCGATGGTCATGTTCCTCTGGCTGTGTGGACACTTCACCTCCAGCAGGGCAGATGGCTGCACAAGTCCATCAGTGATGCTCCCAAAACACCCGACTCACTCACAAAGAGACCAGACTCAAACACTCTCACTTGATAGGCCTCCACAAAAGCCTTCACCCCTTCGGTCTCGTTTACAACCCCCCAGTTGGCAGTTAGCGATGTCTCTGGCCAGTGGGTTGTATGTCTCCTCTCGCTGTTGGTAAAGTTGAGACACCGGCTGGACTACTTTTTAAGTGCCAGGCTTCCTCCACTGGCACTCAACATCTGTGGAGCTGATCTGCCACATGGCAAATATTGCCAATGCTGCAGCGTGGCTGCATTTGTACATCCCCTGTGCACAATCACAGACAGCGCTCTGCATCGCGCCATCCTCTCTCATGCAGATCTGTACAAATAAAGTAAGTACCATTTGTTAGCATGCTATAATAGATTGAATGAGCAATAATACAAGGATGGTCCGGATCTGGGGGGGGAGGGTTTATTTTTCCATAGTGTTGTCCTCTTGTCTGATTGTTGTATTGGTTGTGATTGTACTTTTCTAAATGTGTATGAATACATTTTTGAAAAACATTTGATCAACAATAAAAAAGGATTTGGTCAGGATCTAGACTCAGTGTGTAGTTTATTAATTAATCAATGCTCTCTACATTAGGAACACATACCAGTGTACCAGAGGGAGTCACACACAGCTGTGCTAGATAACCAAACCCTTGAATCTACACACAGCAGATAAACTCAAATGACACAACCAGATGTAGAAGGAGATCACACATACAGTATAGTCGATATAAAACTGGCCGCTTCAATCTGAAGAGCAACTCAAACAAAACACGGGAGTGTACCTTGTTCTTGTGAACACTAATGTTATCCACAGCATACACAGAGACCACAAAGTTCTTAAGGAGAAAACTAGTTACTAAAACAAAACACGTTAGTGTACCTTGTTAGCTAATGTTAGCTAGCTGACATTAACGTTACACATTGCACTCATGTTACTCACCGAAACCTTGTAAAGCCGGTCCCGCTGCTCTTACAGAACCGACGAACTCCCCTTTCGTGTATGTACAGCTCTCAACGTGCCCAGACTTGGAGTGATGTTCACCTCGTTTTATACTTTTCGCCTCATTCTGAAAGAAACAGGTGGAATTTGCTAACGTGACGGCCGTCTTTGTGATGGTGACGCGTATTGTGCGAGACCAGAGACCTGTAGTTCACTGAGCGGTTTCACACAAACAAATGTGTAACTTCACAGTTTTACGACACATTTTTATTTTTTTGACTTGCAAAATGTTCTTTTAAATTGACAAACATCATATGTGTCATTCGTGGCACAATTCAGACGGGATCAAAAGATAACCTTTCTCTCTCCATTGACTTCAATGTATATTTTCCCGCTTCCGGGGTCCCATGGAGGCTCTCGGAAGGGGAGGGACTTCGCCTCTCTATTGGGACGCTACTCAAGATGGCGCAGACAAATCAACTTCCGGTGAGACCGAGACCGAGGAACCAGGAAATGAAAAATAAGAGAAGTGAGAAAGGCCCAGGGCCTGTGTGTGTGTTTTCTGCAGAAGTCCAGCATTAATAAGGCGCCATTGTTAATCTTCAGCATGGGTTTAGTAGCCTGGTTCATGGACAGCTCTGAGGAGGACCAGAGGAAGCCTCACAAACTGACCCCGGACCAGCCCGTCTCTCTGGAAAAACTACGGCAGCTCGGGGTGTTTCACTGGAAGGTACGTGAACGTTACAGCCTGTCAGCTCAGCTGCTGCCTTCAGGTTCCAACATAACAGTGAACAGATTAAGTTAAACAAGTACAACTGTGATTTGACGCCGAGTTGAATCCCTAACAGAATGTCTGTGAACAGTTATTCAGGTTACAAAAAGATTGTCTTTTTCAGCGACTTCCTAGGGACAAAAAACGATAATGTTGTTGTAGTTACTAAACTATTGAGTTCATACGTGGTTCATACCATAGACCAGGGGTATTCAACTACAATTCAATGAGGTCCAGTTAGAGAAAATGTCCCCATGCAAAGGTCCGGAACATCAAAATGTCTAACTTGCTTCATGAATTAGTGTGATATTGAAGTAGCTGTAGCTTTATCAACGTCTGCATGTAATCAACAACTGACTGCCAATCAAATAAAGAAAGTGCAATTCATAAACAACAATATTTATTGTCTATTAACATTGAACTATACAGATATACAGTAAAATACTGTGGATATGTGTAATGTTCCTCTCGGGCTGCATTTAAAAATAAAATAGGAGAAAATAAATAAAATAGCTTTTGAAAATGTGTGCATCTTAAAAGTGCTTAATTTTAGATAAACAAAATAAAGTGTAGCAGCAGCTTGAGTTTCTCTTTTTCTTTGTTAACCGTTTCACATCATGACTTAACAGTTTCAGACGATTATAGAACAATATCAGTCTTTACACATCATAACAATTGAACAGTTTTAAAGTTTCTCTTTCTTTCCCTCTTATATTGCAGCCCCTCACTCACTTTTTTTAAATTCAGTGTGAGAATTGAGCTCGAGCTTGTCCTGCAAGGAGTTTGTAAATCTGGGCTGAAATGGTGTCAGGGCCATTCTCATACACATGCAGGTGCTCATTGGTTACAGTGATGCAAACACAGGTATGGTGAAAAAAGAGAGAATTATTCGAAGCAGAAAAAAACAGCGTAATATACCATCTGACAAAGGCCTGTGCTATAATGCTTCAATTAACTGCTATTCTTTATAATATACTCGGATCAATAGGAGACAGAGATGTTAAGTTATACATCAAGGGTTTTTATTATTATTTACAGCAGGGGTGGGGAATCTTTTTCCTTTCAATTTTTACAACATCCTCCGAGGGCCGTACAAATGATTGAACTCAACCTCTGCTTAAAAAAACTACAATCACAGCCCATTCATTTGGCCTTTCTTTTATGCTGTGCCATGATAAAGCAACCTCTTAAATATTGAAGTTAAAAGCATCAATCTGGTGCACTTTGAGAGCAACATGAAGAGATCTATGGATCCATCTTTCAACACCCGTATGAAACAGAACTGTAAGCAGATTTTTCTTTTTGGATATTTTACAAATCACTCCCCTTTTAAACTCTATTCTTGTTATTTTTAACAACTTTTTTGTGACTGTCATATAGTATTTTATACCTGTTTTTCATTTAGTCTCCAATGTCTCATTAATGACTATAATGATCATATCAAGGTGTGCCTTAACCAAAAATCAACATTTTTGACCATAATTCAACGTTGATTTAACATATTTTGCTATCTACTATAGTTGTTCATATTTATTCTCGACATTTAGGCATCCCTCTCGAAATGCAAAAACAAAACATCTCTTTATTATGCTTGTCCCAAACGCTCATAGCTTACTGGTATGAATATACAGTCTATGGCAGTGGTCGGCAACAGGCGGAGCGCGGTCCGGATCCGGACCCAGATGCCGACCTATACGGACCCGGAGCTATAATCAATACATTAATAGGGGATTTTTCGGCGCCTCCCGCTTTTTTAACGCTGATTTGGGTGACTTGTGTAATTCGTGGAGAACCGAAGAGTTTTCGTTTTGGGGGTGGGGGGTGGGGAGTCCGTCCGTCAGTCCAACTGACGGACAACTTCTCACTTCAAAAAAGAAGAAGAAATCTAGACCGCAAAAATAATTAAACAAGCACCTGTTTGTCCTGGCCAAGGACAGGTTCCTTGAACACAACACGAGCGTAACGTGTCTTCACGTGGTATATGTCTCGTCTGAAAGGAGTGCTGACAGAGAGCACCGGAACGCCGCTCCAGCCCTTCAAATATTGCAGTACCCATAAGGAGCCGTACACATGCCGCAGTGTTTGCGTGGCTGTGTCTTTAGTTGTAAGCACAGTGGCGATCTGTTGTTATTAGCATCTGGTTAGCTAGCTATGCTAACGAATTTAAAGAGCTTTTCTACAACCAGGTGGAAGAGAGCTCTCTCCTGAGAGGCTCACATAACCTCAGCTCAGTGAGGAGGTTAAGGTTGAAGATTGATTGTATTGTGGTCGAATTTAATGATTGACATGCCAACATTGAATCAATGTTGAATCTATGCTGTTTGCCTTTTCTTTTCTTTTTTCTTGAGAGGGAGGGGGGTACTCTGTAGGGGGGGGGGGGGGGTGTAGTCTGTGTGTGGGGAGGAGAAATATCCCACATAAATCCGAGTGTTGAGGCCAAAATTGACCACCCTACGTTTCAGGCAATTTGGATTCGATTGGTAGTACTTTGTAGTGACACTATTTTGGGTCCCTAACATTCATTGAGCTAGGGACTTAGCAGAATCTTTTTTTTCCTTTTTTTTTTTATGCCTCCCCCCCACTAATTGGATGACGCTGAGTCGAATGGTAGGTGATATCAATGGTCTACAACTTTCCAATAAGAAGTTACAGATTTTTGAAATAGTTGCAGATTTTGCTTCTTTTTTTTTTTAATTAAAAAACACTTTTTCAGACTCAGAAAAGGACATTGAATCGAATGGGCTAGGTCTCGGACTCTAATGTTGTTGTTTTTTGTTTTGTCTTTTATCAAAATATATCTATTCCGACTTACTTTTTGACGCTGAATCCAACGGTGCCAGTCTCGAAGCTGTACGACCCCTAGTGGCCAAGATAATCATAAATAACAGTTTATTTACACACGGCATCTATTGCCCGTCTGTCCGTCCTGGGTCCGTCCTCCTCTGTTGCTCTCCCTGAGGTTTCTCCCATTTTTCCCTTTAAACTGTGGGTTTTCTTCGGAAGTTTTTCCTTGTACGATGTGAGGGTCAAAGGACAGAGGGTGTCGTATTGTCATACTGATATTTTGTACAAACTGTGAAGACCACTGAGACAAATTTAACATTTGTGATATTGGGCTATATAAATAAACATTGATTGATTGATTGATCAAAGGCTTGGAAAAATATATTTTTCAAAATCAAACCCCAGATTCTGGGTCAGCGCGCTGCCCCGAACGTGCCCATATAACTTTCGTCACACACGGCCTTACGCTTCTCTTTAATTGGCTGGGGTCAAGGGGCTTTCTATTTTGCGTTATATCTCGATAACTATAAGGCTTTGGAATCAGCCTTTCGGATATGTCATACAGCTCATCAAGGTGCACGCGTGGATGCCCTTGGTGTCCCAGTCCGACATTCCTACGAGAAGTTTGTTTTTCAAAGTTTTCATTCAGTATGGCCTAAAGGTCTTACCCTCTGTGAGGTTCCCTGAAAGTGCAGGACTCTGGGTGGGAGTGTCGTACGAGAAAGGCGAAGACATCCACGCGTGCGTCTTGGCGAGCTGTACACCATATCCGAAAGGCGGATTCTAAAAACCTATCGTTGTGGAGTTAGAACGATTTATTGCACTGTAAGACCGAACAGTCCAAGCTTCTTGAAGAATATGGGTTGTTTTAACCCAAACATTTATAAAAGTTAATTCACCGCTAATTTTCTGATGACTATGAACTGATTTGCAATATTGTGTATACAGTATTCATCCACTTTGGGTCATATTGGGGATTGTACTCAAATGTTTTTACTGAATCTGTCTGACGTCATCACGTATGTGCTCCGCCCCCGACGTGCCTCACTGCTCTCATCCTTGCGTTCATTTGAGTCCGCCATTATAGCTCCTCTTGGATGAAATCACTCAAACTTTCAGAAGTATACTTTGCCCACCGTGCTCTGGAGTCTCACTGCCGGAATTTGACCGTGCTACTCTGGTAAGTTACGTCTTGCCTTTGCACATTATTTAAATGATGTTTTATTAATTTCTGCATCTAATGCACTTTGTGTCGCATGGTGTTTGATTTGAGCTCTTGTTAGCTAGCCTAGATTTAATATCTGCCTCACTTGAAAAATGATTTAAACGTGTAAGACAGTATTTTATATTGCTTTAAGTTATATCTCAAAGTGGATCGTTTGTGTTGCAAAAGTTCTCTGTAAAATTCGAACCGCAAATGGCGGCAGTTTCTTTTCTTCTTTTTTGTTACTGCATGCATGTCTGAGCATATTTAATTAACTTAGAGACATACAGGATTTACATTCATTTTATCCATGTTTGTAAAAGCAAGCTAACTTGAAATACTAGACTATTCATTTTACAATGGGTTTCAAGTTAGCTTGCTTTTACAAAACATGCAGAACGCTTCAGTCCACATATACATTGTACTCTGAATTAAATAGTCATTTTTATATTTGTGCAGAGTTTCACAGGATAACGAACCTCAACCTGAAGAACCACTTTTACGCGGAGTTGGATCGGGGTCAGTGTATGTTTCGGTCATTGGATTTTCTTTTCACAAATGGATATTCAAAAACAAAAAAGGTCAGTGTATGTTTTGGTCATTGGATTTTCTTTTCACAAATGGAAATTCAAAAACAAAAAACGACTGGATATTTGATTTTCGTTTTCAAATTGAAAAACCAAAATTGAAATACAAGGCGTTTTTCTTTATCATGGTCAAAAAGGGATTTACTAAACTTAAAAAACGGGATGATTTTCATTTATTTGTAATGTTCTGCACAAATTTGAAAACATGTGGCAGCTTTATTAATACAGCAGTTGAAAAGATTTGTGGAAGGATACATTCTTCATGGGCTTCAATGGCTCTCTAGATAAAGGGTGTTTTATGGTTGCTTGTATTATCCTCAGAAAGGGGTTTGTTTAAATAACTAGTGACATTTTAATAAATATTGCAAAAAAGGCATATATCCTGGCCCGGCTTAGCCAGTGTGTATTTTTTCAAGCACCACAAGATTCATAGTTTATAAAGTACAATTCTGGGCCATTGATTGTGTCATTTCTCCAAACACATACAGTAGAAATGCCTGTGTTGAAGCCTTAAAATGGTGCAGGAAAAGGACTTTACATTGTATTATACTTAAAGACAGGACTATTCAGTTAAGAGAAGAGAAAAAAGGAAAGAAAACTGTTATAATGGGTGATGTAACATTAATGACAGATATAATATGAGGTCCTTGGCACTCAGATTTTAGAGGGGTCATTTTGTGATCATGGGGCATCACCCTTACAGCATCAGGACAATATCATGGACACTGGAAGTGTGCTGGAGGCGTTGACTGGGACTGATGGAAGGATGAGGCTGATGAGACTGAAGAATCTGCGAGGAACTAATTAGCGGGTGAGAAATAGTTATATATTAAAAGACACCAGCATCATAAGAGGCCAACCAGAGTGACAGAGTGTATCAGTGTGCTGAAGGATATTTAGGACCAGCTATCCAGGCCAGACTCTAAAGAAGTTCCAAGGTGTAAAAATGCTGCCCCCAGAGTACTGACTGGAAGTATTGCTGATATCATGTCCACCATCCTCTTAAAATACTCTGTCCAACAATATCAGTCTCAGGAAGAAATGTTTTTTAACGCTTATTAAAAGAAAAAGATGCATTCTTGTAGTCGGGAAGGGACATTGACAGAGGAGTACTGGAACAGTACACAGTAAGTACTTCATAGTAGATACTTGTGGGGGTAGTTTCAGTAGTACTGAGTCCAACAGGATCAATATCACGATGAACTAATGGCAACAAAAAATAATTCCCTCATCAAACTTAGCAGAAGTGGCTTGATGTTGTTCTCAGCAGGGGACTTTGACAGAGGATTTCTCAAAAAGTACACAGTAAAATTACTTCAATGTATTGTAAGTAGTAGGCTAATACAAAGTCAAACAGTATCAATTTCATTCAGTGTTATAGCAGAATGTTTAATACAGCGTATTTCTGATATTCATTAAAGATCACATGGCATTCCATATGATGTGTGTTATTGAGTTGGGTCACACAGAGTTAGAGAGACAATGGTCGTTCTGAATTATCAATAGATGTATTCATTTTAAGTGAGCTGACACCGAGGGTAGAGGAAGTTCAGAGAAGGCCTCAGGTAATAAAAAACAGTTCACCTTTTTGTTTGTTAACTACTACTAAAGATGTCAACGATGACGTTTAAACATATACAAGTATAGCTTTCAGAGAGATAAACACGTGCCATTTGTGTGGTAGGCTGCATGATCAAATGTGTGTGCGTTAAACATGCTTAGGGAAAATGTGTGTGCTCATTACAGTGGCTATATATGCTGTATGATTGTTGCTACTGTGGGGGGCATTTCTGCGATTGGCTGCTGTGGCAGCAGGTGATGTACTTCCCATTATTGTTTGTTTGTTTGTTTGTTGCAACAACTAAATAATAATTAGTGATCAGCTATGTCTGTGTTTGTGTTTTATTGATTCCTCTCTGTCTCATTCTTTCCTGTTGTGTTATGCTGGAACCCCACAACAAACTAATGGTAACACTGTCTTTTTATCATTCATCAAAGATAGCAGAAAAACATGCATTATGTAGGCTACTAGTGAGGGGACTCTGACAGAGGATTACTCACAAAGTACACAGTAAAAGTACTTCATTTCATTTCTGGTAGTGTAGCACCCATAAGGTTGAGGTTGTCTACCTGCACATGCATGTTTATACCACAAGGGGGCAGATCACCTGATGGTTCATCATTGTTTTATGCTGGAGATGAACAGAAGAAGTGTGTCTGTGTGTTGTGCTTTGAGATCGTTTGAGATGCTGACATCTTGCACATGTGCCTTGTGGAAGTTAATAAATGAACGTTTTCTACACTTATAATACCCTTGCGGTCTGAGTGGTGTAACAGTAGCAGTCAAATTAGTACCGAGTCCAACAGTGTCAGTTTTATTAAGAACTTGTGGACAAAAATATTTGTATCACTCAATGAAAAGCAGCTGATTGGAAAAAACAAACTCGAGAGACGGCTGAGGTGGGGCCTCATTTATAACGCTGTGCGTATGGATTCACGTGGGAAGGTTGCTTACGTAGTAGAAATCCAAAAAATAGGTACAGAAATGTTCCGACATTTTCTGATTCACCGAACATTGCGTACCGGCGAGGAAAGTGATACGGCACTTCCTACGCTGGTTTCCCTTTTTATAAATCACAATCGACTCGATCGATCGACGACGGTTTCAGTTTAGACGTAGGCTAATTCTGTCCTCCTGTTTACCGCATCATTTATGAGAAAACATTTCATAACATTAACACAACATATTCGAGGTGGTTTTAAATAACATATCCGTATTTATTTATTTCTCCAAGTTATGTTTTTGTGTGCACTGAGGAGTCTCAAACAGGCGTTTGTTTAATCATTTTAAGATTGGCTTTAATCAATTTGTGAAAATGAATTCTTCATATATGATAAATGAGAGGTAACATTTTATTTATGGTATTATTTCCACATATTTCTCTCCATTCTTCCTTCTGCCAACGGTGTCGCAGTTTCTCGTCTCTCCCGTTTGTGTGCTTAGTGCGTACCTGGGTTAGAGTTTGCGTGGAGGACCGCACATTTTCCCATCAAGTTAGTATTTTATAAATCGCAAACATTGCGTAGAAACTGGCGTACGCCATTATATGAGCGTATATCCCTTTTTATAAATGAGGCCCCCAGGTGCCAGAAAGCCACAAGTGGGACAGAGCTCTGTCTATAATGCATGTTTATCTGCTATCTTTGATGAATGATAAAAAGACGATGTTACCATTAGTTCTTAAAGGTGACCTATCATGCTATATTTAAATGATATAGTGTATGACCATACCTATATAAGGTATATTTATACATTTTTATTTTTCAAAATACCAAACAGATCATTTTTTAGCCATGCCTCGTTTCGCTCATTTTCGCTTTATTCCAAACCTGCCTATGAAAATTCTGAGCAGCAGCTGACCACGCCCCCAGCAGAAGAGCCGGCGAGAGTCACGTTACCATGCTTGCTGTGATTACGAGTGTGGAATACACATGTCATCTCAGAGCAATGCATGTGTTCAAGCATATTATCAATTTGATCCAGAAACTGAAGCAGCGGAGGTTTTGGTGGAGGTGCAAACATCTCGGTTGCAGCAGGACGTTTCTGAATGGTTAGTTGACAAGCTGTTGTCCCTATTTATTTTTACTCTGTTACGATGCTTGCTACTTATTCCATTCATATTTTGGCTAATTAGCAAGAATGCAATGTGTACAGTTTGTAACTTAGAGTTTGTAACGCAAACACAGCGATACATATATATATTTATAAAGGGAGACATTCATATTTTCAGCATATATACAATGGCCTCATTGCGTTTAATAGTTTACAGTCCTTTTCTTCCAACATCGTGCAACAACCGTTGGAAAGTTCACACACAACCTTATGCTTGTGAAATCAGAATATTCTTTACCCATCCCAACATGAATAATCACGACACACTTGATATCAACTCGGAACTTTATTGTCAAAATCAACGGTTATTTGAACCCATAAAAAACAGGAGCTTTGTGAGCTGGTGCTGGGGCTTCCTTGGAGAGAGGAGCAGAGTGGTGATTCCGGCCTGCGTTGTCCTCTGATCCGTGAAATGTCTATGTTAGGTTCAGACAGCAGCCAAATTGAACCGTGTAGCATACCCGGCGATGACCTCCTCCCTGTCAGGTTGCTCATAATGGTGCAGGGTCCACAAAGACTTGGTCGAAGATGAGGTCCATCAAGTTGGCCACGTAGCCTGTGCAAGGTTAAAAAAAGCACAACAAAAAAAGTGGCTTAGATTAGTATATGCATGTCGTCAACAACATACCAGGGCTTTAGCTCCGTTTTACTCGTGGTGTGTGTCCCCTCGCATACATACATACAGTGTTGTATCCTAACACACCCCCATTTATATTCATGTGCGCAAACAAGTAAACATACTGCAAAAAACGGCATGTCTCATTAGCTGAGCGTAGCTTAGCGTAGCTTAGCCTACAGATCGATGATATATGATCGTTCTTACAGACTACAATCACAAAAGCTTTTACATAACGCTGGAAAAAACGGCACTTACCTCCAGAAGATTACGTTTGTTATTATAACTTACTCAATATGATTTTTTAGAGGATACAAAATACTAATACATAGGAGAATAAATACTTGTGTTATCGGCTAGGCTAGGCGTGGCTTTACAGCCTTCACACAGATCGCCATTACGGCAGTCTGAACATGTTCGCAAATGCCTGATAATTAAAATAAAAGACAAAGCAAAGACTGCGGAGCGTACAAAATAAAATGTTACAAGAACATATAAACACCTAACCGATTACTAGTTGGGGTTGAGGCGACATTGATACGGCTAAGCTACATGCTACATGCTACATACTACAAGCTAGATATAGCTTTATCAGGAAAAACACCGCTAAATAAAAACGTACAGCTTCAGAATTGGATGTGTCCTCACTGGCCTGGTCCCGGATGGTTGGTATTGATCCCGGGTGTAGCATTAGTTTGGAGGCATATCCGTGTTGGACTTGAGAGAAGTTCATAAACATGTCCGTGGTTTAACTGGCTTAGACATCCTGGCAATAGCAGGAAAAAACACAGATGTGACTGGGGTAGCCTGCCGATAGCCTATATGCGAATGAGAGGTTTGGCAATGCACGTGGCCGTGGCTCATTCCCCTGATAGGTGGAGAGTTGACCAATAAGCGGAGTACGTCTTTGTGACGTAGAAAAGTGTCGGAATGTGGATCCATTTTTTTCAGATCCGTTGCAGCCCCTTTTTTAGAGATTTGGCGAAGGAGGAAAATAGAGAGGGTTGTGTTTTCTGACACTTGGTGAGTTCCCTGGAACACCGGGGACACATAATCATGTATAAAAGACGTACAAAGGTGCATTTAGCATGATAGGTGCCCTTTTAATGAAATTGATACTGTTTGACTTTGTATTAGTTAGCCTACTACTTACATTGAAGTAATTTGAATCTTTACTTTTTGAGAAATCATCTGTCAAAGTCCCCTGCTGAGAACAAGATCAAGCCACTTCTGCTCTAGAGTAGGCTATGTTTGTGTGGGACGTGCCCGTGGGACATGTAAATGCAATGTCGACGCGTGAACTGTCAACGGGGGGTGGAGAGACACTATGGGCGCTCGTGAACTGTCAGCGTGGGGGGGGGGGGGGGGGTACACTGTGAACCTCTGTCGCCTGTCAGCGCAACTTACATGATGCCGTTTAAAACATATAATAATAAAGGGCGGGCCGTCCGCGAACTGAGCCGGCCTTTCTCCGCATCTGATTCATGTCATCAGATTTTAGAAAAGCGTTTTAGCCAATCTAAATGAAATATGCGGGACATCGTTTCAATGTGTACGTACAAGTCGTGAAAATGCTGTGCAATACCGCACAAAGCGGGACATCTGGTTACCGCGGCTGAGCTGACCGCAGTGCAGAATCGCTGTATAGTTGAAATCTTCTAACAATGTTGTCCATTTTAGAAATAGGCCTATTAGGCCTATATTTAGCCCTTAATAACATTCATTTTCTGGGCTCAAAGTGTGTCTTGGCCGTTTTCATTGTGATCGCTAAATTCCCCTTGTTTATAATAATCACAGTTCCTTCAACAGGATACTGTAGTGATTCAAAGTGTGATTTTAGCATAGCCTACGAGTGCTTTTGTTTTGAAATCACTTTCGTGAGTTTCATCTGCGCTCTTATTTTGTAAGGTAACTTCCGGTCGCAGAATATGAAAAAACTGTAGTTTTTTTGTTTCCGTTATCTAGTGATTTTATTTTTTGTTTTGAGAAGTAGAAAATGAAAATCATCCCGTTTTTTAAGTTTAGTAAATCCCTTTTTGACCATGATAAAGAAAAACGCCTTGTATTTCAATTTTGGTTTTTCAATTTGAAAACGAAAATCAAATATCCAGTCGATTTTTGTTTTTGAATTTCCATTTGTGAAAAGAAAATCCAATGACCAAAACATACACTGACCGATCGGCATGCTGTTGAGCTTGTTCAGGAAGAAGGCACCACGCAAAGGCGAAGTGTCTGAAGTTCAGCTCTTCACCGCCTATGACCTCCAGGTGAGTCGGTTAAGCCTCTTGGTGTTTTATTATCATACTAGAGTGGATTTTCTGTGTGTGTGTTGGGGGGCAGAGGGTCAGCCTGATAGATTTAGATTTATTATTAAGATACTTGTGTTTGGGGAGGGAACAGCAGTGTTAATGTTATTGCACCTTGTTGTTGTGCTAATGAGATACAGGTGGGATCGCAGACGCCTCAATTGCTTCAAAATGGTAATCTCTTCAGTCATGGAAGAGCCCTTGTGATATACATTGTTGTGTGGCTATGCTGTTTAGCATCCAAAGTAAAACAAAGATATGTTTTCGCACTCAAGGATCAAGGTGACGTCCATAGCCGACGTGCTGCTCTCCTCCCTGCCTGGATTTCTGCATGAGGATAACTCCAGGTTTCTGAGGCTGTGGCATGTAAGTCAGCATAATAACTGTTTTCAATGTATGTGACAGATCATCAAAAAATATAGTTTATCTTATACACACACACACACACACACACATACACACACAGATACACACATACAGGCACACACATACACACACATAGATACATTACAATAGTGTCATATGCTAATAACTTTATTTCCTACTGTGTGTTTCAGCTGGGATGTCAGGATTTGGTGCTGCCCATTACCACCAGCTCCACAAGTACTGGTATGATGCCCTACTCTTTCACTACACTAACGTTTTGAGAGACGGGGACACAGAACTCAATGAATACTATTTGACATATGTATGACTTACAATTCAGATTTTGTGTTCAGACATCCTGTGGTAGTTGACAACAATATGCTGGAACATCAGGTTATATTGCTACTCCCAAACTATAGTGAAATATATCTAATGATTTTGTTTCTACAGGGATATCGGGAATGGGATACGGCTCGGTGCAGCACACCCCCCTTGGACCCCCACAACGTGCACAAAATGGTATGCCATTGTATTCCTCACTAATGAACCCAATTTACTACTAAAATGTAAAGTAACATCTCTGTAGACAAATCAAATCACACTAGTCGTGTTTTTTTTCGTGTGTGTGTGTGTGTGTGTGTGTGTGTGTGTGTGTGTGTGTGTGTGTGTGTGTGTGTGTGTGTGTGTGTGTGTGTGTGTGTGTGTGTGTGTGTGTGTGTGTGTGTGTGTGTGTGTGTGTGTGTGTGTGTGTGTGTGTGTGTGTGTGTGTGTGTGTGTGTGTGTGTGTGTGTGTGTGTGTGTGTGTGTGTGTGTGTGTGTGTCAAAATGTGCTTAGTTATTGCCCTTTAGCTACTCAACCACAAATAATTCTAGTCTTAACTACTGAACCACATATAATTGTAGTAATATTTACAGTGGGGCAAAAAAGTATTTAGTCAGCCACCAATTGTGCAAGTTCTCCCACTTAAAAATATGAGAGGGGCCTGTAATTTTCGTCCTAGGTATACCTCAACTATAAGAGACAAAATGAGAAAAAAAATCCAGAAAATCACATTGTCTGATTTGTAAAGAATTTATTTGCACATTATGGTGGAAAATAAGTATTTGTTAATTATTATTAACGCTACAACATAGCGTTTCGTGAGGCGGTTGTCGTTGTTGGGTGAAAAGCAAACCACTGTTTCCTGCGGAGCGCAGCGCGAGTTAAAGGAGAGTGACAGGGAGCATGAGAAGAAGAGGGAGAGGAAGTTTCAGCCAGCTTGATCAATGGAGTTGGCTTCTAGTGGTGCAGTGACACGTCCTAAAACCCTTTTTATAATCTATCGATTAGATTTATGATTTGAAAATTATAAAAGTAGGGTAGACATGTGGAGATTATCTGGCTGAACAAAACGTGCATTTATCAAACAGGTTCGTTTTCCACAGACCTTATTTCCAGCTATTTTCCAAAACCCTGTGGAGAAATCCCATTGCTTTTTGTCGAGGGAACCAGCAGCTTACTTCCTGGTTTTAGGACGCGTCACTGCACCTCTCTATATGATGCCAATATAAACAAGGTCTTCTGTCGGCTCTGTACACATCAATGCCGACCTATGCTGACTAGAACATATAAAGGTATTAGCTATAGGGAAATGTCCCAGCAGTTTAGGAGAATGAAGGTTCTAATCTATAGCCATTACATTTCTAACTCCTGATAATGACAGGAAGGCAGAAAGCGCATTATACTAATAATAATACTCGTAATAATAGCAGACATTTTTTAACAATGACCACAATATAATTATTTTAATAAACCAAATATGAACAATTGAGGAAAATGAGGAAGACCTGATGATTCAAATGTTGTAGTACAAGTAGTAATGTAGTTTGTGTATAAATTACTATTGCAACAAATGTGTTCATTTTCTTCATTATTAGTCGATTTTTTTGAACGAATGCTCCGGGCCAGTGGAATTTTACCCTTAATGTCTACCCCTCTGAAGCTATAAGAAATGAACCAAAAAAAGACAACCTAATTGGTGAGCTTTAGAGGTTCTCGGATGCAAATGTTATTACCTGGATAGAGCCAGGCTAGCCGTTTGCTCCTCTTTCCAGTCCAGTCTTTTAGCAAACTGGCTGCTGACTGTAGCTTGTGTTACTGTACAGAGTGAGAGTGATTTTCTTATTATAACAGAAGTTGTATGGGATACACACACTCTCTCTCTTCCTCACGCTTATTTTTGTAATCTTGTCTTTCAGCTGCTGCTCGGCAGTTCGACCGCAAGCTGACCCACAATGGCTTCAGTGAAACTGTGAAGAAGTGGCTTCGTTATGCTCCAGAGCGCGAGGGAGGCATCCCAAGGAACACAAGTGAAACGAACACAAGTGAAACAAACGCAAGTCCAACTTAGGGTACCCCACCACACGCTAATGTGTTTCCTTGTGCATACAGTACAAAGGTTACCGCCTCATAAACAATACTGTTCTTTCATGGACAATAGACTGTTGTTCTTACAGTCAAAAATAAGTCAAATGTTTACAGCTTCACCTTCATGGAAGACTTGAAGCTTCAGGCTGTTCTTGTTTGGAGTTGCACCAATGGTTCTTACACACCCTCTTTTTTTTATGGGGGTATCTTGGGTCACTGTATATTTGCACATACGATGTGTCCTCTGCATTTATTCCACAGCGTTTGGGGAGCAATAACGGGTTAAGAGTCTTGCTCAGGGATGCATTGCTGCCTGTTTTCTAAAATAAATTTGAATATTAAAATCATGTTTTCTGTCATTTTTAATTTGATTTCATACATTTTGGGAAATATGGTAATTCAAGGTAATTTTGAACAAGCTAATAACAATCGTCTGCCAACAATACATGGTGTAGTGTGTGTTTACAAGTTTGGACCACTTCATTCAGTACAGTATTGATGTTGCACTTGTTAATGGTCTGTTAAGATGTAGACCTATACGCAGAAAAGTCATTGGTGAAAAACATTCACTTTTTTAATGTGTTACAGTATGCTTAGAAAAGTTGAATATTTTAATGTAAGTTTTACATTTAGATTCCCATTTAGATGATGGTTGAATCAATATTGATTCCTAACACTGATTCAATATAAAATCAACTAAAATGTGAATGTAGATTCCTATTTCGATGATGGTTGAATCAACATTGATAGTGTCAATTATGGTTGAAAGTCCAATGTTTATTCAACATTAAAACAATTTGCGCTTTCTGTTTAATTTCAATGTCCGGGTTTCAACATGGATTCAATATTTCTGCCTAACCATATTTCAACATTGATTCACTCATATTTTGCTATCTGGGGTGATTATACATTCAAAGTTAAACCATCACAAGAATAAAGTCAAACTGTTGAGAATACAATTGAAATGTTAAGAAGGAAAAAGAAAAAAAGAAGTCGAAATGAGGAGAATAAAGTTATATTCAGGTTTTAATGCAATTTCGAGAATAAAGTAGAAATGTGGAAAATGTATTGCTGTTAATTAATTCATGTTAATAAATGAATATACTGCAAATCCTACTAGATCCCCCCCCCAGATTTAGATTCTTTATCGATATTATAACCAGTTACCCAGGGGGCAAAGTCATTTTACAGACATGGAATGTTGTAAAAGGTTGTCCACCAGAAATGATATCTAGGACCTTCAAGGATCACAACCTGGGTGGAAAACCCGGTCAACTAGCTACTGGAAAGCTACAGTGAGGGTCCAAACAATGCAACCCCTATATGAAAAAAAGTCACAAATTCTGTCTGGATCAGATGCCATCATTCTCTTTCTGATTGAATATCTCTGTGACAGTTCATGGTAAAGACAAACTGAGCCAACCTATTGAAAGAGCAGAAAATAAGCTTTCAGGTGATGACTTGGTTAAGCCTGTTCTCAATAAGGTCACTAGATGGCGCTGTGCCTTTTTTGTCTCTTCAAAGCAAAATCCATTTCAAGCAATGCACTTGTGGTCCTCTGGATTGTTTGCTGTGTTCAAAATGGGTTAATATACTTAAAAGATTATTTCTATATAACATATTGAAGGGTTTACATTAATATACACAAGGTTTGCTGCCGATGCTAATTTGAATTGATTCAATGTTTACAGATTTTTCAGTTTACAGTCTGGAAAGCTAAAGGCAGCGTAATTCAAAATGGCCGCCACTTTCTTTGCAAAACCCTTTAATTGAAGGTTTTCTATGTTATAGGACAAGGCAAACTGAGTTAAATGTATCTGGAAGTTGACATTAAGTTCAACTTAATGTCAAATCAATACCCTTTTATTATTTGTGCAAATCAATGTCTTTGTTTTTGTGAAAAATATCCTATTTTGATCATGAAATAAACAAAATTCCTGGTGGCAAAACATTTATTTCACATACTCTCTTCTTAGTTATTAACTACAAATAAACAGATATGATCAGAAGTTGAACACAAAATAGCTAACAGCACAAAGTTAGAAGGTCATGCAGCAGGTTGAAACGGATGGTGTTTACATCCCAGAGACCATGATGAAAAACAGCGAGATCCCCCATGTGTTTGCTATGGACAATCTGGACTGGAAGAAGAAGACACTGGAGGGTGGGAGTTTGAATGCCACCACTGCAATCATAATTGAAAACCAAAATATTGTGCGGGTCCAGGAGGGTGCCAGACTCCCCACTTCTACCTCGGACAGAAAGAAGACTCTCTCAGATGTTACTGACCTACCTGCTCCCATGTGACACGTCTCAGCTAAAGACAGGCAGAGGTCCAGGTCACTTGAGCATATTGAGAAGCTAGAGAGTCTGGATACTTCCTCAGATGGCACAGCTGAAGACCTGTTACTTATGTGGCATCTTGCAAGAATGGTTACAACTTCAGAATTGCTGGATGCTCCTCCAGATGCAGAAGCAGGACTGCCTGGCTTTTCTGCCTTCTGTGCAGACCTCCACCCACACAGACCGGCCAGTATCATTGGCTATCTTCCTCTCATCCCAGCATCTCTAACTGATCCTGCTGTCCTGAAAGAAGAAATTAAACGGCTGAACAAGACATCGCATGCACTGGGAGACAAGTATACCATTATCATTGGAGATCAGGCTACATATGAACTCGCAGTTGCCATCAGAGACAAGCACAGAGATGAGTTCTGCAATGTAGTCCTGCTGCTGGGGGGATTTCACCAAGCTCATAACTACATGATGTGGGGGAAACTTCTGTGTAGCAATGCAGTGGGAGTCACCGACTCATGAAGGAGACACGGGGAGAGCAGGAGCTTTGATGTCAAACACTGATGGTTTATTAGGATCTTCGGCCGGAGAATTCACATCACAAGTCACGAGCCAGAGGTTCTGACTTCACGGGAGGGTTGCCACGTCAATTCTGAAGCGCCTCTCTATTGCTAGACCTTTTAACTGGTTCACAGAGTAATCAACATATTTGAGGAGATAGCCTAAACAGCTGGGAACACTGAATTACTTGCGTCTGACACTTATGGCCTCGAAGATTACACACCTTGGAGTTCACAAACACAGAGAAGGAAGTGTTCCAGCATTCTCACAACAATAAACCATTTGTGACCGAGAGTTGCCCGGTCATAAAATGGGAACAACAACATATGGCTGAAGCAGCCCCTTTCCTTAAGGGAGATAACAGACGTCAAGGTTGATCATAAACGTCAAAGGGCAAAAAGGACAGATATCTAGGAGTCCAGGAGAATTATTCCCTAACACATGAAGGCTGTTTGCAAAATCATCAGGGATGCAGGTGCAGAGGATATTCTTGTTGCAGCTGTTCTGTTTCAGGAAGGGACTGCCAAGATGTTTGGTGAGAAGGCTGACTACTACCAAACCATGCATGCTCTCAGGATCCTCAGTGAGGCCATGTGGCGCTTGTGCTGGCAAGCATTTGAGGGATGTTCAGCAGACAGAGAAACACAACACTGGCAGTCACAAGTAGAACATGTTGTGAAGATGTTGTTTGAGAAAGACACCACTGCTACTGAGAAGTTGGTGATCATCCAGATGTCACGTCCACATATATCAATCCTACAAGAACAGATGTTACTTTTCCAGGAATCTCTGCAGTTTTCTGGTCAATCTTTCTGGAGATGTCAGACATTCTCCACAGGTTCATCTACTACCAGCGGGAAGGTTACTGGGCAGGAGATCTCTGTGAATCAGCATGGATGCTACCTTACCTCACTGCAGCAGGACACTACAAATATGGGCAGCAGTCTTTGCGTCTGTATTTGTCTGAGATGAAGAAACTGCCAGAAACAGCTCCTGAGGCACATGAAGCACTGATGGCAGGTGCATTTGTTGGAAGGAGAGCAGATGGCAACCACAATGGTGTCTCTCCTGACATGCTTCTGGAGCAGACATATAATGCAGATGCCAAGGAGGCAAGTTGTCTGGATGGCATTACACTCAATTGTGCTGCCAGGATAAAGTGGGTCTACACAAAACCACTCACTGCAGCTATCTCTACAGAGCTCAAGTCTACGCTGCACCTCCATTCCTCCAGCCCCCACCATGAATCAGGGATGCAGAGATGCTAGTCAAGGTCATGGCAGCAGTAGACCAACACATTCACGACAGCCACACCATCCCTGATCAATATATCTACTGGTGAGTGTGCATATCCCACAGTCAAGGACAACCTGAGTGTGAAAGCAGATGGTTTGAAGGCATTGTCAGAGTCACTGTCCAGTGACCAGAAGAAGACAAGTGTTGTAAAGCTAAACACCTTCCATACACAAAACAGGATGAAACCAAAGAAGTCTGGGAAAACCTCTTCACCTGGCAAGAGCAATGAAGTCACTGCCCTTCTGCGCATGACCCAGATCATTGCCAGTGGTGGAGAACTCAACATTGTTGACTTCATAGGCAACCACGAGTGCAGTGACCTTCCCCCATCCCTCTTCCAGGAAGATGGCATAATGAGTACAGGGACCAAGTCGAGCCTTGTGATGATCTTGAAAGAGAAAACCAAAGTAAGCAGCATCCCTGATCTGCCCAAAGACTGCCTCTAGACAGCAGTAGTCGTAGATGCCATGTCCGCCATACAACACTGGTCTTTCCACACAGGTGAAGGATTTGGAGTGATCGCTGAGCGACCTGCTGCTGATTGATGTGCCTCCTGGCACTGACATCATACACTTCTGTTGTGACAGATACAGTACAACCAGCCTCAAGTCAGCTGAGCAGGAACAGAGATATGCCAGATCCAAACTAGCGAAAGTGTATGAAGTCAGTGAGCAGTACACAGCTCTGGATCCAAAGGAGTTTTTTGCAGTGTCTGCTAACAAAGCAAACCTGCTGAGCTTCCTTTGTGAGAAGTGGTGTGCGGATGAACAAATGGAACCTGGTCTTGGCCAAACTCATCTCTACCTGGGTGGTGGATTCAAAGAAGAGACTGTGGTGCTCACAGCATGGTCTGTTATGGATGTTCCTGCTCTTGAATCAACACAGCAGGGGGCTGACACTAGGATCTTCCTCCGCACTCTCTACAGTGTCCAGAATGAGGGAGTTGACAGAGTTGTCGTATGCCAATGACACAGACATCATATACCTGCCTATACATGACATGGTTGTGGCACTGGGGCCTTCACAGTGTTGTGCCTAGCCCTTCATCCACAATCTGAGTGGTAGAGATACCACTAGTTATCCATATTTCACTCGCAAGAGGGCATGGTTCAAGAGCAGCATGAGTCTGGACATACCTGCACTTGAAGAGTTTGGGCAAACTGAGAGCATACAAGTTCCTGAACAACAAAATGACGCTCCTAAAGCTACGACCCCTAACAGAGCATCGGCAGCAAACCTTGTGTATATTAATGTAAACCCTTCGATATGTTATATAGAAATAATCTTTTAAGTATATTTACCCATTTTGAACACAGCAAACAATCCAGAGGACCACATCATGTAGTTATGAGCTTGGTGAAATCCCCCCAGCAGCAGGACTACATTGCAGAACTCATCTCTGTGCTTGTCTCTGATGGCAACTGCGAGTTCATATGTAGCCTGATCTCCAATGATAATGGTATACTTGTCTCCCAGTGCATGCGATGTCTTGTTCAGCCGTTTAATTTCTTCTTTCAGGACAGCAGGATCAGTTAGAGATGCTGGGATGAGAGGAAGATAGCCAATGATACTGGCCGGTCTGTGTGGGTGGAGGTCTGCACAGAAGGCAGAAAAGCCAGGCAGTCCTGCTTCTGCATCTGGAGGAGCATCCAGCAATTCTGAAGTTGTAACCATTCTTGCAAGATGCCACATAAGTAACAGGTCTTCAGCTGTGCCATCTGAGGAAGTATCCAGACTCTCTAGCTTCTCAATATGCTCAAGTGACCTGGACCTCTGCCTGTCTTTAGCTGAGACGTGTCACATGGGAGCAGGTAGGTCAGTAACATCTGAGAGAGTCTTCTTTCTGTCCGAGGTAGAAGTGGGGAGTCTGGCACCCTCCTGGACACGCACAATATTTTGGTTTTCAATTATGATTGCAGTGGTGGCATTCAAACTCCCACCCTCCAGTGTCTTCTTCTTCCAGTCCAGATTGTCCATAGCAAACACATGGGGGATCTCGCTGTTTTTCATCATGGTCTCTGGGATGTAAACACCATCCGTTTCAACCTGCTGCATGACCTTCTAACTTTGTGCTGTTAGCTATTTTGTGTTCAACTTCTGATCATATCTGTTTATTTGTAGTTAATAACTAAGAAGAGAGTATGTGAAATAAATGTTTTGCCACCAGGAATTTTGTTTATTTCATGATCAAAATAGGATATTTTTCACAAAAACAAAGACATTGATTTGCACAAATAATAAAAGGGTATTGATTTGACATTAAGTTGAACTTAATGTCAACTTCCAGATACATTTAACTCAGTTTGCCTTGCCTTCAATTAAAGGGTTTTGCAAAGAAAGTGGCGGCCATTTTGAATTACGCTGCCTTTAGCTTTCAGACTGTAAACTGAAAAATCTGTAAACATTGAATCAATTCAAATTAGCATCGGCAGCAAACCTTGTGTATATTAATGTAAACCCTTCAATATGTTATATAGAAATAATCTTTTAAGTATATTTACCCATTTTGAACACAGCAAACAATCCAGAGGACCACAAGTGCATTGCTTGAAATGGATTTTGCTTTGGAGAGACAAAAAAGGCACAGCGCCATCTAGTGGCCTTATTGAGAACAGGCTTAACCAAGGCATCACCTGAAAGCTTATTTTCTGCTCTTTCAATAGGTTGGCTCAGTTTGTCTTTACCATGAACTGTCACAGAGATATTCAATCAGAAAGAGAATGATGGCATTTGATCCAGACAGAATTTGTGACTTTTTTTTATATAGGGGTTGCATTGTTTGGACCCTCACTGTAGCTTTCCAGTAGCTAGTTGAGCGGGTTGTCCACCCAGGTTGTGATCCTTGAAGGTCCTAGATATCATTTCTGGTGGACAACCTTTTACAAAATGCCATGTCTGATTTCCTAAAAAATTGGGTTTTGCCCCCTGGGTAACTGGCCAAGCATTAGAATCTGTCGTGGTAAAAAAAAAACACAGAAATGAGTTGTCCTTTTCAAGTTACTGCAGTTTATTTCATACTGCTAGCCAGCCCCATTCATTATTCTAACGAATCTATTACCATTACATAAGACTCCCAGACTGCTAGCATGGGATTTGCTGTTGTGATGTGTAACAAATGATCGTAAATGATTTTGGTTACAATTGTTTACTGATCAAAGCTGTTGTCTTTTTCTTGCAGCTGAATGCTGATATCTACGAAACAGACCCAGAGCTGGAGCAGATCCGTAAAGACCAGGGCTATTCCTATATGGACATAATCTCCATTCACAAGGACACACTTCCTAACTATGAGGAAAAGGTAACAAAGCATTGTAATACCCGTGCATTTTAAACCAGACGTTTTCCTCTAATAATGAAACTGTTGAATAGTCAGAAAGGACTCTTAATTTGAACTAGATTGAAGTTAAATGTCTGCACTGCATTAGAAGATTTTATGACCTTTGGAAATTAGTATAATGCTCTACAGTGGTTTATGACATTTAAATGACCATTGTTCTCAGTCAGTGGTGACGGCTATAACACATTAGGACAACTAGTACTTGAACTGTCTCGAAACCACCACTAATTCAGGCCTATTTCTCTCTTTATGTCTGCACTCAGCTGAAGAGGTTCTTCGAGGAGCACCTGCACCTGGATGATGAGATCCGCTACATCCTGGACGGCCAGGCCTACTTCGACGTCAGGGACCAGGAGGAGCGGTGGATCCGGATCGCCATGAGAAAAGGAGACCTGATCACCCTGCCGGCCGGCATCTACCACCGCTTCACCCTGGATGAGACTGTACGTATCCTGCATAAATGTCATGGACAAGTAGTACCATTGTAGGTAGTTACCTGCATTTTGCTTATATTAGGAGCTGTAGATGAGCTAGAATTTCAATAAGGCCTGTGGAGAAATGAAATAATACATTTGAAAAGATTAAGAGTACAGAGAATATCGATAGCCAACACCATTTATATTACCAAACATATGAAATGTGTCATTAATGCATTACATTTACCAATATTCTACGTGCATTTCTCTTTTGTCTAAGTGTGGCGACTATGGGATGTGTTAGTACTATCAGAGTTGTAATAACTGTTGCAACTGGCATGTGAAGCTTTGTTTTTATTTCCCACTTACAGGAAGTTCACATTGAGAGATTAACTGTGTCCGTTTTTTTTCTTTTAGGGTGTTGGTTTCTAATCCTGAATTCCTTTTTTAAACTGTAAAAAAAGGAATACATTCCCCGAAAAATTACCATTTGTTTATCACCCTTGTTTATTACCTTGAATTCTTGAAGAAAACATATTATATCATCACATAGCCCCATGGTGAATGAAGGAACCTGGAACAGAGAAAACAATACAGAGAACAATAGAAAACTGCATCACATTGTCTGTCCATACATTCTAACAACTTGTAGAGTATAGTAGAAATGTTATTTCTTATGTATGCTTACTACTTCCCAAACACATGCATTTTCAGCGACTATTACCTCACTGTTAACTAACACTACATTTAGAGCCTAACCCTCTTTCTAACATGGGGAGGCAGAGCTGTCCTTCTGACTGACCGGCTCTCTGTTTGTCTCTACAGAACTACACCAAAGCCATGAGGCTGTTTGTGGGGGAGCCGGTGTGGAAAGCGTATAACCGGCCCGCTGATGACTCTGACATCCGCAAGAAGTATGTGACATCTCTGCAGGGATGCTGAGAGAGGACTGTGCCATTCATCGAAACGTGGATCCAATATGAACACTGCTGCCACCAGAATCCGGGCCTTTATTGTGATTGTGTAGAGTTTACAGTTAGAATGTTAAGGATCATACTGTGGATGATTTAAGATCTCCTCTAGCCAAAATCATGCACCAAGATGCTTTCTAGATTTAGAAAATCGTGGATGTGGGTTTTCTCTTTCCAGTGAATACTTCTACTTTTCTGTTAGTAGTTATGATTCTGCAGATGGAACGCATGATTAGATCGTAATGTGTTTTATATTCTGTGTACTGACATACACTACCCAACCACATACATGATGCACCCACAGGTTCCTCCATCTTACTCTAATTACATTTTGGTTTACATGACTACATCTAGATTTACATCTAGCTAAAAAGCTATAGCTTTGCTAAACTGTGAAATGTTATCCTAGCTTAAATTGATTATTGTCAAAGCAACCACAAAAGGAGGATTAGCATCATAGTAAGCAGCTACATTCAAATGGAATGACTGACAATAACTTATGTAATGTAACAAATCACCATGCTTTATGTAACATTTCAAAGGGGTCATTCGTCACTTATGTAGGATAAAATCTCGAGTGCCTTGTAATCTCAGAGAAGCATGTTGAAATATTCCACTAATCTGCATTATTTACTGATTTTATATTCAAACCTTTAAATCAGAATTTAGAGATGTCACTTGAGGTTCTTCTCCGCACCAATGGAGTGGTTTCTGACAGATTTATATACATTTTTGTTGTATGGATAATAAAGCTGTGCTTTGTTTCTTTATGATCTGACGAGACAAATTGATTTTAAAATACGTTTTTTATTTCAGATAAAACACATAAATATGATCAACACAATATGTAAACGGTGATAGTTAAATATCCATCAGGACAAATCAATAAAAGATTTAACAAGACAATCATTTTTATATAATCACAGAAGAAGGAAAAAAAAAAATCTGATATGTACACATTTTGATTCTTAATATTTGACAGTTGAGTGAACAGGATGGGATGCAATCAGAAGGGCTTATCTATGTTCTGAGTTAATAAAGCTGGCAGCTGAAATGGAGTGGTGTTGGACTGTTAATCCAGCAGTACAGGTGTCTGCTGGGGAGGAAGCTTTGGACCTCTGTGGTACTTTATTAGTCTTTAAGCATACTGAAGCTCAGGATAATGCCCGTGTCAGGACTCACATTATGAGTCTGCAGCTCCCTTAAAACCACTGCCGATCTGTAGTGCAATGTTCATCTGAGGTCTCGCTTCCAATCTCACAACGCTTAATGCTCATAATTCCTCAGTGTCCAGAAAATCTTTGATAGAAATGTTGAGGAACATTTTAACATTTTGAGAAATACTTAAGTACTATATGTAGAGGAGAATAACTATGACGCTAGCAGCCTGTTAGCTTAAATTAGCACAAAGAAAGCAATGAGGGGAAAATGGCTAGCCTATAAAATGTGTTTTTTTTTTCTCGAGTGACATTACAAGGTTAGCTTAATAAATATTAACATTGCTGTCACTGGAAAACAAATCAATCTTCCTACAATGAGGCAAAAAGCTCGTTAGAATTTCCTGATCACTGTCATTCAAATGTAATGAATGCATTGTCTATAAATAACTTCCTGTGGATCTAACTTTAAAAAGGTTTCTATATTGCAATTGCATTATCACAGAAATGTTCAGTTAGCTTAATATTAAGGGTGCAAACACGGTTGGTATGGATATTCTCATCTAGCGTATTTCTCTAAATGTCAAGCTGTTCCTTTAACTGTAAAATATAACTACTTCCACACTAATGTAGGGTCATTTCTTTTCCGGAATGTCATTCCACCACCATTACAGGGTCACCTTTCAAAGGGAGAGAAGTGCCATGACATGAAGAGAAATGTCTTTGGGCTTTCCACTTCTGTTTTGTAGAAATAAAACCAGTTCTTTCACACACTCACTTTCTTTCTCCAAATGTCCACTCCTCTAAACATTCTACTCCTGCTGCTGTATTCCGGTCACACGTGATGCTGATGTGTGTGTCCTTTCACACCAGCTTGAGGCACTGCGTGTTGAAGCTGTCCCCCTCCCTGCAGGCCACGGCCTCCAGCAGAGCCTGCTTCTTCTGGGTGCTGCGGGACGACTCCAGCTCGTACATAGTGGTCAGGTTGAAGAGGACGCTCTCGTGGAGGTAGAGAGCGGGGTCCTGCTGCACCAGGCCCTCCAGCTGGCCCAGGGATTCCTTCAGACAGCCCAGGTAGAGCAGGCACACCGCTGCGTTGTTGTTGGCCTGGGAACGAGGGAGGGAATGGGTGAGGACGGGAGAGTGTAAATCATCATTCTTCCATCCAGTATTTAACTATATTTACTGGGGTGAGCTACAGTAATTGTAGAGTTCCAAATATGCATCTTTCCCTATAACTGCTAAAGTAACCCTTTGAAACTGAGGTGCTAGTAGGCAGATTTTTGTTTTTGGAGAAAGGCTAGCTGCTTTAACTGCTTTCATTCATTATGCTAAGCCAAGGTACATTTAGCTGAACTAAGCTAAGCACCTTCTGGCTCCAGTGGTGAAAAGTAGTGCAATTTGTCAAGTAGTGTACAGTTATTAAAATGATTTACTTTTTACCATTTCTATTGTCTGCTACTTTATATATCTACTCTACTACATGTCAATGGCAAATATATTTTACTCCCCAGATTCCGATTATTAGAGTAGAATATTATTTTTAGATTAAGAGGATGAACTACTTAAAGATGTCCTAAATAAATAGATCTGCAAGGGCTTCCAAAGTTCCCTCCAGAGCACCCATTCACTCCCCCTGAAACACCTCTTTTTAAACTTCCCTTCTATAGTGACATCACTATGTAACACTCACGCTTCTATTGGCTAATGCTCCAACACATCGTACGTTATAGGCTTTTTGATTATTGAAGCGTGTCACAGTAGAGGCAAAAAAACACAATTATGAAACCTGAAATGAGCAAAGTATGTGCTCTTTAAGTAAGGTATTGAATGCAGGAGTTTGACCTGTAACAGAGTATTTCTACATTGCAGTATTACATTTGTTACGTAGCAGAATATCTCAGTATTTATTTTTAGTGCCTGAATCACAGGGCCAGATCAACTAAAACTGTCTCTACACATTAAGACAAAAATATAGGCATTGTTTTCGCCAGTTTGATAAAACCACATGTATATATATATGCCGTTAATAACTGTGTAATATACCTGGCTGCTAAATCCTAAGAACTGTTACAGGATGTGTATTTTGTAAATTGTGTAACCTTTTATTTTTTATTATATCATAACTTGTTTTTGAACGGATTACTTTTGAATGCATGTAACATTAAGCTGTCTGTGGCTCTTTTTCTGCTGTAACGTACAATTCCCCTCTGTGGGACCAATAAAGGTATTCTGATTCTTTTTTATAAATCTGTAAAAAACTGTAGCGCTCGGCACAAGCTTGAACTCTACAGTTTGCAGTAAATCGAAACACCCTTAATATGTTGATACTTTGCCTGCTCCATCCCTTATTAGACCCATCAGGGTGAAGAACGATGAGGAGGAACTAAAACATCCCAGATTGTGTTGCTTCAACGAGGTTCTCCATCAGCACGGGAACAGCTGTCATTACCGGGCGGTGGCTATTTATAGAGCCCATAGCACTAACTCATCACCTGCATCTGTAATCCATCACCGCCGCGGTATCTCAATCATCATTATTAAACACCAGAGGGATGATCACTGATTGATTTATAGAGCTCATATTCAACCAGGCTTTTCTGGGTAAAATGAATAGATCACTGACAGGGGAATGACGGATTACATGTTTGTTCAAATAATAACGTAATAAATGAATTTAAAAAATAAATGCGTTTTTGATTGATATTTTACAGACGTTGTTTACAGAGCAACTTTATATTTGACTTCGACTTAATGTGGGTCATTAAAGGTCCCATGTCATGCTTTTCCGGTTATTACCCGTCCCCTTGTGTGTGATGAAGGTTTGTATGCATGTAAACGGTCTGCAAAGTCACAAACCCTCAAAGTGCACCCTGTAGCGAGTAAAACTCTAATACAGAAAATACCTGTCTTTGCTGCCCCAGAACGCTTCGTTGGAGATTTCTCTTTTTCCATTGTTTTCTTCTTGGGTATAGTGACGTATTTCGGGTATAGTGACGTAACGTAACGTCCGTGGAGCCGTTACGTTTGGACCAATCCGCGGACTTCCTCACACACACACACTCGGCGGGACGAGGCTCGCTGCTGCGAGGAGCGGGACACTGTGAGCTGGCTCACTGGTGTGGGCTCAGCGAGACACCGCGGAACTCCCAGCCAGGCTGCGGGTGTGTGTGTGTGTGTGTGTGTGTGACCAGGCTGAGTTCCGCGGTGTCTCGCTGTCTCGCAGGCGGCCACTGGGCTCACAGGGAGGGGGGGGGGGGGGGGGGGGGCAGGAGCTCCAACAAGCCGTTTAGGACAGAGAGTGAATACACTTACTATACAGAGATGCTGTATGAGAAACCAATGTGAATTTGGAAATTGCACAATATAAATCTATTTTAGTAGACCTCAACAATGGAACTATGATCAGTAGAAATGGCCATGTCATGGGACCTTTAAAGCTGCTCTAGAGGAAAAGACATGGTGGCACTTACAACGGGGTTCTTTGGGTCCATTTTTAAGACTTCAGTGAAGGATGCGTGTGCTTCAGTGTAGTTGTTCTGACTGAGGGAGACAAAGGCCCTGGAAAACACACACACACAAACAAACAGTTAATACTTCAACAAACAGTAGTGTGTATTGATCATATTTGTGAAAGGCTAAAAAAACCTTGTTTATTTCAATCATGCCATGTTAAAATATACATAAAATAAATAAATTGACATACTATATTAATGTGTTATTATTACATATTTGTATATATTAAATCTATAGGTCACCATTCTAGAGACATGTAGAGCCACTTCCTAGGCAAAACAATGCTAGGCTGCTATGAAAACATGCTAGCTAGTGGGATGTATTTTATGATCCACATCTGCCTTTGAAATCAAGGTAATTCGGTTGAAATATCTTAAATGTGATTTATTCGAATTGTGCACATTATTTTTTACAAAACTTCTATTGTTTCTATATATGTTTTTATTGTATTTTATTAGATTTGATCTTTAATTGGACATTTTACCTCAACATCCTATGTCTATATAATTATATTTATTATTTTTAATAATAAGTTTATTTTCTTATGTTTTTATTGAAACATTTTTGTTTCCATTCTGAAATGGAGCAACTGTACCAAACCAAATTTCCCCCGGGATAAATAAACCATTCAGATTCTAATATTATCATCTGCCTTTGTGAGCGTCAGAGCACCCAGTGGGAGTGAGATAAGGTGTCACCGGAGGTTTGCTTCAGACTCCACATGTCCTCAGGCCAGAGCCACAGAAGGTGTGACCTCCTGAGCTAGATCACACACCAGAGGGAAGCCCCGCCCTGCGAACAGCCCTGAAGGACAACGGCTGTGTGGAGTGAAAGTGATCCTGAGCAGCACAAAGTAAACATGCTGTGTGCGCAGGTGCTAAACGACCACTCTCTGGTACCTGTTCATCAACACGCATGTGGTGTGACTGGGCTGGCTCCCTGTCATCTGGCACGCCTTCTCCACGTCCTGGAAGTACCTCTCTGCCGTTTTAACGTCTCCGATCTGGCAGAGAACAAAGCATCGGCAGCACATTAACCACTGATCTGTGTGTGTGTGTGTGTGTGTGAGCACAAATACATTAGATCAGATTTCAGGTTCCCCCAGGGCAGACTTCTTACATCAGCTAAGAATACATACAGAACCATTACTGAAGGTAATAATGATGACAAAACAAATATATCTATCTAGTACAGCACAATAGAGTGATGCAGGATTGATGTTTTTCTAGGCCAAACAGGAAGTAGCACCGTTTCCTTCAACAGAATGCAAATTGGATTTAGTCTCATTATAGAAAATAAGCTCTGTGGCCAAACGTATGATTCTTACATGTTTTCTTCAGCAAGAAAATCATCATAATGAACACTACTTCCATGATTTGTATAGCGTAATTGCAGTTATTCTGTAAGTGTAAGTGTTATGAACGTCACCATCCCTGCGTAGAAATGTTTCCCTGTGTTGGGAGGGATACAAATTGCGCTATTAAAGTATATGCAATGTATTATTATGTAAGATGAAATGCATCCTTAATGGAACATCCAGCTTGCTACAACAAAAACATGTTTCATGGCAAATTAGCAAAATGTCACTGTATGAGCAGACTGGGCTCTGGTTTCAGACAGAGGGTGAAAAGAGGTTCTGCAGCACATGCAGTATTAGAAAAGACCTTTTTGAACATTAACATGTCACAGTAGAGGCACAACATACAAAAAGGAACCTGAAATGAGCATAATAGGGTCGCTTTAAAGGATTTACAAGCTGTGCTGTGGCATAGTGTGTGTCTATGTGTGTCTACAGATGTAGCACCTCATTTCAGACTCCAGCTTCCAGCCTACGACCTGCCTAAGACCAGTATCGAGGAATGTTAAGCCCTCCCACTATTTTCCAAGAGGGCGTTGCCAGATTTTCAATTTCAGGTTTTAACCAGGAGATGGCGCTTCATTCACAAATACAGAAAGACAAGTTTCATGGACTTGCAGTTGTGTTTTGAAGAGCATTTAAACACATCAATATCTAATCTTGTAATTCAATAATATATAGTCTTGATATATTAATTAATCATAATAATAATGTAAATGTTTACATTACACTTCTTTATTTGTTATATCGTTTGCTTTAATATGCAGTATATTTTTTGTATATTTTTGTGTTTGCTTCCTCCTGCTCCCTTTCGGACACATACTGTATGATTTATTATTATTATTAATATGAAGATATTAAGATAAGATAAGATGTTACTTTATTGATTGAACATTTTAGTTTAGAATGTGCTGTCCCACGGTAATTCAGAAGGCTCACAGGTCACATTCCTACCATTATTTAAAACAATAGGTGCTTTCACACCGTCTACAGTTTGATTTGTATAGAGGGAGCTCTGTGGCTGAATGGCCAGCGATTAGGTGTGGCGCATTTATCATAGGTGATCAGAGCTAACTGCCTGCCGTCAGATTTCATTTAAAAAACAGGTCTGATTTTAAGACTATTTCTGCGCTCATAAAGAATGATAAGAATAGCAATAATGCGTATTAAACTGGTTTAATTCATTAGTGAGTTTATTTAACACTAGAACCGCCAATCGGCTCAATTTGTATGATGTGTGTTGTGTGTGTGCAATGTAACTTTTTTTCAATAAAATATTAAAGTCTCCCAGTCCGTGACTTTTCCTGAAAGTCTGTTATGTAATCAAATCAAATCAAGTTTTATTTATAGAGCACATTTAAAAACGATGTTTGGTCGAGCCAAAGTGCTGTACATGTAATAAAAACACTTTACTGCAGTGCAATAGTAACAAAAGACAGTCATTTTGCAACAGCAAATATAAAAAACAATACACAGGGAAATGTCAGAAGTCGTGCTCCGCTCTAGCTAGAAAGCCTGAGAGAAGAAGTGTGTTTTTAGAGAGGATTTAAAAACCCCTAGGGTCTGGGCCGACCTCACATGGAGGGGCAGAGTGTTCCAGAGCCTCGGGCCAGCTGCTGCGAAGGCTCGGTGCCCTCGGGTTTTGAGCCTGGTCTTCGGCACTACCAGCAGCAGCTGGTCAGCAGACCTTAAAACTCTTGCTGGGGTGTAGCGCTGGAGGAGTTCGGTTATGTAGGAAGGAGCCAGCCCATTTAGAGCTTTAAAAAACAAATAAAAGGATTTTAAAATCAATTCTGAACTGAACTGGAAGCCAGTGTAGTGAGGCCAGAATTGGGGTGATGTGGTCGCGCTTTTTGTGGCCAGTCAGCAAACGTGCAGCTGCATTTTGGACCAGCTGCAGGCGTTTAATTGACGCGTGGTCCATACCCACATACAGAGCGTTGCAATAGTCCAGCCTTGAGGTAACAAAGGCGTTGATGACCCTTTCCATGTCTTTAAAAGATAAATAGGACTTGGTTTTGGCCAATAGTCTTATTTTAAAAAAGCAGGATTTGACTACGCTGCTGACCTGCTTATCGAATTTAAAAGTGTTCGTCAAGGTCACGCCAAGGTTCATGACCGAGGGGAGGATGTTTAGTTGGAGGGAGCCCAGAATATCAACCTGAGAGGCTGGAGGTTGTGGTCCAAAAAAGATGACCTCCGTCTTGCCCTCGTTAAGAGTCAGGAAATTGTTGCATTGTTGCAATGTAGCACCCTATGTTGTTAAAAATTACATTCTAATAGCGGGATTTGACGGTGTTAGGTAGGCCTATACAAAAACATCTGGCGGTTCTAGTGTTAAGGTAATTAGGTACAGTAGAAGCCCTTTTTTATCAGTAACGAATTTAGCAGTTGAACATAAAAGTCAACTAACTGAGGGTCACTTGCAATGACAGTGTTGTGTCTAACTGTAAGCTTGTCACTCAGAGTAACCTACAGTTAATTTAGCTGCTGGAGAAGAAAGATCAGGGGGGAGGATACGTCCCCAGCTGACCCAGAAAGCGACACAGGTTCTGGTCCAGGCTCTCGTCATCTCACGCCTAGACTACTGCAACTCCCTCCTGGCTGGTCTACCTGCATGTGCCATCCGACCTCTGCAGCTCATCCAGAATGCAGCGGCTCGTCTGGTCTTCAACCTTCCTAAATTCTCCCACACCACGCCGCTCCTCCTCCTCTCCCTTCACTGGCTCCCGGTAACTGCTAGAATCCACTTCAAGACAATGGTACTTGCGTACCATGCTGCGAATGGATCTGGCCCTTCCTACATCCAGGACATGGTTAAACTGTACACCCCAGCACGTGCACTCCGCTCTGCATCAACCAAACGGCTCGCTGCACCCTCGCTGCAAAGGGGACCCAAGTTTCCATCAGCAAAAACACGTGGGTTTGCTATCCTGGCTCCAACATGGTGGAATGAGCTCCCCATTGACATCAGGACAGCAGATAGCTTACACACCTTCCGGCGCAGATTGAAAACTCATCTCTTTCGACTCCACTTCGAGCAATAGAACTATTAACAAAGCACTTATATACTAATAAAGGACTGGCTTACCTAAAGCTCTATGAAACCTGATGTACTTATATGATTCTGTTTTTCTTCAAGTTTGTATTTTGTTGGTCGAACGCACTTATTGTAAGTCGCTTTGGATAAAAGCGTCCGCTAAATGCAATGTAATGTAATGGGAGGGGGGGAGAGAGCTGTGGTTGATGGGCCATTAGTTGTGTAAATACACAGCTGAGAGCTGCCGTTTATTCAGACTGTTTAAAAAACGGTAACAACGGACTATTTTTCTTAGCGGATGCATGTCAATTTAAATCAATACAACTATTTTTTAAATCAATAAAAACATTTTCTAAATCCATAAAACCATTTCAATTATTCGTTACTTTGTTGAGAATGTGGCCATGTAATAAGCGGGATAATTTGCAGCGACTTGTTCCTTATGGGGAAAATAACACCCTTCATGCTGATCAAGATCCCTCCGCTACGCGTCGGGATCCTGATCTGCCGACGAGGCCCCATTAAAATATAAATATTTTTAGTGAATTACTGAGTTTAGGCACGTTAATAACGGTTTAATGAAGTTGAATACAGCATATTCATATGTGTCAGTGATTTCATGTCAATTCGGCGACCATAAACAGAAATGATCTTGGTGAAGATGATGATTAAATTAGGATTAAAAATCGAGAGCCGGGCTGCATTTCCTCCCGTTCGTTTTTTTCCGACTAAACAACATTATTTTGTTAAATAACAACATGGTGATGTTTTGTAAATTATTACATGTCTCTTATTTAGCACAGAGTATGATATCCGTGACATATAGATCTTAACAAAGTTCCGCTGTACATCCAGCGTACTGTATCTGACTTTATTTCACATGAGCTCCAGTGTGGAACCCCACTGCACCCCCTGGTGGATCAATGATCCATTGCAGCTGGCTTCATAATAATTACATTTATTTATCACAGGGGAGATCTCAAGTCAAGCTGGAGGTTTTCCCTTGAGCGAGGGCAGATCACGTATCAATCACGACCCTCGCGTTTCAAACTGTCTGAAATGAAGCGCTACATCTGTATATGTGTGTGTGTGTTAATGTTCGGACCTGCAAGAAGATGCGTCCTATGCCACTGAGCAGCTGCACTCTCTGCTGGGGTTCGTACTGGATGATGGAGTGATAGGTCTCCACAGCCAGAACATAGTCCTGAGAGAGAGAAGAGAAAGAGATTAACAAAACTAAAAGTTAAATAAATAATTCAAAAGAAGAGCATGGAGGGCAACGAAAGTAAAGACGGAAGTTAATAAAGAGTGGGGTAAACAGTAGGAGGTGGACACAGGTGGAGGGCGTGCGAGGTACAGGAGATGAAAGTGGAGGTGAGGAGGGAGAGACGGCATTAATCAAACATATGGAGTATTAGCTGGCCGCTGTGACCCTCTCCCCACCTCCACATCGCTCACATGGTGACTGCACTGCTGAGCGGACGGCCGAGAGGTCAGAGAGGAAGGTGTGTGTGTGTGTGTGTGTGTGTGGAGAGAGGGGACAGGGCTGGGACAAGGTACAGGTTTCTTTTTGTTATGGCTCACACACTGTTGTTTATTTTGGCTGAAGTCCACGCACCGTCCTGCTGCCAGAAATACTCACTTGACCAGCAATTGTAGATTAATACGCCCCTGAAAATAGTCCCCATACATTTTCTCCCGTGAGAGTAACAATTGCTCAAATCTAGGAAATGTATGAGTGTTTTTTTTAACATTACAAACTATATGGATTTGTTCTGTTTTACATTTTTCAGTAGGAAACATCAGGCTTTGAAGTTTTGGGGGATAAACTAGGATATTGGTGGGTTTTGGGATTTGTAACAATAAAAATACCATCATACTCAAAATGTAACTACAAAGGTTTGCACAATAATATTATTCTTTTTTACGAGACAGTTACAGACCCTGACACGAATAGATGAATAGAAACTAGTGGATTCCTTTTTTAGATCTTTTACTTAAGAACCATAATGTTTGTAGGATTTTTAATAAATATGCTACAACATAAATACAATCATTATTACAGTAGGGAGAGGTGAGCAAAATGCAAGTAAAGTTGAGCCTAGCAGTACATTTATGTTACTGTAATCTCAGTTTGGACCACTAGATGGCACTGTGGTTCTCTCTAACTCTGATGAAGTTCTCTCTCTCTCAGAATCCAATTAGTGGTCAGTCTGGGGGGATTTCACTGTGAATCCTCCACCAGCCTGGCATCAGAGATCTCCGCGACACACACACACACACACACCACACACACACACACACACACACACACACACACACACACACACACACACACACACACAGCACCCACACACACACACAACACCACACAGCACACACACACACACAACACACACCACACAACACACACACACACACACACACACACACACAACACACCACACACAACACACACACACACCACACACACACACACACACACACACACACCCACACACACACACACACACACACACACACACACACCCAACACACACACACACACACACACACACACCACACACACCACACACACACACACACACACACACACACACACACACACACAGGGGCACCTCGACTTCACAAATACACACACACACACACATACCTTCATCAGCAGCAGGCAGTTGGCCATGGAGTACATGACCCGGCTGAGACGAGACCTCCACAGCTTAAGAGACCCTAAAAGCAGGGAGAGAAGAAGAAGAAAGAGCGTTTCTATCTTAAACAGCGACTTCCTGTTCTCATTTCACCTGCTTCTTTTTTTGGGGCGCCCCTCTAACATCACCCTTTTTCCATTCATTGCTCTGATCCCTCTCATTAATCCTCCCCTCTTCCCCCCCCCACACCAGTTTATTTTAAGGCGAGGTGGTGAGGAAGACACTGCGGCACACTCTGCTTTCTTCCCTCAGACAGTGCACCCTGTGGAAGAGTAAGTGTGCAGGCCTATTAGTATTCATCGCTGCACGTGTGTGTGTGTGCTTGGGAGGAGAGCTAATCACTCAGTAGGGGTCTGATGTGTGAAGGCAAGGCCCCGCGTTATTGACTTGTCGACTGTCTGCGTGGGTAGAGAGAGGAGAGACAGAGGGCACAGCTATTACGCTGCTTTTAGAAAGGGAGGGACTGCTAGCTCCGACGCACCCTCACACACACACACGCGTCACCCTGCCAATTTTCCCAATTATAAGCAAGTGTCTTGGTACATTTAGCTCAACTTCACCAAGTGGCTTGTTGTTGTTCATCGCCGTGAATTAGCTGATTAAATTGCTTGTAAAAAAAGAAAGAAAAAAGAAGCCTTTGGAAAAGTTTCTTAATTAGCGGTCACATGGCTTGGTAACATAAGACTCACTGCATTAAGATGTTTTGCTGTGTGGAGAAGAGAGGAGGAAGTCTATTTACATCATGTCGTGTGGAGGTGTGTCTCTACCTAAAACTGGTGGATTTCAGATGCAGGCGCCCATTTCCCCAGCACACTTGCAGATGTGAGTGGATTGGATGGGATTGATCTGTATTGATCTGTTTGGCGTGAAGGGCTGGAGAGACCATTTGATATTCAGCGCGGGTGCCCGAGCAGTGAGGTGCTAAACACTTTTAGAGCACCGCATCGCTGTGTTTATGTGGTGTGTGTATGTGTGGCTGAGGTATGCTGCAGTCCTGCACCAGGTGTGCCTCCGACTCAGACTGCTAGTGTGTTACCCATGACCTCACTCTCCTCCCACAGTGTGATGCAGTCTGGGACTGAGGCCAGGTCTGTATCCAACTGGCTGTGTGCGTGTGTGTACGTGTACGTGTGTGTGTGTACTTACCTTGCCTATTCTCCTGTGTCAGGGTGATCATGCTGCCATCCTCAGCCAATCCTTTCTCCAAGTTCTCCAGAATCTATTAACAGGGGCGGAGGGAATTCAAACTTTTTAATGTCTGTATTAGAATCTGCATATTTAATGACTTTAAAATCCAAACCATATTTAGCTGTTTACACAGGTGGGCTTAAGGCTTTGTACGTGCTTTTTCTGTGTTGTTTTATTGTGTAAATGCTACAGAGTATGCATATTTTTATGTTCATCCAGAGGCTGCTCCCGTGCCCGTGTGTGTGTGTGTGTCTACTAACAGCGAGGCAGACGGTTTTGAGATTGTGCAGGCGGTCCAGAGCCTCTTGGGGCTTGGCCAGGTACTGGGGAAGCTCGGCGTGCAGCAGCCGCATGGAGAACGGCACCATGGAGCCTGGACGGGAGGGGGGAGGGAGGGAGAGAGGTAAGGACAAGAAGAAAGCAGAACACAGGGGTTGAAAATGTGCAAGGAATAAAGGAGGGAAATAAGGTAGAATGAGGACATAGGAGAGGAAGAGGGGAAGAGAAGGAAGGCGGAGAGAGACGCAGAGAGACACAGAGCGCGAGATGAGAATATAAACCCATCCACCCACACACAGACAGCACACAGCCCTGGAAGCAGGAACCTACAGATGGCATTGAGCTACGTATGGCTGCTTATTAAACCCTCTCATCTCTCTCTCTGTGTGCTGCACAGCTCCATCACTCATCTCCCTGCCTCTTCCCTCTGTCTCTCCCTGCCTCTACATCATTCACCCCCCCCCCCGAGGAAGAGCCTGTATTCAGGTGAGTTCCTGGGCTTTGATCAGGGTCTCTTTGATATTGTCATCAAACCTGAAGCTCAGCTAGCTGGTCCATCTTCATCCGTCTGTGGATCTCCATTTCTATCTCTGTAGAAGCAATCTGCCTGTGCCGTCTATCCCACACATCCAGAAATATTCACCATTTGTCTCTATTCCTGCATCCTGTTACCATGTCATATTTTAGTGCTGAGTGGACAGCTCATTCTCTCTTGGGTGTCAGAAAGTTTCATCAGCTTAAAATTAAGACTTTTAATACCTTTAGTGTCAAAGTTAACTGTTCGTGACTAAGATGGAAAACAACCCAGGGAATCATTGAGCAGACCCATAAAAACTCAAATAAAAGATACCGTGTTAAGCTTTGTTAATTCTGGAAACTATTTTAGATGTAGTCTATTCTTTAGACAGACATGCTTAATAGTTCTAGTGACTCGAGTCATTTGTCGACAACAACTACAAAAGTTGGAGTGCAATTTTAAAACTACATTTTAGTCTCGTCTTTTCTGACAACAATATTTCATATTGATATCGTCATAGTAAAATCGTCTTGTAATGAAAAAAGTACAAACTGTTCCTATCACATCAGCATTTATGATCAAACTTTGTACCAGGTTTCATTGATTTAAATATTTCTTTGGAAGTTGATACAAAGTTTTTTTTTTTAATGTCAAATTGTTCTCCGTCAAGTTACCTACATATTATTAAGCCACTGTTGGTAAAGAGAACTGTGTAAAATGTATCTAAATTAAAAAATAAGTAATATATTTTCCTCACCAGTCTAGTATGCATGTTCATCTTTTTATGGGCCTGACAAAAAACTGCTTTTTGTATTTTTAAATGTGTTATTTATTGTGTCATGTATACAGTGTTTTATATTCTAAGCGTATTGTTTTTATGATTTATTATTGAATGTATTTTAAAGTGTCGTTGAGTGTTTTCTTCATTGTTTTTAAAATAATCATTTATAAATACATTAATACATTTTTATTTTATTAGACCAGTTATCGAGCTGAAAGATAAGGCTCTCTGTAAAAGAACCTAGAAAGGTTAGCAGCATTGACCAAAAGTTCATTGTATTCTACCTGTGAGAAGGATTCAAGTAGAGTAGGAAGATACAGGCTGGAAAAGAACATTCATGAATAGCCACTTGCCAGGCTCGCAGCATCCAGGACTCAACTTTTCATTTGGCAAACAAATTAATAAGTGACAAACATTGATTCCTTCTCAAGCGCCACGTTGATCTGAATTTGTACAGATAGTGATACATGGGCAGCCAACTCTTTAGAGCCTCAAAGAGTGTGGTAATAGATAGTCGATACAAGCGCTGGGCCGGAGAAATGTTCGACTTCTGATGCCAGGCTAAACAACGCGTGCCAGTTTGTCTGCGAGCACCTAGCAGGGCACAAAGCCTTTAAATTGAGCAACGGAAAGTCAATCGGTGCTCTCTTTTAGAAGGCTGTGTGCGCGGTGTAGCGTCAAGTGTCGAGTGTGTGTGTGTGTGTGTGCAGCTGTGTCTCCGCTACTGCCTTCACTGTGGTAGCCCGAGGGGCGAAGCAGATCCAAAGTAATGGGAATACATTAGAGAGCAATTCATGCAGTGTAAAAGAGGAAAAACAAAACCAAAGAACTGCTGGAGACAAGCAGTTGTTGGAGCTTCTCGACGATACAGTCTAATATCAAGCTCCTGGCAGAAACTTTCCTTTGAATATTTAATAGGACAGTGGTGGTATGCTTGTGTATCCAAAAAAAAAAATGTGAGTAAAATGCAAAATCCTTTTGGAGAGCAGGCTAATAACACATTCAAAGCTCACAGATAAGAGTTTCCGAGCAGCTTTTCGGCACTATCATGAATACCACTGTTCAACCTTGAGTCAGCTTTCACACAGAATTCAAACAGCGGCTTTTGGAAGGAGGAAATATGAAAAGAGACGGAAACGATGCATTATTTTACAATGTTACGTTTGTGGATAAAAGTTCCTGTGATTAACACCCAGAGTTCTCCTCCGACATTAAAGATCAAGAATTATTACCCCAAAGAACAGAGGCTGGGTTTGGTTTTATACAAGCTGTGTGTGTGTGTGTGTGTGTGTGTGTGTGTGTGTGTGTGTGTGTGTGTGTGTGTGTGTGTGTGTGTGTGTGTGTGTGTGTGTGTGTGTGTGTGTACCTCTCCTCCCAGGGTAAACAGTGGGGTAGTACTCATAGAAGAGGTCTGGTTGGTCCAGGTTGCCGAAGGGCTCAATCTCCAGCTCAGCGTTTTGGAAGAGGTTCAGCTTGGTCAGGAGGGAGAGCCGCACAAACCACAGCTGGAATACACAAACACACACCCCTCTGTTCAGTGAATAAGACATTAATCAAATATTTAAAGTACAACTGAATTCCCTCCCAGCTAGTTCGCCAATATGTAGAAGAATGATATTAGCATTCTGTACTGTTGAAGGTATATGGGTTACGTTACACATTGCCCAACAGAAATAATATGTATGACTATAGCAGGAACATATCACTGTGACCCTGATATCATAAGACACAATATTAAGAACTAGGACAGGAATATAAGCTAAAGTGAAGTCTATAAAGGTAGATCTGAACACAGAGAGGCAGGATTTTGTATTGTTGACCTGTAGGAGTATCTGAATCAAATAAAAACTCGCTTTTGGCTGCACTCCGTCATGATTTGAGAAGTTGCGTTTTCCTCCTCAACACTATGTTGCTCTTAGATGATTGAAAATAGAAAAAAGTCAGCTTTGGTCAATTTAAGAAATGAAGAACATCATTGGTTAAAGATAAAAGAACCCGAGGAGAAAGCTCTGCATGATTGAAAGTGTCATGGCAGTACAGGGTACTATATGAATTAGAAAATGAAATCTGGAAATGTACCTATTCCCAAGCGTGAGTAGAGTAGTGAACTGCACCTGTAGCATGCAGTAGAAAGGACGCATACGTCTTTTGAATCAAACTTCCTAAATTCTTCCTTAAACTGTTCATATTTTCCAGTTAATTTGGTCAAAATCCAATTATGATTAACATGCTCAATCATTTAATACAATGTCTTGACTTTCATTTAACCCTCATAACGTTTTTAATAAAGTCATTACATTACTGGGTTTTACATTGTTGCAGTATTAATTCAATCATCTGTGTTTCTTACATTATTACAATTATATGATGGGGTTGCAATCCTGATGCAATGTTTTATTTTAGAACCAAACCAACATATTTTGATGGGGTTTTTTTCAAGGGAAATACTGATAATTAAGACAAGAAAATCTGATGATATAAGATCCAGCATTCATTTTATTTTACCTGGATAAGGACGCTTACATTGGGTTATTCAAGAATAATGACCGAGGCTATTTCACATGTGAACTTCTACACATCTGGAGGAGGGCACCGGCTGTTCCAGGTCCATGTTGTGAAAATGGTCTTGAGCCTCGGAGAGCACCCAGCCATATGCACCTGGACAGAAGCCCAGGCCCATGAAGCTGTGTCCTAATGTGATGCAGTTGGGGATGGACTACTTCCGAGCCAGACACCATGAAGGAAGGATCCAGAAGCTCCTGAGCAGCATTGGAGCCCCCAGGGATTGTACACCCTATAATCCCTTTCCTGTAGTGTGTTATATAGGTTATTGTGCATGTAAATAGTCTGCATAGGCTAAAATCCCAAGGTACTGCCTGCCGCCCCCCCCCCGAAACACATCAATTAGACTAATTAGTTTACTTCCGCACATAGTGACATCACCATTTAACACTCAGGTTTCTATTGGCTAGCGCTAGGCTAAGGGGCCGGACATTTTTCGAAACATATCCAGGTTGACCTGAGCCAGCCAGCTAACCAATCAGAGTAAAATATATCGTACAATAATGCACTTTGCGAACATTAAATCATGCATTATAGCATGCCGTTAACCCCTCTGTTTCAGCCCTGTTTCAAAAGTGTCTGAAGCTTTAAATGCTAAAGGGTTTCCGAATCTCTTAACACAGATTTATGTATAAAAGACATGAAAAAGGGGATTTTACATTATAGGTGTCCTTTAAAGCATGTAAACATGTCACAGTAGAAGCACAACATACAAATATAATTGTGACAATGAGCATAATATGTCCTCTTTAAATAGTGCGATCTGCAGTCACGCTTTAAAAAATAATAATTCAACATGGGTTCAGAAGGATGATACTTTGACTCTCAAACATCCACTCCCTTTACAGGGTTTGTACACCTTAATGAAAATGATTTGATCATTTTAGACCTTTGTGATGGATTTAAAGATTACATTTAAATGATTTGTCTGTTTATTGCAATGGCTTTGAAGGTAGATATAACATTTTTTTTTCTGGTTTCGGTTGTATCCTCTGCCATGCATCTGTATACAAGTGTCTAAAGTAACTTTGTCCATGTTTATGTAACTTTGTATCGTGCAGTCTGTGAATGTTCAGCACAGTGTAAATGTCCTGTGGGAAGAACAGTGGGTGGTACAAGGTTAACAGCAATGCCCAATAGTCTTCATTTTTGCATATTGCTATTAATAACAATAATAAAATACATTTAAAAAAAAAGATGGACCACACATTTAAAGCCCAGGGTTTAAAAATGGTGCCAGGATGTTTAGGAACGCAAACAAGCAGTAATATGCAGCACGAGGCAACAACACGGTCGATTAACTGAAAGTCTCGTGCACAGAGCCTTCCACAGCGGTGGCCTTCTTAATGAGCGCATGCAACCATCCATCTTCTGCATAGAGCTCCAAGAACAAGGGCTTTCAAAAATGTGCCAACAGCAACACACTGACGAAAAGGGACAACACAAAAAAACTAGCGACACAAAAACTAAATTCATCATAGCCCCCCTTAAATCTAATTGATATCATCAGTTCGGAAACAAAACAAAGGAATGAACTCTCATAACAAGATAAGAGGGTATTCAATCATTAGTGAAATACTTTATCAGTGAGAACATTTCATTTTTAAACACCAGCTAAAGACACATCTTTTTAGATGAGCTGTTTATTAGCAACCCCTCAAAGCACTTTGAGCTGCATGTGTTGTATGAAAAGTGCTATATACATTTTATTTTAATAATTTATTATTATTGCAAATTCTATTTCATTTCAAGTGCTTTTGGGGAATTATTACATTAATAAGTAGAACAGGATGTGCCTTGGCGTCACTGTCTTCCACCCACCAACGCTCTGAGAGACGGACAGCTGAATGGAGGGATTGATGAGGAGACAGCGGCTGGCGTCTTACCTGCAGTGAGTCGGTGGTGTGGGAGCTCTGCTGGCCGGCCTTCCCGTACCCCTGACCATGAGCTGTCAGCAGCCGGCCCGTCAGATCCACCGCGGCCCGCCAGTTCTTGCTGCTCTGCAGGGGGAGAAGAGACACACTGGATCTGAGACACACACCGTGACTGACGGATGGAAGCACAGAGGAAGACCTGCGGCTATATCCACGGGGTTCCAGCTATCATAATCACAAACACACTCAGTAGGACGCATCTCTAACTAACAAGGTATCACTCAGGGAAAAAGAACAGCTTGTTTCAAGAATTTAAATGCATCAATCGGACACATTTTTTCACAGAAGGACGAATGTTTCAACAACTTGTAAGCAAAGGATAATTCTTGTTTATCACACCTGGGTAAAATGTAGTATTCATAATTACGCATATCAACTAAATTGACAGATACTTGATCTTTATTTATACTTCATATTTGAATCAGAGCTTTTTTATGTCAAATCCCAGATGGGAAAACTACAACATGGAACATATTTGACCAGAGGGAATTCTCAGTGGAACAGTTATGAAGTAGGAAAAAGCAGGAAATCTTAAAAGACAATCAAAGGCAAGTTTACAGCAGATAATTTAAATACGAAAATAAGGGATGTTTCATTCATCTTACTAATTACTATATGTGATCTGACAATTGTGACAGCTATTACTGCCAACAAAAGTCCCTACGTATGAAATAAAGCTGTGGAAGAGAGTGTTTCCACCTATGTGTGGAGCTGCCAGCCATCGAGACTGGAGGACAAAGCATAAACACAGTGTACGACTGAGCAGGCGGGTGAGAGAGAGACACACCCACACACACACACACACACAACACACACACACACACACACACCCACACACACACACACACACACACACACACACACACACCACACACACACACACACACACACACACACACACACACACACACACACACACACACACCACACACACACACACACACACACACACACACCACACACACCACACACACACCACACACACACACACACACCACACACACACACACACACACACACACACACACACACACACACACACACACACACACACACACACACACACACACACCACACACACACAACACCTCGATATTAGCAGCATCTGCTTCCACAGGAGGTGGTACCCAATAGGTAAGGGGGGGACAGAGGTGGGGAGGTAGAGTCACCCCACCCCATCAACAACATGACAAGGTCGGATGCCGATTGGGTCCTAAGTGCTGCGCCATTCATCACAGCCAGGGAGCTAATTAGGGGAGAGAGGAAGAGAGGAAAGAGAGAGAGCTACTTCCTCTCTAGTCATCTTTATCACAAAACTCATCAGCCCTTTTTCCTCTTGTTAGCTGTCCTCTCTCCCCCATTCATCTTCCCTCCCTCCTTTATTTTCTTGCCTAATTCTCTCTGCTTCAGAATTCTGCTTACTTTTCTTCCCTTCCATCTTCCTCCTCTCCCTCTGACCCTCATTTCTGCCTTCTTTTCTTCCCGCTGTCATGGCTTCCTCCCCTATAGCTCCTTCTTCATTCCTCCCTCCTCTCCTCTCCTGTGCCAGTAGCAGCGCTGCCTCTGAATCTTCATTAGGGAGGGAAATGAAGCTGAAAACGAGGAGGCAGCCTGGATGGACACACACACACACACACACACACACAACACACACACACACACACACACACACACACACACACACACACACACACACACACACACACACACACACACACACACCCACACACACACACACACACACACACACACCACACACACACACACACACACACACACACCACACACACACCACACAACACACACACACACACACACACACACACACACACACACACACACACACACACACACACACACACACACACACACACACACACACACACACACCACACACACACACACACACACACACACACACACACACACACACACACACACGTGTGAGATTTGGATTGGACGCGAAGAGGCAAAGTGAGAACTGTTGAGATAGGACACAAACGGATAAGGAGTTTCAAATGGCAGACAGGTAGGATATGGATGGATACAAAATCTGGCCAACATGTAGCGAAAAAGCCCATAAGTCAAAGTTGGACATAGTGGAAGGAAGAAGAAAAAAAGAAGGAGAAACTCTGGCCGAAAAGAGTTGGATGAAGAAAAAGAGAGCAGTGGGTGGCAGAGTGGAGAGCAGAGGATGAGTAGACGAGAGCTGAGGGCCAAGGGAACTGCAGAGAGACACCACAAGGGGCCAAAGTGAAAAAAAAACCCAGAAAGTTGGAAAAGTGAACTTTAGCTCAGGCATTATGCCTAACGATGCAGCATGCCGCTACGCATAGCTTTATGGTCTGATATTATCTTACACCAGCCTATAATTTTAGGTCTTGAACCATACCGATCTTAACCTAGCATTACAGGCATACAGAAATACAGGAGCTGTGATTAGAGTAGACAGCGGGCAGGCTCTGTGTTTTGAGAGGCGATCTGCCGTTACCAGAGTGCCACAGGGTCAGTCTCCATTAAAGATGGTATGTGATCGTGAGCAACCTTGAGACAGATAATGACGGATGTCTCTGCTTCTCTGTCATCTCTTATAGTTGAACCTGAGCTCTGACCCCCTGATGAACAAAGTGCCAGAACATTTACAGAGTGAGCTGTGTTCAACATGTTAATCATAACCCAAGAATAATCAGATGTATCGGATTTTTTTTTCATTCGCGGAAATTTCGTCAAATAGCGTTCTTCCATAGACCTGGCATGGCATGCTTTAGCCATTGTGCTGTGCTAATCCGTTATCACATGAATTTCTACAACAGGGCATTCCCAAACTGAGCCACACTTTGCTTGTCCTTCTTTTTAGAAGGGCCAATCGGGAACAATGCGTTTCAATCTCCTCCCTCAAAATAAGCAATGTCTAGCACTGATTCGCTCAGCACGTGATGTTAGGGTGATGCCTATAGAGAATACATGCACCATTTCTCTTGATGAAAGACTTAAAACCTAATGTCTCTGGTTAAGAGTGAATTTAACTTCCATTAGCATTCCAACATGTTTACAATGACACCGCTAACATGCTGATATTTAGCAAGTAATGTGTTTGGTAAAAAGTTGTAACTGCTGATGTCACCAGAGATGAACATTCATTCACCCTGAGGTAGACATAAATGTGGTATACCCAATGTCAATGCAAGAGGAGGTCAGCGGAACACCATTTAGAGCCATTTATGTCTGTGCAATCTTGCATATCGTTAGCCTAATAGCATAATTGCCCAAGTCATATTTTGAATGTTTTTGGAAAACAAGGAAAAGTGCCCTGCAAAAATGCCTAAGTCAAAGCGATGACTTAGGCAGATAGTGATTTTGGACTCTAAAATGCATTCTGATAGGCTGTGGACATAGGCAATAAGGCAGGGTGATGCAGCAGTGGTAGGAGAGTAAAGTTAGGCAGATATCACAATTTGGCCAAAAAATGACTTAGGCAATTATGCTATTAGGCTAACGATATGGTGGACAACTGTTTTTAACGGTGTTAGAAGCAAATGTGATCACTAAAGACATTAGGCTTGATCATCTAGTGAGCATAGATATCTGTCCCAAACTTCATGCCAATTAATCCATTAATTGTTTAGACATTTCAGTCCAAACCAAGCTGGTGGACCGACCCGCTCAGCATAACTATACCTACAGCATGGCTAAAAAACGATTTGTCATTGAAGAGACAACGGAGTGCTTTATGAAAGGCTGTCAAGAAGGCCATCATGCATACAAACCACGCTGTCACTCCCCAGGTTTGAATGATTTCAATTAACACAGAAAGGGGGTTGGGAGGACATCAATAGAGAAAAACAATAGGCTGATGGTGATTAATAATTTAGCTCAGCTCAAATGACTCTGCAATAAGGCATAATCAGATCCCCCCAAATCAAATGAGGAGGCATTACCATAGTGATTTATTGCCAGTGATATCAAATGAGGAATTCACTTTAAAGGCTTGGTGAAAGAAGTGTGTGTTGGGTATGGGTAGGCGTGGCTCTAGCACGATAGTGGGAAAGGGCCATTTTCTTGTTTGTGGCTGCTTGTTTTTGTGGACGGTAGAAAATATACCTGCCTTTGTTCCAAACAAAACAAAGACGGCAATCAAAAGAAGGAAGATAGGAGAGAATAGAGGGTAAATGTCAGATATGACCCTCCAGAGTGACAATGTGGTACTCAAGATGGGAAAGGTAAGTGCTTACACTTTGAGTAAGATATTGACAGATGACAAGTAAGGAAAAATCAAGTATATTCACCAAAATGTAAAGTGAGCACATGCATAAATAACATTTACAGAAAACCACTTATTGATTGGTATTGACAAATATCTTCAGAACTTAACTTCAGAAGTAACACGATGCTTCACACACTATATACGCACACCCATTCGGACAAATGTGCACACACACCATCCTCTATCTCTTGTTAACACACACAAACGCTTATTCATAATTAGTCTCGTCGCAAGTTTAAAAGGGGTGAGGCTTCTAAAATGTGTTGACGATCATAAGTTCAGCGTGCCTTTCCTTTGGCGAGTGAAAGAAAAAAACCTGCATAACAAAGCTTGATGAACAAACGAACGCCCACTTGTTCTCTCTCAAAGACCCGAAGCCTCCAGGCTAAACAGACTTAAAAAGGCTTCCTCACTCCAGCTTTGGTTAACACCCGTGCTACTTTAATTAAGACCCGGCATTTTGGATTACACAGAGGGTGTGGGAAAAATACATTTGTAGTATGCCATGAGTGCATGCCAGTCTTTGCAACAGTGGCTAACTTTACTTTGATGCCTCTTTAGTTGGACTACAGACTCTTGAACCAGGGGACAGAACATGCCCTCGAGCTGGAGGACGGCCTGTTTCCTACTGTACTGATATGTACTTCACACAGCAGCCATTTTGTCTCCCAAAGGCAATCTCTGGGTTCTTCAAACGGTATCACCGAGAGACGCCAAGACACAAACTGGCATTATATATTATGTGAAGACACCGTACTAGCTCATGGCTTGTAAGAGAACTCCACATAACACTCCCAAAGATGGATCAACACAGCCTCCAAGTTCTAAGTGATGCTCCTCTGGGTAATATTAACCACTGTTTGACTAGTGGGCTACTGGATAACTTTTGATGGTTTGGTTGTCAACAATAACAGAATGTTCCACTTTCCTTTTCCTCTGAGAGTGGTGCTGAAGTGTTAAGGAGAACTTCTGTCTCAGGCCTGATTCACATCAAAGACTCACAAAGTACAATGCTTCCCAATATTGCAAGACCTGAAGTTGATAAGATCCAATCTTCCTATTCCAATCCCAAACAACTATTTTCCATCTTCTCCACCCTCTTGGACCCTCCCAAAGCCCCTCCTCACTTCTGTCAAGCGACTTTGTTAACCACTTTGAAAAAAAGGTTGATGATATTCGCTCTTCTTTTTCTGACTCACCTTTACTCACTGCTGGGTCACCAGACCCTCCTTCCACCCACACACTAACCTCCTTTTCCCCTCTCTCTCCAAGTGAGGTTCTTACCCTCATTACCTCTGCCCGCCCTACCCCCTGTCCTCTGGACCCTATCCCTTCAAACCTCCTTCAGACTATCGCTCCTGATATTCTACCGTTTCTCACCCATTTCATCAACACTTCTGGTCACTTTCCAAATAGTCTTAAGGAGGCAAGAGTAAACCCTTTCCTAAAGAAACTCACTCTCAACCCGTCTGATGTTATAAACTACAGGCCTGTCTCTCTCCTCCCGTTCTTGTCTAAAACACTTGAACGCGCTGTCTTTAAACAACTCTCCTGTTATCTCCGTCAGAACAACCTTCTGGATCTGCACCAGTCTGGTTTCAAGGCAGGTCACTCCACAGAAACTGCTCTCATTGCTGTCACTGAGGAACTGCACACTGCCAAAGCAGCATCCCTCTCCTCTGTCGTCATCCTGTTGGACCTGTCTGCTGCATTCGACATGGTGAATCATCAGATTCTCCTTCGCACTCTCCAAGAACTTGGAGTTTCAGGCTCTGCACTATCCCTCCTGACCTCATACCTCAAAGACCGTACCTACAGGGTAACTTGGAGAGGGTCCGAGTCCGACCCTTGTCAATTAACTACAGGGGTCCCTCAGGGCTCTGTTCTTGGTCCCCTCCTCTTCTCCCTGTACACAAACTCGCTCGGATCAGTCATTAGCCCGCATGGTTTTTCATACCACTGCTACACTGACGACACCCAATTAATTCTGTCCTTTCCCCGCTCAGAGACCCAGGTCTTCGCACGCATCTCTGCTTGTCTAGCTGACATCTCTCAGTGGATGTTTGCTCATCACTTCAAGCTCAACCTTGACAAGACTGAACTGCTTTTCCTTCCGGGAAAAGATTGTCCCACTCTTGACTTGACGATCAACATCGGCACCTCTGTTGTTTCCCCGACTCAGACTGCAAGGAATCTGGGTGTGACCCTAGATAACAACCTGTCCTTCACTGCAAACATCGCTGCTACAACCCGTTGCTGCAGATACACGCTTTACAACATCAGGAAGATACGTCCCCAGCTGACCCAGAAAGCCACGCAGGTTCTGGTCCAGGCTCTCGTCACCTCACGCCTAGACTACTGCAACTCCCTCCTGGCTGGTCTACCTGCATGTGCCATCCGACCTCTGCAGCTCATCCAGAATGCAGCGGCTCGTCTGGTCTTCAACCTTCCTAAATGTTCCCACACCACTCCGCTCCTCCGCTCCCTTCACTGGCTTCCGGTAACTGCCAGAATCCACTTCAAGACAATGGTACTTGCGTACCATGCTGCGAATGGATCTGGCCCTTCCTACATCCAGGACATGGTTAAACAGTACACCCCAGCGCGTGCACTACGCTCTGCATCAGCCAAACGACTCGCTGCACCCTCGCTGCGAGGGAGACCCAAGTTCCCATCAGCAAAAACACGTGGGTTTGCTATCCTGGCTCCAAAATGGTGGAATGAGCTCCCCATTGACATCAGGACAGCAGAAAGCTTACACACCTTCCGGCGCAGACTGAAAACTCATCTGTTTCGACTCCACTTCGAGCGATAAAATTACTAACAATGAACTGCTAACAGAGCACTTATATACTAATAAAGGACTGGCTTATCTATAGCCAGTTGAGTAGCACTTGAAATGTTTGGCTCTATGAAACCTGATGTACTTATATGATTCTGTTGTCTTCAAGGTTGTGTCTTCCTGGTCGATTGTACTTATTGTAAGTCGCTTTGGATAAAAGCGTCAGCTAAATGCAATGTAATGTAATGTAATATCTAGTATTGTGCTGTAAATATACTTGTAAATACTGTAATTACAAAAGTAATTGTTGTGGTTTGGAAACCTACTGATGTCACTATGGGGAGGATACATCAGACAATTCAAAAAGGTAGAAATGTTAAAGGTCCCATGTCATGCTTTTCCGGTTATTACCCGTCCCCTTGTGTGTTATGAAGGTTTTTATGCATGTAAACGGCCTGCAAAGTCAAAACCCCTCAAAGTACACCCTGTAGCGAGTACAACTCTAACACAGAGTTGGAGATTTCATGTTTACTTCCTGGGTATCGCTACGTAGGGATACCCAGTAGCCACGCCCAGCGCTATGGCCGCACCCTCTGCCAGCCTTTCACGAAACAAAGCTTCCCAAACCTTTCAGCGATTCATGCCGGATATGTACAGCGTAGGGCACTGAAGAAAGATGCTGTTCCTACTTTGTTTGGACCAGCGGGAGATTCGGGTACACAACCTGTAAGTATTCATTGTTGTTTGTGTATTTATGATGTTTAAAACAAACAAGGTATCTACCACGACTGTTTAAATGGGTAAACGTTTTTCGGACTGCTAAGTTGGGATCGCGGAGAAATGCTCTCCGCAGACTCATTCTCACAGCGTTATAAACCTTTTTCTTACTCAATATCAAGTTACACTTGTTTTTACTTCGGCTGCGAGTGTTTGTGTGTGCTCAGGATGAGTCTTGCTTGTTCTTGCTGTATTTGTTTCGCCGACACGGAAGCCCTGTCTGCTCCTCACAGCAGCTCCTTACGAGCAGCTGCACGTCGCTTGACCAATCAGAGCACACTGGGCTCACAGGGAGAGGGGGGCAGAAGCTCGAACAAGCCGTTTAGGACAGAGAGTGAATACCGGTGAATAGACATACTTTACAGAGATGCTGTATGAGAAACCAATGTGACTTTGGAAAATTGCACAATATAAATCTATTGTAGTAGACCTCAACAATGGAATTATGATCAGTAGAAATGGCCATGACATGGGACCTTTAAGACCTAATCAGAACAGCCACAACACCTGGATACAGGAGTAACAGGTACCAATCGTCCAAATAAGGATAATGACACAAAGAAATCCTATAATTTATTTTCAAGTGTGGGTAAACTAAACCAAAAGGAACAATTACACCTCACACAGGACCAGTGTGAGAATACAGTATTGTCTTATTTGCTGAGGCTAATATGGACATTATTACACTCACTTTGTACTCTGAACCTGGTAGGGTAAAGTCTGTTTAATGTCTGGTCAGAATGATTGGGACATTACAGATCTCACATAAAGCTCCTCTGGGTAATGTCTAGATACTTCTTAGGCTCACAGTGCTTCAGTAATATTCAGAAGATCACCGAAAAGAGTAGGATTCATGTATTCATGAATGTGTGAACAGAACGTCATGGTAATCTAACCAATAATGCTGATTACGAAATATTTCAGGCTGGACCAAAGTAGTGGACAGTGGTCGTGTCCTTGTGGAACCCAAGCAGGAGTGGACTGGCCATCTGTAGAATCTGGAGAACCACAGAACGGCCGGTCGGCCCTTTTGAAAAAAATTGTTTAACGTCATCATTTAAGTTGCGCTGACGGCCGACCGGGGGGCGACAGCGGCCGCTAATGCAGTGTGGTTCTTATCTGTCAAAATCACACACGAAGAAGAAAAAAGGCCGGCCACACGAAGAGAAGGGATTAGACACTGTGGCAGACTGAGAATGAAAAAACATGGATAAAAATCAAAGAAAACGAAAAGAAAAAGGTGGGGCCGAGAAGGCAAGAGAAAAAAAGGTGAAGTCACTCGCAGGTGAAGCATATAAATGTCCCAAATTGACAGATATTTTTTGCAGCAGCGCTGCTACAAGCTCTATCATCAGCAGCTTAGAACAAGTGCAAGATGATGAAGAGAATGATGAGGGCGCGAGTTCAGATATACAGCCAGCCTCCTGCTTTCATGATGAGGGACAGAGTTGAGCTGGCGGAAGAACCAGCTCAACTGGCACATACAAGTGCAGGGCAAGAGCAAGAGGTGGGTGAGAATTATCCCTTGAACTCAGTGGCGTTTTCTCCTGGAGGCCAATGGAAGCCAGGCTTCCCCTGTTTTTTTTGGATTGTATTTGTTTAAAAAATAAATAAAAACACTTTGTTTAGTTTCGGTAATTATTCTGTGCTTTGTGTTGCTGGCCCTTTTCTTCCCCATTCTCATTGAGTATGTTACAAAGAGTGAAACAGCGCCCCTCTAGATGTTATGGTGAAACAGTAGATTGCACTCTCTGTTGCGAGAGGAGGCTAGCTGAAATTGGCTTCCCTTGGTGAAAAAAAAAAGGAGGGATTGACCAATCAGATGAGGCTCACGTCATGCCCCTGCCAACCTGTGATTGGTCAGGGCCATGCCAAGACCAATCCAGAGGCGGCTGGCTTCCCTTGCCTCACAATCCAATCAAATCGCATCAACTTCAGTTCGTACTGTAATACCAACTATAATGTACTTTCTAGGGCATCACCGCCCAAGCAACTGAAGCAAGTGCAATTATGGAGGGTGGAGATTTGAAGTATTTCATCAAACATAAATTGTAATAAACTTCCGCTACAGCAGCAACTACAAATTAAATCTGATGACAGGCCAATGCCCAAACTGGAGCTGTGTACAGAGAGGAAAAAAAGAGCGAATCGGACGTAAAACTTTAAATAATAAACAGCGGATTTCTAACATTTTACATTTCATGTGGCCGGACTGGGTCAGTTTCCAGGGCTGAATTTTAGTCCCAGTCCGCCCCTGAACCCAAGTGACATACTGTTGTGTGCCACAAGCCAATAAAACAGCAGTGTAAAACAAAAGTGCCATACCATCAGCCCCTTTTAGATCTCAGTGTCACTGTAAAAGCATTGTTATGGTCACCAATAGAAATGATGGCAGGAAGTACAAAAACAAGACCCAAGTTGTGATAAACTGAATTGATCCTTTATGCTGGCAGACCAACAGGCTGAACACTCTCTGTACTTTTACAATAGGCCTGAGCGTATAGCTGCTGCCAACATAAACAGAGCAAGGTGAAAACAACTAGCGCTACGGTTTAAACATGCCCTTCGGCGCTACAAAAGCTGACGGTGCATTACCCAGGCCCCGGCTTGCAAGTGTAACTGGTGGCGGAAATGACAGCTATGTAAAAAGGTTACGATAATGACAAGTAAAGGTTACAGCAATGATATCAAAGTGCGATGCAGCAGCTGGGTCGTTGCGGTGATTATGGGGGTGTGTCTGTCTGACCCAGCCAAGGTGTCTCTCTTCCTCTTTCTCTCTCACACACACAGACACACATATATGCTGGCCCCTGGCCCAGACGGCATCACACTGTGGGAGGGAAGAGAGGTTAGAGTCTCTGGTATAGTGCAGAGGGGGGGGGGAAGATGAAGGAGAAGGAGGAAAGAGGAGGTGAGGAGGAAGGGGGCTGATTGCTAATGAGAGAGACAGATGAGGGCAGCTCAGGGTGCTGCTGAGCCAGAGACTAACCCACTGCTGACCACACCACAGAGGTCACTGTGAAGACAAAGGGAGAAGTAGAGGGGGGGCCAGGACAGCAACCCAAACTTAGATGTATCAAATCCAAACCTGATAACCAACATTTTTAAAACCGGCTGAAAACTTATAGAACAGTGTAGCTATAAAAAAAATGTGCTTCCATAGTTGAAAAAGCCAATTGGATTATCAAATGATATAGAAAATGTGTAGAATTAGAGATTGGATTTTCTCATTTTAAGCTAATTATATTGAGGCGTTTCAGGCTGGGGGGAGTGTGTGGGAGAGAAATTCCCTCTGGAGGGAACTCTGTGATTTTAGCCTTTCAAGACCATTACAAACAAACCTATAGAAATTCACTACAAGAAAAGGAATACCCAACAAGCAAAACAGGTCCCCTTTAAGAAATAGAACATATCAAAGTTACATTTTAGGTTTCTCCAGATGCTTCTCAGCAGCCTATTGCTACAGTGTCCCCCGAGCATATTAAGTTTTAGACTACATGAAAATTCAGCAGAAAGACATTTTGAATGTGCATGTCAGAGTGTGTACCACCAGAGCAGCTCTCTCAGACCGAGACTGAGTGATGATAGGAGAGAGATACATACAAAGAGAGAAGTAGGACATGCAGAGTCTTAGGTCTCTTGTGGGTTGAGAGTGAAGTCAGTGTGTACTCAGTGCACATGTGTGTGTATGATCAGAGTGTGTGGTGGCAGTGGGTGCAGTCACACTCTGCAGCATGACTCATACCAGCTCATAGGAGCACACACACACACACACACACACACACACACACACACACACACACACACACACACACACACACACACACACACACACAATGTGATTGATCAGCTGCCATGGCAACATAAAGCTGCACCAGGCTACACTTTTAATGGCAACATGTTTACTAAAATGTCCTCCGTGTGTGAGAGCGTGTGTGTGCTCGTCAACATCCCCATTTTCTCAATTTCAACTTCCCCTCCCAGCTAGGCGATGTACATCACCTACAACAGCTTTGATCTATGAGTTTATTTGATCTTAGAAGTTTCATAATTTATTGGTAAGTAAATCATATGAATGCAAGAAGATGGTAGTAGAAGGAGGCTGCAGATGGTGTCTGATTCATTCATCAGTGGGAGTGACACAGTCAATGTCTATTATGTCAGCAAAGCCGTCACAGAGAGGGCTGCTGTGATGGAGACCAGGCAGAGATCCTTATTAGGGAGCGGGATGTGTTGGTTCCACTCTGGGTGATGCAGGGCATAGAGAGGCTGTCCTTCAGCTGGAGGCCCTGGGTTCAAGTCAACAGCTGTATCGAAGTGGTTTTGAAAAAGATACTGAACCTCAAGTAGCAGCTACAGAGCTGGTCTGACCTTTGGACTTACAGTAAAAAAGAGGGAGGTAAAAAGAGTTTCCTTTCAAGTATCAAATTAGAACAGTTTTCTAGTTAAACGAAAGTCTTTGGTGATGCCCAATGACATAACATGCTCTTTTGCAATTTGATGCATGAAATGGAATATATCATAGTGGCTTTATATTCATCAAGGCAAGATCTAAGCCTTTTAAAAGCATTTGTAATGCTATTAGGAATGAACCATACAGGATCATGGGTATCACTGATGGGAGTGAGAATACCAATACATCTTTTGGTATTTTTTTTTATTTAGTATTTATGACAAACAGTGCTTTTTGCCAGTAGCTACTAGGATATGTTAAACATTTTCATTCTTAAATGCTACCCTTGAATGAATCTGCATCAGTGCGGAAAACACAATTTTTAATATGACTAAGCCACTGCAAATGCAAGCAGTTGTCTTGGTTCAAGGCAAATAAGAATAAAAAGACACCAACTAGACGAGAACATGTATGGTTGCATATAGTGAATGCTTAAGGGATACTGACCACAGCAAGACCAACAGCATATGGAAACAAACTGCATATTTCCACTTGGAGCTGTAGGAATGGCAGATAGTTGCTGTTGCCAAGAACCCTTGAGCAAATGTCAAAAGATCAAGCATCAACTGAATCCTTTGTCTATCATTAATTATTTGAATGACTAAATCTACAACAACAATACAATTCTATAAATATTTATTTTACTAAATTGATGTATTGTCTTTGAGCAAGGGCTGATTTTCAAGTGGTCTAGTGATGCAGACAAGGCTAACATTAATGTTAATATACTACAAATGGCTGACCAAGATGTTGACCAAGAAGAAAAATGGTGTGTGTGTCGGTATGCATATGTGAGTGTGTGTGTCCTCTCCTGTTCCACATGTCTCACACACACAACTTCTCTTTTCTCTCTCTGCTTGACATCTCTTCTGTAAGCCTACCTCACCTCTCTGGCTCACTTTCTCTCCACTTTCCCTTGCCTCTTGCTCCAGGGAGCCACCCACACCAATTGGCAGACAGCGTATGATCCTCTCTCACACACACACACACACACACACACACACACACACACACACACAATCTCCTACACCATATAGTGCAGTTGACTGCGAGCTGAAAGTACCATCTTGTGTGTGTGTATATATACACCGAGTCCAGAAGGCCCTTGAAATATGCACAGCAGTCCCATGCATAATACATGGGCACAGCAGGAGAAAAGAACTTGTGAGCCGAGTGGATCTCCACCTCTCCATCTCCCCCCTCCACCCATCCTCCTCTCGCCACCCCACTGTCTGCTGCTGCTGCTGCTGTGCATATGTTTTAAATAACAGCCGTCTCTCAGGGTCATTTGTGGGTCAGAAATGATGATGGAGGGAACGCATGAGGGCAGGAGAGATAGATGGATGGCTACAGGAGAGGGAATGAGGCGAGACTGCACGGTCACAAAGAAAGACAGGCGTTTTATGCATAGCAGAGCTACATGATATGAAGAGAAAGGAGAGCAATGATTCAGTGTTTTCCCTCCGCCGAGGCCTGACCGCCCAGCAGTGACAGGACATGCTGACTGTCAGAAGGTCAGACAGGCTGCAGGAACCACAGCATGCTTAGCTGTGCTAACCTACCAGGGGTTTTGTCATTTAACTCCAGAAAGTGAGGTGATCTGCCCAGGAAGCAACTGCTGCACGGCACACATAACTTAACACACTTATTAAGTTTGACAATCTGCTTTAGTGTCTCCTTTTTCTTTTCTTTCGTTCTTTGTCTTCCCCTCCTGCCTCGATTGGACCCCTTTGTTTACTTCTGTAACATAGTGACGTAACACTCGCTCTTCTATTGGCAAGCATTCCAACACATTATAGGTGATAGGCTAACAGTCAGGACATATGTAAGCGGTTGACCAATCAGAGCAGACTGGGCTCTGGTTTCAGACAGAGGGTGAAAAGAGGTGCTGCAGCACAGGTAGTATGAGAAAAACAGAGCTTTTTGAACATTAAAGCATGTAAACATGTCACAGTAGAGGCAACAAATACAAATGTGCCTCTTTAAAACAAACCATCTGCATCATTATCACGCATGTCCCAATTAAGTAGTTTTTGCCCCGATTTTGAACCAAGTTTTTAATATGCTGTATGTCTGCAGATACAGTCTGATCCCATTCTGATTAAATATGTATCTGACACATTGAAATAACAGCTGCAGCCTACTTCATCTGATGCACATTATTCACAAATAACTTGATCCAAATAATGAAGGGCATGCTTAAAGCAGGGGTGGGGAACCTTTTTCCTCTCAAGGGCCATTTACATTTTTTCAACATCCTCCGGGGGCCGTATAAATGATTGACCTCTACTTAAAAATACTAAAATCACAGCCCATTCATTTCGCCTTCCTTTCATGCTGTGCAAAGAAAAAGCAACTTCTTAATCCAGATATCTTACCATGACTGTTACGTTCCCTATTAGGCTAGGGGAACTAAAGGGAAGGAACACAACCAGATTGGAATTGGTATTAATTATAAGTGGTTTTATTGTAAATAGCAGCGGTAAACAAAATGGAAGGCGTGTAGCCTGAACAAACAAAAGGGCCAAAAGGGCACAGGTTGACAAATAACCAAACAAAGAGAGGACTCTTAAAAAGGAGTCTGTGTACATACAAAGAAATAACACTCACACTAAATAAGAAACTAAACAAAACCTCACTTTAAAAGTGGTACAGACTAACACAGGGAATTTATACAAAACACAGCTAAACTAAAGGCAACAGTCACAAAAACCTAAGCTACTCTAAACACTATGTAAACTACTCTAACCTCTAACTAAGCTACCCTAGGCACTACTAACACACAAGATCACACTAGTTAAACACAGAACGACGAGCAAATAGCGAGAGGCGTCTGTTCCTCAACAGAGCCTCCAGAGTGGTGATAGTCCGCAGCCTTTGTACTCCTCCCCAGCAGGTGTGCGCCGGCTGTGCGCTGCGATTGGACGACGTCAATCCAATCACCATCTTCCGAGGCGGACCAGGAGATGGTCAGCCAATGATGTTGGAGCAACCACACAGCTCATTTACATAATCACACACACAGCTGAAAACACTCACAGGCAGATTAATGAGCCGACAAACATCAACCGTAACAATGACTCGCGCATGAACGTGCACGGTTGTGGCATGACCACCCAAACAGAAAGATATGGACATATGTGTGCAAATGTATTTAGTTTCCTATCCATGTGAACATGATTGAAGTGGGGGGGGTCCTCACCTTCTCTAGGGGGGTCTGGGGGCATGCACCCCCGGGAACATTTTGTTTTAAATGTTGAAGTTAAAAGCATCAATCTGGTGCACTTTGAGAGCAACATTAAGAGATCTATGGAAACATCTCTCAACACCCATTTGAAACAGAACTGTAAGCAGAATTAGTTTTCTTCATGGATATTTTACAAATCACTCCCCCTTTAAACTGTATTCTTGTTTATTAATAACAACTTTTTGTTACTGTCATATAGTATTTTATACCTGTTTACTTTATTCTCTTATTTTTGTATAACTATAATGATCATATAAAGATGTGCCTTTACCTCACTGGTTGTAGAAAAAGCTTCTTATATTCGTTAGCATAGCTAGCTAACCAGATGCTAATAACAACAAAGTTATTGACTGTATGATCAGTATGACAGCCACTGGGCTTACAACTAAAGACACAGCCACGCAAAAACTGCGGCATGTGTACGGCTCCTTATGGATTGGGTACTGCAATTTTTTAAGTGCTGGTGTAGGTACCATATCTGCACGGCCTACCAGATTAGCACGGGGCCCATTATGCATACTAATGACGTCATGCATTGGCTGTACGGCAACCCAAGAGGACATTTTACACGGCCAGATTCCGCAAAGAATATTAAAAAATAACAATCGACAGTGAATGTATGTTAGTGGAACTGTGTCAGGAAAGTGAAGTGATAATTAAGTAATGTTATTGAAGAACTGAAATGCATAACATTGAAAGTTAATATGTATCATATCCCTCCGAAATATGGTCGTAGACTTTACTGATGATTTAGAATGTATTGAAACTCCAGACTCAACGTAAGAGCTTGTGCCTCTTCGGGGGGTGCTAACATTTAAACATAAAACTTTATTCTTTACTTTCTCCATCTTTATGATATCAGATACCGTCATGTTGTTTCCATAGCAACAACAATTTTGTGTCAACAGCTCCTGTTTCACCTGCTTAATACAGTTATCATCACTGCTACTGTGGTCACATCGGGGACCCGTAACATTTACAATAGTTGAGCAGATATGGTACCTACACCGGAGCGGCGTTCTGGTGCTCTCCAAGCCCCCAGGAAGTGCGCCTGACTCAGATGAAAATATTCGTGGTGGCCAAACGGCGGTACTACACTTCCGTTTGGTTGCCAGGCCCGGAAACACTTTTTCCCCATTGACTTATATATGGGGAAAGAGTAGTCTGTAAATCGTTGGATAATTTTTTTTAAACTAAATAAACAACCCAGTATGAACACTTGTATAGCCCTTATTAAAAACATTCATTCCTCAATTTGTAAAAATGTGCTAATAACGTTATTCTGAGAGTTATTTTCCTCGGCATTATGAACGCGCATCTAACCCACGGGACCGCGCCGCCCGGCACGTTCATGTTACGTGTTCAGCACGACATGCGTTTATCTTTACCCATGGATGCACAATAAGAACGGACCCACATCGCCTTACTGCCAGCCCACGGAGCTGTAATACTGGATATATTGCACATGTTTGCTGTAATTCATCATTTTAAAATATTATACTACATGGGCTGTATGATTAAATCTTTTACTTTTTACTTTTACTTACTTTTTATTGGGTTCTTTTATTTGTTAAGTACATTGTCAGAATAAGTGAGAAATGGATTTAACTTCTGTTAGACAGCTATATGCCATACATCTTTGCATACATTCACAGTAAATATTTATTCAGTATGATAGCTGTCTAACAGAAGTTAAATTCATTTCTCACTTATTCTGACAATGTGCTTAACCCCAAATAAAAAAACCCAATAAAAATAGTTGTTAAATAATAGTGAAGTCACGTTGTAATAACAATAACTCATCTCTCTCTCGTTTTATTTTTCAGCTTTGCCAAAAGCCACTGTGTCAAGTGTCCTTCCTGAGTTGCCGTCCGGAGTTCTCCAATATGGCGGACCATCTCGCACATGCGCAGTACAGATCGGGCAGGGGGACGGATCGGGTAGTGACAGCGTGTACGCAAATGGACGTGCTTGATGTGAACGAGCATTTTGGTTAAAGTTGCGCATGAAATTGGTGGTATGCACAGGCTAAAATTAGAAACTGCTAACATAATGTTTTTATAGTGATCTTTGCTAATGAGAAAGAGTGAGGAGAAATAACAGCTTCATTACCATCAGAATTTAGTATATTTTGCTACTCCAATCACCGGTGCAACTAAATCAATTTTCCCATTCACACGCACTCATTTCCACTGTTTGGCTTCCCACCCTGGCTGCAACACTAACAGGCTGAGGTATACACAACACAGCAGAGTTCTGCTGGCTCTGGACAACTCTAATTGTTATTATTTCATCAATACATCTTATCTAGCATTATGAGAAATACTATATTTTTCATAGCCTCTGCCAGGTACACTGCAGTCCAATGCACCTGCACAGTAGCAAATGCACACTTAACTCCTATAGCATAGCATATAATTGCATGTTTTACCCTAACATTTAAGTGTTCATACTCCTCCTCTGTGATATTGACTATAAATATATTAGTACAATAAATAAAAAAGTGTGTATCCCGGTAGGAAAATAATAACTATAAAGCACCTTCATTCTGGCCCAGTGAAATCATATTAACAGTCCTCATCATCAGATGAAGATAACTCAGTTGATGGAACTGTAGATGTTGTGAATAATGAAAACTAGGCAAAACTTATCTGCTGATGCAGACTGGGTGATACATTTTTCAAATCTGGCACAGGATCATAAGCGAACCTTGAGGGGAGATTGTTTTATCAACAACAGTTTCAGGGTCAGGAGTGAACGGTCAAGCTAAGAGGTTGTTCCAACTGCATGCTTATTATGCAAAGACATAAATTATCACAAATGAGCACCAAAGCTAAAATAATGATGACTATACTGCAACAGTAGAGGCACTGGCACAAAGTGGATGATGCTCTGAACCTGCGACAAGAACAGGAACAAACGGGTCATAGAAAGGAAGAAGAGCAGGTGACTTACGATGAGACGTTTGAGGCCCGTGAAGGACTGCTCCACAGAGTTGGCAGTGAGGACCTGACGCTTCATTGCCGCCGCTTCTCCCAGGAAACGAAGCATTAAGTCTTTAACAGCATCACCCTGCAGCAAAACACACACACATGCATTTAACATCATGAAATAGCACATAATAGAAGTGCATATGCCTTAGTCATGTCATGCAGGATTTACAATATCAGTACTTTTTGAATCAACAATAAAGCCGATTGGGGCAATTTTCTTTTAATAAACTTAATCTGGACATCCTTAGTTCTGGATTTAAAAACAATCAGTTAAAAAATATATTCTGCCCAAATAGGAAAGAAAAGAAAACCGGTTCAGAATACTCTTTAATCCAGCTTTGGAGTGGATCTAATTTGTTTGCTGAAAACGGGCTTTTAGTAGGCATAAACACCAAGATGATGGAAAAAAGAAATCCTTGATTTGTATTCATTTATTCAGGCAGGCATTCAAACACACTGAGGAGGATAATGAACACAATCTAAGCTGGGAGGTGGACGTACACCATCAAATTCAATTGAATAAATAAGTGAATTGATGTTTCATCACTCAAGAGTTGTTATTACAAATACATGTTACTGTTGAAGGAGCTCAGAGGGAGTTTATGAGGGAAAAAAACATGACATGGTGACACAATAGCCAATGAAGAGTGTGTGTACGACTGCTTGTTGATGAGTGGAAAGTGTCCACGCGCTGCCTGTTGTGCCAGAGCATCATTTGAGAAATGTGTTAAACCAAATGGATGATCGTGGAGCCCAAGTCTTGATAAATGCCTTACCTTTAACATTATAAGATTTTAAACATGTAGCTACAATCTTTAAACAAAACACAAAATAACGAACACAAAATGACCGTGTCACTACTATTGTCATGTCCTAGCTGCTTTTCATGAAGAATGTGATAAGAGCGTTGTGCTGAAATATAATACTGCTAGAGCGGAAGCAATTTATCGATTGATGTATCGTCACAATCGTTACACCAGCAACCATTTTCTCTTCTCAAGTGTTTTGCTGCTTTTCTGTGTTCATAAATATTAGAATGAAATTGTTCTTAATGGTTGTTTGGAGCAGACACGGAATGTAAAAGTGTCTCAAAACTTGTGAGGGAATTTTTAATTAACTGTTTTTTACCTGACTTTAAGTCCCTAGTATAGAACAAGCTTCAGAAACACTATCTGACATTTCCCATGATGCAGACAGATATAGACAAGCATATATGGGCTACTATCATATTGAGTTTGTATGAAATTTTGTTTTTGTTAAACGAATGTTTAATATGCATGATAAATAATTGTTTTGCGAGAAGTCTGAACCTGAGCTGTTTGATCTTGTTATACTGTGCCATCAACTCAAGCTAGCCATCTTTCAGTAGCTACTTTCACCAGCATGTAGCAATACTTTAGGAAAGTAAATATGCACATGCTTCTCAAACCTCAGTGTTAAAGCCCTGGTTGACAGCCTATATAACAGCTCTCAAAGCTTTCCAAAGAAATATGTTGTCTAAAGTCTCACCTGAAGGTTGTCAAACTTGAGTCCGGGCATAGTGAGTCTGGTGGTCTCTACATAGGCAGGGCTGTACTGCTGGGTGGCCACAGAGATCAGCAACTTCCTGGTCTCCTCAGATGGCAGCCAGGAATCATGGCGCCGGTCCACCTCACTCAGGCTCAGCGCTGTCGCAAATGGGTCATCACTGCCCGAAAACACAGCCTGGAGCGTGTTGAAGGGCTGCGGCTGAGGGGCTGGGGCAGGGGCTTGAGCTGGGGCTTCTTGGGATGGAGGAGGTTGCGCCTTGGCGGTGGATTCAGATGGGGCAAACACTGAACTAGGAGTGGGAGCACCAGAGTCCAGAGCTCCACCAGGGTTGGAGATGGAGGACGAGGTGGAGGAGAGCTGGCGCTCAGGGGTGGGGGCTATGGACGCTGGGGTGGCACCAGGAGGGATGTCAGCATTTGGGTTTGAAACAGAGATGAAGGAGGAGGGGACAGTGAAAGAATCAAAGAAATCTGAGGCTGGGTTGACATGTCCGTTGTCATTGAAGAACTTACTGAGGCTGGGGCTGGGCTGGCACACGAGGGGGGCCATCAGCTTGCTGGGGGTCACTGCCTCACTGGTTTCTACACCGCTCCCCATGCTAAAACTGGGGGACTTGATGAGGGTGGGCTGGAATCCATCGGGCATCAAAGACTTTGGATGGGTGCCATGGCTGAATATAGTGCACACCGGCACAGAGTAATCTTTCGTCTCTTGAGCTTCTAGTAGTGACGGTTCCCCACTGTTGGGATCAGACGGGCTGTGCTCGTCAACTTGGAGTGAAACACAGGATATCACCTGCTCCTCAGTGTCTGTCTGCTCCCTGGTTTCTTCATCCACTTTCTCCACAGAGCTATCCTTCTCCTGTTCCTCTACTGTAACTTCAATCTCAGTCGTATTCTGACCTATTTCACCTTGTTCCTCTTTGTCGACTGATGTCTCGTGAAAATGATCTTCCTCCTCCACTGCATCTAGAAAGGAGTCCATGGGGGCTACGTCGTCGTCGTCGTCCTCCTCCTCACTGTTGTTAGGTGAGTCAGAAATCAGGACGCTCTCCATCATCTGGTCATTTAGCTTGTCCATCAGGCTCTCTGAAGGTGTAGCACTGCTGTCTTCCTGGGGGGTGGAAAACTCCCCGCCCAAGTCGATGCTCTCTACCTGGGGAAGGAGATTTTCTCTGAGTGGGGTCTGGCTGATGGTTAGCTTTGGAGGGTCTGGGCCTGGGGCTTCAGCGGTTACATCTTCCACTGTGATCTCCAAGGTGACTGGCCTCTGAGCAGGAGCCTCCTCACTGTCCATCTTACTGCTCCTGAAAAATCAAGAAATGCCTTTTGATGTAATGTAAACTGTGACAGACTCATACTCTCTGCGTAATTGTACAACACCGTGCAGTTCTCAGTCACTTCCTGTCAACATAGGTAAACGCTATTTTTTTTACGAGCTCTAGTCATCGTCATTGAGCTTACGTTCACAGTTACATCCGGAGATAAACGAGTCAGCTTCAGCTCTTTTATCCGTGCTTAACGTCCTGTCACGAAAGAGCCGTTAGCAGATATATCGCAGGTTCGCTGTCGGTGTATTACTGGCTATCTGGCTAATGCTACATTAGCCGGTTGGCTATCAAGCTATTTTAACTAAGCAGCTGGTTGCAAATGTAGAAAACATGCTCGACTCATAGCTCGACTCGTTTTAAAAAGCACGAAACATACTACCGCGATATTCTTATAAAACCGAAAAGGCAAACAACAAATACAAAACTGAAACAAACACGATTATGTTCTTACCTTACTGCACTGACAGATATACATATACTGCGCATGCGCAGTTCCAAAGGAAAGCTGCATCTACGGTATTCAAGAGCAGACACATTTCATGACGCTGATATTTTGTATTCCCGACGTTTTTTACGTAACTTTAAAAACCTTTAGAACGTTGCACGGCTGTCGTTACGTAGTTTAGTCCTACGCTTCGTTCTTTCCAATTCTGAATCGCGGAAGTGGATCCACTGTGTTGTGTTTGTGCAGTACGTGGTTCAGATGCAGTATTTTTGTAGTGTTTTGACCGTGAGACGAGGTTTATAAAACACAAATAAAACGCTAAGAAAGCTCTGGGAAACAGACTGAAACATGGAGGACGACGCTCCTGTCATTTATGGACTCGAATTCCAGGTACTGTCACCATTCATTATGTGTTTACCATAGACTGTATATTTATTTATTTATGTTTACCCGGCTGAAAGCTTTACTCCATTCTGTATACTTCTAAGCAATTCTCTGATCTATTGTACAGTATGAATATTATTTTATTAGTCGTGTTATTTTGTATCATATTGCAGGCACGAGCGCTTACAGCCCAGACAGCTGAAACTGATGCCATCCGTTTCCTTGTGGGCACACAGTCCCTAAAATTTGACAACCAGGTAAGAAAAATACTTAATGACAGACATGTCATTCCATTTACAGCAATAGGAAGGAAGATGTCTGGCAACTCCTATTTTACTTTACTTAGTTCACAGCAGTAGTTTGTGTCCCCAAATTCCAAATGGCTCTTTATAATAATAGGAACAAGTATCCATGATGTTACATCTCCTCTGGTCCGTAGTTCTAACAATGGACTCGACCATAACATATGTGTAGAATTTAAAATGAACATTAAGGTACAATTCAGGTAAACAGGAAAAGCAAAACACATACATAAGATCCAATACACCTTATCATTATTTTCAATTAAAAGATGTGATTCCGGCTTATTCTAAGATACTGTTCAACTACTGTGAAATAAGGTTAACTTGGAGTTATTGTTTTAATGTGTTAAATGTTTCTGAAAGTTAGTTTCTTTTGAGAGTGGACATAAGATATTAAGATTTCAGAAACATTAGTTTGACACTAAAGTGGAAGGAGTAAACTTTCTCTTTTCAGTTTGCTTTCCAAGGTTATAAGGTCTCACAAAAAAGTAGTCCAATAGGGATTATGGGATTTTAATGAAAAGTTTTTGAAGGGTTTTAAATATAAATGTATTTTTATTCAATGGCAGATGTCTAATTTATTTCCGTCGTTGGCATAACACATACTGTACAGATGAACTGAATGAACAAATGAATAACCTTCTCTAGGTCAGAGGCAGGCAGACTTGTTTTTTAATATCTGTTAAATGTGAAGTGCATGACCAAATAACCTCTTGCATTGCATCTCAATTTCAAATGAGAGTCAAAGACTGTTCTGCAGAGCATGATAGTAGTCAACATTATGACATGAAGTTTAAGAGGCCAATTAGAAGAAGAACACAATCAGATCATACTGGAGTTGAAAAAAGTTTGAAGAATTATAAACTTTTTTGTTTGTTAATGTTAAGACCTGAAGCTAGATTAGATTAGATGGACCTAAGATTCAACAGTTCTGATTTTAGTCAGGAAATGTATTCAAGGCAATCAGGATTTGAGTGCAGAAAGATTCCGGTATGTATTCAAGAGTCTTGTTGTCATACAATAGGGTTTGGTCCTGCAAATTGTAAAAAGGTTACAAATGCTTGAATAGACCCAAAGGGCCAACAAGATCAATATGCTGTGAGGTCAACGATGACCCCTTATCATTATTACCAGTAATTGCAAATAATGGTCCATTGTGGCTCCATCTACAATACATGAAAAATATTTAAAAACAAAAAGCTGAAGAAGCTTTGTACTTATCAATGAATGTCAAATAAAATAAAATACATTAAAGGCAAGGCAAGGCAAGGCAAGTTTATTTATAGAGCACTTTTCAACACAAGGCAATTCAAAGTGCTTTACAACAAATGAAAGATATTAAGAAAATGGCATTTAAAATCAGTCATTAAAAGAAAAGCTAATAAAATAAACATTAAAAGAAGAAATACATGGATAAACATTAAAAGAAAAAATACATGGATAAAAGTTACAGTGCAGTCTAAGATATGAATAGTTCAATTAAAAGCAGCGACAAAAAGAAAAGTCTTCAGCCTGGATTTAAAAGTAGTCAGAGTTGCAGCGGACCTGCAGGTTTCTGGGAGTTTGTTCCAGATATTTGGAGCATAATAACTGAACGCTGCTTTACCATGTTTAGTTCTGACTCTGGGGACAGAAAGCTGACCAGTCCCTGAAGATCTGAGAGATCTGGATGGTTCATAATTTAGCAGTAGATCAGAAATGTATTTTGGGCCTAAACCATTCAAAGCTTTATAAACCAGCAGCAGTATTTTGAAATCTATTCTTTGACACACAGGAAGCCAGTGTAAAGACTTCAGAACAGGAGTGATGTGATCCACTTTCTTAGTGTTAGTGAGGACTCGAGCAGCAGCGTTCTGAATCAGCTGCAGCTTCCGAATAGATTTTTTAGTGAGACCTGTGAAGACACCATTGCAGTAGTCGAGTCTACTGAAGATAAAAGCATGAACAAGTTTTTCCAAATCCTGCTGCGACATTAGTCTTTTAATCCTAGATATGTTCTTTAGGTGATAGTAGGCTGATTTAGTAACTGTTTTAATGTGGCTGTTGAAACTCAGGTCAGAGTCCATGACTACACCTAGATTTCTGGCTTTATCTGTTGTTTTGAACATTGCAGACTGAAGCTCAGCGCTAACTTTTATACGTTCTGCCTTGGCTCCAAAAACCATTACCTCAGTTTTATCTTTGTTTAATTGGAGAAAGTTCTGACACATCCAGTCATTGATTTGTTCAATGCACTTACTCAGTGTTTGAATTGGAGCATAGTCTCCTGTTGAAACTGTTACGTAAATTTGTGTGTCATCTGCATAGCTATGGTAACTTATTTAGTTGTTTTTCATTATCTGAGCCAGTGGGGTAGCATGTAGATGTTAAAGAGAAGAGGCCCCAAGATGGAGCCTTGAGGAACCCCACATGTCATATTTGTCAACTCAGATGTGTATTTACCAATAGAAACAAAGTTGTTTCTGTCCTTTAAGTAGGATTCAAACCAATTTAGGACGGTTTCCGTAAGTCCCACCCAGTTTTCCAGTCGGTCTAGTAATATGCTGTGGTCAACAGTGTCAAACGCAGCACTGAGATCTAATAATACTAACACTGAAGTTCTGCCACTGTCTGTGTTTAAGTGGATGTCATTAAAGACCTTTACAAGAGCAGTCTCAGTACTGTGGTTTGGACGAAAGCCTGACTGGAACACATCGAAACAGTCATTTAAATGCAAAAAATTACTCAGCTGTTGAAAAACAACTTTTTCAATGATTTTACCTAGAAATGGCAGGTTTTGATATGGGCCTGTAATTGTTCATTATTGAAGCATCTAGATTATTCTTTTTTAAGAGCGGTTTAATGACTGCAGTTTTCAGGGCCTGTGGAAAAATACCTGAGTGAAGAGATTTGTTTACTATATGAAGTAGATCTGAGGCCATGCAAGGCAAAACATCTTTAAAAAATCCCGTTGGAATAATATCAAGGCAGCAGGAGGAGGATTTCAGAAGTTGAATAATGTCCTCTAGGTTTTTATCATTAATCTGATGGAATTGTGTCATGGTGTTTGAATTGATGTTAAGTGGACACAGAGACAACACATTTGCTGTTCCTGATGCAGAGGCACTGACTGCTTGTCTTATTTTCTGAATTTTGTCAGTGAAAAAGGAGGCAAAATTATTGCACGCCCTGGTGGATAGAAATTCAGAGGCTACTGACACTGGGGGGTTAGTTAGTCTGTCGACGGTAGCAAACAAGGCACGTGCGTTGTTTTTGGTAATGATGTCAGAGAAGAACGATTGTCGTGCGTTTTTCAATTCCAAATTATAAAGGCCAAGTCTCTCTTTATAGATTTCAAAGTGAACCTGGAGATTTTTTTTTCGCCACCTGCGTTCAGCTTCGACACTCTCTTTTTTCTGCTCTCACGGTCATGGCCTTTCTCCATGGCGATATTTTCTTGCCAGTCACTTCTTTTACCTTAGTTGGAGCAATGGCATCTATAATATTTTTAATTTTTGAATTAAAATGATCTACTAGCTCATTTACTGAGATGTTAGCAGGGGCAAGTGTGGAAGAAAAATTCTGAGTAAACATTTCCCTAGTATTGTCAGTTAAATATCGCTTTGTGGTTACCTCTTTTTGAACATTTAAAGACCAACACTTAAGAACATACCTGACAACTGTTACCTTGTATTGCTGGTAACCTTTCCATGTCCAATCATTCGGTTCATTGCCAGTCCTAAAGCAACAATAGCCAGGGTTGTCTTTAAGTGCACATTGTGTAACATTTATTTATTTATTTTTTTGCCATTTTTGCAAATAACCCAGGATGTTGTGGTTATATTTTATGAAGTGTACCCACTTGGACATCAAGGCGATCTGGATAAAGGTCCCATCGAAATGTTCCATGGCCCAAGTTTACATCATGACCATAACGATTAAACCGCTGTTATTGTCTTACTTAATTTGTTGCTCTAAAAAACCTCATAACACAGAGAAAATAAATCTTTAAAGGGGCCCTATTAAGCTTTTTAGAGCAGACAGGGCTCTGGTTTCAGACAAAGGTCGAAAATAAGTGCTGCACAGGCAGTATGAGATAAATAAAGACCTTTTCAAACATTAAGCATGTAAACATGTCACAGTAGAGGCAGAAAATACAATTAGGAAACCTGAAAATGGGCATAATAGGGCCCATAAAAAAAGAAAGAAGAACAAATAAACGGGGTAAATTTAATAAGTTGCAATCAGTGTTTACTGTGTTTGACTGAATATGGCAAGAACACATAAACTCATGGGAATATTGTTGGACTAATTGTCTGTTAATTGACCCATTCTTTAACGATAAGCAGTTTATCAGTTATCAGAATTCTTGACTTTTTTGTCAGGATTTTGAAATTCTCTTTATCAACTATTTGTTTCAGATAGATAGGGACTTCAGGTGTAGCCGAGGAGCCGCAGTCCGACCCTCAACTGCAACTGCTAGAGTTATCGTTAATAGCGGAAAAATCTGTTGCATATTGTGCATCCATGTTGTATGGTTTCTTTGCCTGTATTTCTGAGTGTTGGTGAGGGTTTTGTGCTGTGAGAGTGCTTGTAGGAGAAAAAAGATATAGAGTGGGGTGTGTGCATGCATGCACATCTTGCAGAGGTCATTACAGAGACAGATGACAGAAACAGTTGGCTCTAAACGGGGGAGAAATAATTAGCTCTCTGAGAGAGAGATGGAGAGAAAGTGAGAGAGAGAGAGAGAGAGAGAGAGAGACACACACATACACACAGATGTACAGCATTTCTGCCTTGAAGAAACAAGCCTATTTCTCTGGCAGACTGCAGTGTGAAAACGGTCTGCCACTGAATACAGACGTAGTTCAATCCAAGTGCTGTGTAGTGAGTCTAATACAGAGCTTGTTGGGAATAGTGACAATACAGCACAGTCGATCTGTGTGATTTCTTATTACACTCTGACAGGAGCTTAATATACTCCTCCTAACACTTTCACTATTCTGGCATTAGTGCAAAGCTGAGACACGAGAGAATCAGAAGCAAATTGTTCAATAGTAGGGTGAATAATCACAGGACAGTCACTCGATTTACGTAATGAATGGTCTTATTACTCATTATTAATCGATTTACCTTGAGGCTAGTGTAGACTTTCTAATTCTGTGATGTCTCAGCTGATGGCCAAAACGTTGGTCTTAGGTCGCACAGTAAGTGGTTTCCAATCTGACTCTACCTACCTTTTTAGATGCTGAGGTATTCGGTATGTGAACTCGAGATCCACTTAAGAGGGCATGGTTTTCATTCACAATTCCCAGCAAAAGCAACGATACGCCTGTATCTTCCTGACTTTAATGTTTGTTTCCAACTCAGTACCCAGCTCTGAAGGGAGCAAGGTTTAGAACTTCTCACTTTTTACTATGCCTTTGAGTACGGCCGCTCGGAACATCTAAAGATATTGGACAACGTGTCGTAGAAACTAGTTAAGTATAACCCAACACTAGATTGGTCCAATAACTGTCACAGTCTAAGCCTCAATATTCTTTAAAAACAAAGTTCTTTAAATCGACACATGGCCCCTGAAAATCCCTTTCCAATTGTAGTTGTGTGTAACTTTCTAATACAGAAAGTTCCTTGGAAGTTGTTTGGATACTTTCCTAAGTTACATTTTAGGGCTAGGATCCACATCATTGCAACATCTCTCAAACTGATTAGATCCATCTGGCACATAATGCAAATAACTACTAAATTGTTGCTAATTCCTTTAGTGCTAATAGAATGATTTTTCTTTTGGATAATACCTATTTATTATTTATAATAAATAGTTTTACTTAAGTTGTTTACTTTAAAACAAAGCAAAATCAATCCCATGTAGTTAAGTGTAAAAAAAATTAACTTTACGGACTTTTTCTTAGATTTATGTCAAAGAGCATTCGAAGCCATGAATCTAATAGGGGTCATTATTCATCTTTTGGGCCATGTTCTTTGAGATGACCCTACATTTGACTCAGTCAGAGCGGTCCGTTTTATTCATGAAGCTCATTGTCTTTCGCACTCTGCATAACTTTGCTGGCCAACATTGGTGAGCTCACTTCGTCTAAGTTTGAACTTACGTTGTGAAAAATGTTTTTCTGATGGGCATTTCAGCGCTGATTGCTTCTGCTGTATCCATAAGCCTGCTGGCCTCTCCACCTCCCATTAAGCATAATGCAGGGTGGAAATGTCTCTCTTAACTCGCAGAGCACCTCTCAAATCCCTCAGAGACCAATAGCAGGAATGACAAATAGGAGGGCACGTCGGCATGGCATTTAAGGCTGCTAACGAGATAAAGCGCCCGAGCTTGGCACCTCTCACACGCTCGCTACTCCTCCACCCCGCTTACTGTCATCTGTGCGGCTAAAGAGCTTTAGCGGAGAGGACCCTGAAGTAGGAGGGGGGGTGTGAGAGCCAGCTTGGCTTTATCCTTCCCTTACCCCCTCTTCCTGATCTCCCTCTCCCTTTTCCTTTCCTTCATTCCTCCCAACATCGGCACATAATTAAAAGTGCCGGGCTGGGTGCCCAAGTGGCTGAAGGCTATGAGTCACTCCCCAAGCCTGGAAGAACGAGGGATAAATCACCTGGGGGAGGAGGGCTAGAACTTCTCTATCCTCTCACACCTAGGTTCATTTAGGGGGACCCTATTACCAGGCCCTCCAATTACCCTGTCCCGCCAGCCTGAATTTATTTGTACCGCTCCCACACCACCATAAAATTATAACTTTGCGTAATAATTTTTTGCTCGATGCAGTCCAACCCAAGGTTAATAGCCGCCTAGCTGACTTTGAGGAGGCTGAAGGATGCTGGCGCTACGATGCTCTTCTCCTCCTCCTACTCACGCCTTCTCCTTTCATCCTTTTTTTTTCTAGCCTGTAAAAGTAGTACAGGGAAGGGGAGTGGAAGTGCCTAGCAGGAGTTATTGTCCAGTGCAACCCCATTAACGGTCCCCCAAGGTGCTGTAAGTGTCTCTCTTATGGGAGAAACCGCCATTAATTGTCTGATCAAACCTTGAGACCCTCACTGTTTTACTGCTTTGTGGGCCCTGAACTGCATTCAATTGAGGACCCTCTTGGAATAGATTTCCATCTAAAAAAAACAAACTCAGTGAGGAGGAGGAGTTTCTATTAAGTTCTTATGGATAAAAGTTTAGCATGTTTGCTATAACGTCTAGACAACTGTTGATTTGTTTTCAAGTGCACCTCAGGTCTTGGCGGTAGACCAGGTCAAGGAGACCTGTGAGTATTTCATGTGCCTTGTGTAATATAGAAGTTTAGGTAACTGTTAACGAGTTATTGGTATGCATATTACATTTTCAAATGTAATCTGAAAAGTAGCATTGTTCCTTTCTATAGGTAGAAATACTTTCTAAAATTGTATTCAAAACCACACAAGTGACAAGAAAAGAAGATAATCAATTCCAGCCATCATTCAATTCCTTACCTGACATTTAAATTGTGTTGAATCAAGAGCTCAGTCTGCTCTGATTGGTCAACCGCTTAGAGATTCCCCGCTCCTTAGCCTATCCCGTACATTGTGTTGGAGTGCTAGCCAATTGTAATTTCATTTCAAACCTTTATTTAACCAGGTGGTCCCATTGAGATCATTGATCTCTTTTTCAAGGGAGACCTGCAGCAAGTAGGTTACACATGAAACATAAAACAACATAAAACAATAAAGGACATCATACATCATATTTACAGGGCTACATTTACATACCTATCAACATTTACAAGTACCAACAGTATCAAAGAGCATTTCGCTTTAAAAACATGCAGTGGAACCAAATTGCTCAGTTTCAATTATTTTTGAAGATTGTTCCAAGCAAGAGGAGCTGCGCACATAAAAGCTTTCGTACGTAAGTCAGTCCTTGCTCTTGGCACATGTAATATTTATCCACATCATGTGATCTCAGGCAATAGCTAGCTGCAACTCTCTGTGTGATCAGAGAGCAGATATAAGATGGGAGTTTACCCAACTTGGCTTTATATATGAACATGTACCAATGACTGAGCCTCCGTACAGTAAGTGAAGGCCAACCTGCCCTGGCATACAGGGTACAGTGATGAGTAAATGCCTTACAATTAGTAACAAATCTCAGTGCACTGTGATAGGCGGCATCTAACTTGTTCAGGCAGGTGCATTCATATAAATCAGATCACCATCCAGCACAGGTAAAAAGGTCACAGTGACTAGCCTTTTCCTGGCCTCAAGTGAGAAACAGGACTTGTTTCTGAAAAAGAAACCTAGCCTAACCCTCAGATTTTTAAGCAGGTTATTGACCTGAAGTTTAAAAGTAAGTCAATCATCAAGCCAGATACGTAGGTATTTATAACAGGTAACCAATTCAAGTATCTTTCCTCGCGCAGTTACAATATCCAAAGCGGTCTCAACATTTAAAATAAGCTTTAGTTCAGAGAGCTGAGTCTGAATAATATTAAAAACAGCCTGCAATTTAACAACAGCCTCCTTAATAGAGGGACCTACACAATACATCACGGTATCGTCGGCATAAAAATGTAAAGTTGCTCCATCCACATTTTGGCCTAAACTGTTGATATAGATGGAGAATAATAGTGGACCTAAAACAGAACCTTGTGGTACACCATTTGTAATGTTTAGCTACTCAGAAGTGAGCCCATCAAATTGAACACATTGGGACCTTTCAGAGAGGTAGTTCACCAACCACCCCACTGCATGGCTGGATATGCCAATACTGGCCAGCCTCTGCTTCAAGATATGATGATCGACGGTGTTGAACGCTTTGGAAAGATCAATAAACAGAGCTGCACAACTCTGCTTCTTCTCATTCTCTAAGATACCCGCAATATCATTCACCACTTTCATTGTCGCAGTGATGGTGCTATGTTGCTTTCTGAAACCTGACTGATGTTTACATAGGATGTCATTAATACATTAAAAACTCCTTTACCTGTTCACTCACTAGGCTTTCAAGAACTTTAGCCAGAACTGACAATTTACAGATGGGCCTATACTTATTTAATAAAGTGGCCTCCCCTCCTTTTAGTAAAGGCAGGACATAAGCTGACTTCCATACTTTTGGAATTGTCTTCGTGCTGAGGGAGAGAAGTAAGATGTTGTGCAATCAAATCTGCAGCTATCTTTAAAAAGAAAGGTTCTACGTTCTACGATTCACATACATTGACAAACCTCGCCCACAAGGGCGGGGTGGTGGTATAGCTGCTATTATCAGAAAGGAAATAAAAGCTACCATAATCCCCATCCCTGATGTTTCTTCATTTGAACACCTGATCTTTAAACTATCTGGTCCCACTCCCCTGGTCACAGCCATCATCTACCGTCCCCCGAAGCCAAACCCCTCCTTTCTCTCCGATCTCTCTGACATTCTCACTCAGCTTTCTGCTATATCCCCATCTGTTCTCCTCTTAGGTGATTTTAACATTCATGTTGACGACCCGACCTGCAAATATGCCTCTGAATTTAAGGAAACCCTTCACTGCTGCAACTTCTCTCAACACATCAACTTCCCAACACACAGCCGTGGTCACATCCTGGACTTGGTCTGCTCCACTGGTCTCACCATCCACCATCTGTCCAGCCTCAATCTCCACATCTCTGATCACCTGGCCATCATCATGGACATCAACATCCCCATCCCCGCCCAAAAGCAAAAACGCACAATAACCTACAGAAATCTCAAATCCATCTCACCTTCAGCAATCACTGCCTCCATTACCTGCAAGATGTCTGTCTCCCCCTCCCCACTTTCGGAAAACCCATCTGAACTTGTGGACTATTATAACAGCACCCTCTCCTTCTGTCTCAATGAACTGGCCCCCACAAAAACAAAAAATTTCTCTTTCATACACTCCGCCCCCTGGTATACCCCCGAACTCCGCCAAATGAAATCAAGGAAACGTCAACTTGAACGCCAACACAAGAAAACCACACTAACAGTCCATCTTCAAATCTACAAAGACTATCTCCAGCAGTACAGTAACGCACTCAAAGCAGCCCGGTCTAATTACTACTCACAACTCATTCAGTCTGGCTCCAGCAACCCCAAGCGTCTGTTCTCCACCATCAGCAAACTTCTCAAACCCTGTGACAACGCCACCTCATCCTTCACCACCGAACAGTGCAACTCCTTCCTCTCGTTTTTCCAAACCAAAATCAGCAACATTTACAGCAATCTGACACCCTCATCAGCACCCCCCACCTTCCCTCCTGCCTCCCCCCCCTTCACCTCACACCCCCTGTCCCACTTCTCCCCTGTGACCCCCATGCAACTGTCCGACTTCATGACTGGAATTAACTCCACCTGCACACTTGACCCAATGCCCTCCAAATTTGTTAAAGAGAGCCTCCCTGCCATCTCCCAACTCATCGCCACCATCATTAACTCCTCCCTCAGATCTGGATCAGTTCCCCCCTCTCTCAAACTGGCTGCTGTCACACCCATTCTCAAAAGACCTGGACTCACACCTGACATCATGTCCAACTTCCGGCCCATCTCAAATCTCCCCTTTCTGTCCAAAATACTTGAACGTGTCGTTGCCTCACAACTTAAAGCCCACCTCAGCTCCAATGATCTCTTTGAGCCATTTCAATCCGGTTTCCGATCAAAACACAGCACCGAAACAGCTCTTCTCAAAATCACAAACGACCTCCTCCTCTCCTCTGACTCTGGCAACCTTAACATCCTCATCCTCCTCGACCTCACCGCAGCATTCGACACCATCAACCACGCCATCCTGCTGTCCCTCCTCGAATCATCACTGAACATCACCGACACTGCACTCTCCTGGCTGAAATCCTACCTCACCGACAGACATCAGTTTATCAACATCAACAACTGCACCTCCTCCACTGCTCCTCTGTCCCAAGGTGTCCCCCAGGGTTCGGTGCTTGGCCCCCTCCTCTTCATCCTCTATATGCTCCCCCTTGGCAAAATAATTCGTCGCCACAACCTTCAATTTCACTGCTACGCCGATGACATCCAACTTTATATCTCAACAAAAACCATCACCCCCACAACACACTCCACTCTCACCAACTGTCTCTCAGAAATAAAAGCATGGATGCAAACAAACTATCTCCAACTGAACAGTGCCAAATCAGACATCATCATCATTGGCCCCCCATCCCGTATCAAAGACATCCAGAATTTCAACTTCACCATTGACAGCCACACTCTATCTCCCCCCCCTCACATCCGCAACCTCGGAGTCATCTTCGACAGTCAGCTCAAATTCAACCACCACATAAATCACATCACCAGGACAGCCTTTTTCCACCTCAAAAACATTGCCCGTCTCCGCCCATCACTCTCCTCCTCTGCTGCTGAAACCCTGATTCATGCATTCATCACTTCACGACTCGACTACTGCAATAGCATCCTCTACGGCATACCATCCAACCTAATCAATAAACTCCAACATATCCAGAACTCTGCTGCCCGCCTCCTCACCCACACCCGCTCCCGAGACCACATCACTCCCGTCCTCCAGAACCTCCACTGGCTCCCCGTCCGTCAAAGAATCAACTTCAAAGTCCTCCTCATTACCCACAAAGCCCTCAACAATCAGGCCCCCCCCTACCTCACAGACTTGCTGCACCACCACGCCCCTTCCCGCTGCCTCCGCTCATCAGATGCCAACCTCCTATCCATCCCCACCCGCACCAATCACCGGACCTGGGGGGACAGAGCCTTCTCCGTCGCTGCCCCCTCCCTCTGGAACTCACTCCCCCAACCCATCAGAGACTGCACTGACCTCACCACCTTCAAAAAACTTACAAAAACTCACCTCTTCAATCTGGCTTTTAATGTGTGATTGTTTACTTTATATTTATTTGTTGTTCCTTCCTTTTCCCTTCACTATATCTGTAAAGCGTCTTTGAGCACCTGTAAAAGCGCTAACAAATTAAATCTATTATTATTATTATTATTATTACGTTGTCCGGACCAGCCGGTTTTTTAGGATCTAACTTGGTTAAGGCTTCATGAACAACATCATTAGTAAAAGGAAAAAACCAGAATGGGTTTTCCAGACCAATCTTTGATTGAAATCACCCTTAAATAATACTTTCCTCTCTTGTAAAAATGTTCCCCCAGTCTCACTGAATTATATTTAAAATATGCAAACCTCGTATTTAGAATGTTCTGGGTTGAAGCTATATTTCAACACAAAGAACGCTATCATAGACAATCAGGGCGCCATGTTCTCCGGTGAGAGTAACATCAATCACCTTTTTTTGCTAAATATACAGTGGGGCAAAAAAGTATTTAGTCAGCCACCAATTGTGCGAGTTCTCCCACTTAAAAAGATGAGAGAGGCCTGTAATTTTCACACTAGGTATACCTCAACTATGAGAGACAAAATGAGAAAAAAAATCTAGAAAATCACAATGTCTGATTTTTAAAGAATTTATTTGCAAATTATGGTGGAAAATAAGTATTTGGTCAATAACAAAAGTTCATCTCAATACTTTGTTACCCTTTGTTGGCAATGACAGAGGTCAAACGTTTTCTGTAAGTCTTCACAAGGTTTTCACACACTGTTGCTGGTATTTTGGCCCATTCCTCCATGCAGATTTCCTCTAGAGCATTGCTTCTCAAAGTGTGGTCCGCGGACCACTGGTGGTCCGTGAGCGCCCCCTAGTGGTCCGCGGACCACTGGTGGTCCGTGAGCGCCCCCTAGTGGTCCGTGAGTATATTGGTAACATTTCACATTTGAAATTAATTAATTAATTTGAGTTTTCCGCACTCTCGTGGGAATATCTCCGCAATGGAGCAAGCTTAAGTTTCACTTTCAATTGCATGATATAGCCCCGCGCAACACCTTCATCACACATGTTGCCCCTTGTTTGTACCATATTCAGGCGATTTGTAATCTGTTCTAGAAAAATGATGTTATTTTGGATATTTGTGAAGTTAGGTGGTCCGCGAGTGTTTTTTTATTGGTTAAGTGGTCCTTGGTATGAAAAAGTTTGAGAAACACTGCTCTAGAGCAGTGATGTGTTGGGGCTGTCGCTGGGCAACACGGACTTTCAACTCCCTCCAAAGATTTTCTATGGGGTTGAGATCTGGAGACTGGCTAGGCCACTCCAGGACCTTGAAATGCTTCTTACGAAGCCACTCCTTCGTTGCCCGGGCGGTGTGTTTGGGATCATTGTCATGCTGAAAGACCCAGACACGTTTCATCTTCAATGCCCTTGCTGATGGAAGGAGGTTGTCACTCAAAATCTCACGATACATGGCCCCATTCATTCTTTCCTTTACACGGATCAGTCGTCCTGGTCCCTTTGCAGAAAAACAACCCCAAAGCATGATGTTTCCACCCCCATGTTTCACAGGAGGTATGGTGTTCTTTGGATGCAACTCGGCATTCTTTCTCCTCCAAACACGTCCAATTGAGTTTTTACCAAAAAGTTCTATTTTGGTTTCATCTGACCATATGACATTCTCCCAATCCTCTTCTGGATCATCTAAATGCTCTCTAGCAAACTTCAGACGGGCCTGGACATGTACTGGCTTAAGCAAGGGGACACGTCTGGCACTGCAGGATTTGAGTCCCTGGCGGTGTAGTGTGTTACTGATGGTAGCCTTTGTTACTTTGGTCCCAGCTCTCTGCAGGTCATTGACTAGGTCCCCCCGTGTGGTTCTGGGATTTTTGTTCACCGTTCTTGTGATCATTTTGACCCCACGGGGTGAGATCTTGCGAGGAGCCCCAGATCGAGGGAGATTATCAGTGGTCTTGTATGTCTTCCATTTTCTAATAATTGCTCCCACAGTTGATTTCTTCACACCAATTGCTTACCTATTGCAGATTCAGTCTTCCCAGCCTGGTGCAGGTCTATGATTTTGTTTCTGGTGTCCTTTGACAGCTCTTTGGTCTTGGCCATAGTGGAGTTTGGAGTGTGACTGTTTGAGGTTGTGGACAGGTGTCTTTTATACTGATAACGAGTTCAAACAGGTGCCATTAATACAGTTAACAAGTGGAGGACAGAGGAGGCTCTTAAAGAAGAAGTTACAGGTCTGTGAGAGCCAGAAATCTTGTTGGTTTGTAGGTGACCAAATAATTATTTTACAGAGGAATTTACCAATTAATTCATTAAAAGTTCTACAATGTGATTTCCTGGATTCTTTCCCCCCATTCTGTCTCTCATAGTTGAAGTGTACCTAGGATGAAAATTACAGGCCTCTCTCATCTTTTTAAGTGGGAGAACTTGCACAATTGGTGGCTGACTAAATACTTTTTTGCCCCACTGTATGTGCAAGGTGCAACTCAAATGTTCTACAAAATCATGATCTACTTCTCCCTTTTTCCTTGATTTCCCCCCTAGACTCTCACTCTACTTTTAATGATAAATTACACACTATGCAGATCAAATCTAGACCTTTAGAACTGGAGTATAGCTATAGCCAAATTACCATCTGCTGCCAAAGGTTGGTGCACAAGAAATTCCTTTTATATAAGTACACAATGAAAGCACTTTTACTAAAAAAAGATGATGTACCTCATCCATAGCCCCTTTTAGCAGGGCCATTCGTCAAATAGAAACAAAGATGGAATGAGTTTCATGGATTTCCTTTTTGTTGTTCCATTTCCTCTGACTCCTTCTACCTGTCATATGCAGAACTCCTAGGGATCCAACGTGGCTTCTAAAAGTGTCTTAATCACTGTTTTAAAGGCAAAATCAAGACGAAAAGTCCTCAGCCGTTAGAAGTTGACGGGGGAAAAAGAGAACCAAAGAGATCTAAATTACGTTTACTGTCATATTTAAACGAGGAGTCTTCTTTTTTTGGGATGATCAGAGGAGAAAGTGGAGCTTTGAACTGGTGTTTGGTGTGTGTGTGTGGTGTGTGTGTGTGTGTGTGTGTGTGTGTGTGTGTGTGTGTGTGTGTGTGTGTGTGTGTGTGTGTGTGTGTGTGTGTGTGTGTGTGTGTGTGTGTGTGTGTGTGTGTGTGTGTGTGTGTGTGTGGTGTGTGTGGTTGTGTGTGTGTGTGTGTGTGTGTGTGTGTGTGTGTGTGTGTGTGTGTGTGTGTGTGTGTGTGTGTGTGTGTGTGTGTGTGTGGTGTGTGTGTGTGTGTGTGTGTGTGTGTGTGTGTGTGTGTGTGTGTGTGTGTGTGTGTGTGTGTGTGTGTGTGTGTGTGTGTGTGTGTGTGTGTGTTGTGTGTGTGTGTGTGTGTGTGTGTGTGTGTGTGTGTGTGTGTGTGTGTGTGTGTGTGTGTGTGTGTGTGTGTGTGTGTGTGTGTGTGCGTGCGAGGGGGACCTAAGTTCCCATCAGCAAAAACACGTGGGTTTGCTATCCTGGCTCCAAAATGGTGGAATGAGCTCCCCACATCAGGACAGCAGAAAGCTTACACACCTTCCGGCGCAGACTGAAAACTCATCTCTTTCGACTCCACTTCGAGCGATAGAATTACTAACAAAGCACTTGTATACTAATAAAGGACTGGCTTATCTAAAGCCAGTTGAGTCGCACTTGAAATGTTTGGCTCTATGAGACCTGATGTACTTATATGATTCTGTTTTCTTCAAGGTTGTGTCTTCCTGGTCGAATGTAAGTCGCTTTGGATAAAAGCGTCAGCTAAATGCAATGTTGTGTGTGTGTGTGTGTGTGTGTGTGTGTGTGTGTGTGTGTGTGTGTGTGTGTGTGTGTGTGTGTGTGTGGCACCTAGCATTACTATACTTGTGGGGACCTAAATCTGTTTACATAGTCACGTGTGGGGACTCGCCTCCCTTATGGAGACAAAATGGAGGTCCCCATGAGGGGAATCATTAATTTTAGGGTGAAGACTTGGTTAGGTTTAGGATTATGGTTAGGGTAACGTTAAGGGTTAGGCATGTGTTGGTTATGGTTAAGGTTAGGATAAGTCTCCAGGAAATGCATGTAAGTCAATGTAATGTCTCCTGAGGTGTGTGTGTGTGTGTGTGTGCGTGTGCGTGTGCGTGTGCGTGTGTGTGCATGCAGTGTTTTAACTCTAGAACCCACCTCGACACATCTCTCTGTCTCTGCTTCTCTTCCAGATCCACATCATTGACTTTGATGATGAGAATAACATCATTAATAAGAATGTCCTTCTGCACCAAGCTGGGGAGATATGGCACATTGGAGCCAGTCCTGCCGATAAGGCTGTGCTTACCACCTGCTATAACAAAAGTGAGTCCTGCTGTTTCCTTCTGTCTCCGGCTCCGTTCACTGCCTCTTTAAGCATCTCGTCACTCTGTTTCCTTTTTCTGTTTCTCTGTTGTTGTTATTTTACATAAACCCTTCCTTTCTGTTTCGGCAGTTTGGTTGAGAATCATGACATGTAGTTGGTCTTTAACAGATGATCGATAACAGACAGTCGCTCTTCACAGGTCCGACAGCGGCTACCACTACTGTGTAAGAAGTCATGTCTGATAGAATCAATACTAATGTGTGGACATGATGAACCTCATGTGGGATAAGAGGAGCGGCTGCACAATCACTGTCAGACAGGAGAACATCTTTAAAAAGGTCACATGCACATCATCTTTGCAATATGTAGAGTTTTATTTTAGTTTTAAAACTTCACAGGTTTGCACCATATTTAAATAGTAAACTAAATTGGAGAAAATAACAATGTATCTTTTATTAGTTAAAATCAGCCGATAATGTTTGCAATTCCAGTGTATCTATTTTTATAAAATTGGGTTAGGGTTATATACAATGTCCTGCATCTCATTCTTTGGATGGTTTATATTTTTAATGGGATGGAAGGAGGTACTTAAGGTACCCATAATCAGTGTATCAAATAGAAATAGAATGGTGGTCGGCACACTCCCAGTTTGGAGAAACAGACAGGAAGAAGCACAGGTAGGATGAGCACTGCTGTGGACAAGGGCAGAAGCAAAACTCTTGTTAGCCACCTAAGCCATTTTTTCTACACTCTCGCCCAAGCAACCACACTCCATTGACAAAAACGGAATGTTTTACTTTCTAAAAACAGGTTTCTGGTCTATCGTCGCTGCCTCGCTGAGTTTTTGTGTGACTTTGGTGACACCCACTTTGTTTTTTTTAAGCAGGTTTTCTTTTAGGTATCATAAATGTTGTTGCTACAGTACCACCGTCCACAGCAGTACATTGCTTTGCTTCGATGCGGTCTTTCCTTTCTGGTTCACCAAACTTGAGGCATGCCTACCGGTAGTACACTGTTAATGGATATTCAATTGGAGTTCAAACAATCAGAACTATTCCTTTAAATGCATATCCATACGGTATGCAAATTTCAGCTACCGGTGCCTCAATGTGTCTGAATGGCTAGTATGGACCTTAGTTATTTGTGTGTAAGATATCTTCTAGGGCCAGACGCAGTTAGAGTTTGGGATATTTGCCTCATCTGGGACAGGATCTTTGTCTCTGTGCCCCCCCCAAATAATCCTCCACCACCCTCTCCCCCATCTCACTTCTGCCTCTGAGTTCTACATGCTTGAGTTCACAGGATGACAGCCTCTCTGGGCCGGGCTGAAGCTCAGACAGGCCCAGAATGCAATGCTGCGCACACCACATATTCACACAGAAAAAATATGTATACGTACAAACACACAAACACTAAAGCGCTTCCATACCGCCTCCCACCGACACTCCAATACGTGAACAAGAAAAGGCTTTTGTTCGAAATGATTGCTTGCCCACTTACTCCAAGTGCTCCAAGGTTGTCTAAAACCACTCAAGAGCCTGTGGACCCGCAGCACGTTGCTTTTTAATTTGACAAATAGGCGTAACGCCAGTGTTTCATAGCCTAACGCCTGCCCACACACTGTCAATATCTACACCAAAAAGAAATTAGGCTTTTTGCTTTCTCTCTCCCTCTCTCTGCGATCGTTTATGCCCTACAGCCTCAAACTTTTACTCCAATTACTGTATCAATTCTACATTTACTCCACTGGTTCCAATTAGCAGCTCTGGCTCTGGTGTGGATGTGCCAACATAACTAATTTGTGATGTGGATTTGGTGGGGAAAGTGTATTCACGTCACCGCATTAGCTCCTGTAAACCACACAAACACACACTGTACTCTAACACTCTGTGTGTGTGTGTGTGTGTGTGTGTGTGTGTGTGTGTGTGTGTGTGTGTGTGTGTGTGTGTGTGTGTGTGTGTGTGTGTGTGTGTGTGTGTGTGTGTGTGTGTGTGTGTGTGTGTGTGTGTGTGTGTGTGTGTGTGTGTGTGTGTGTGTGGTGTGTGTGTGTGTGTGTGTGTGTGTGTGTGTGTGTGTGTGTGTGTGTGTGTGTGTGTGTGTGTGTGTGTGTGTGTGTGTGTGTGTGTGTGTGTGTGTGTGTGTGTGTGTTGTCCCCTCCAGCCAGTGACAGCAGGGTGGTGTCCTGTGCGGCAGTTTGGAGGATGCCCTGCGATTGGGAGACAGGAAGCAATGATTCACCTGACGACTCCGCCCACAACCCCCAGACCTTGGAGCTGCTCTGTCACCTAGACGACAGCCCCCACGGCAACGCTGCCTGGTAGGTGTTGCTGGGGAACAGCCGCACTCACAGTACCAGTGATGCTAGTGCAATTATTCTTTCGATCCTTTGTTGTGTTTGTGGACTACAGGTGGCCTAATTACCTAAACACAGACGCCTGGGGCACCTTGACAGCCCTTTGTGAGAAAGGATTTAGATTTGGCTACTGGAATATCAAGCTATATGTTATATATTATTCTATATTAGTCAAGATCATTGTGGCTTTAGCTGAATAAAATGAGCAGTATAGCACTATTGGTGGTCAATATATATTCTTATGGAACTTTAAAATACATGTCATGGTCTTCTTACGCAGCACATGAGTTGTAAGGTCAAGAGGATGGAAAGCTCACAGGTTTTAAGATGTTTGCTATCACCAATATTATATATCCATAGTTATATTGCAATATTGGGGCATTTTTATTAAAGTATCATATTATCTGTCTCTATCTTCCTGGGCTGATTCCTATCTGATTAGTTATCTATTTATGGTTTCACAATCAAATGACCATTAAACTATTATCCGTACAAGGAAATATGTATCCATATATCTAGCCATACCGCCAACCACCAAACCTAGCCAATAAGGTTCTTTCAAAAAAGATCATCATAACATAAGGCGCATTCACACCGCAGTACTTTTCCCACAAAGGTTCATGCGAACTTAGTTCATGCAAACTCTTTAGTTTGCATGAACTAAGTACAGATCGCGTTCACACCGGAAAAAGTCCCTGGGGGTGGAATAGGCAAATGAAGCCGCTGACGTCACTTCTTCTTCTTCTGCTTTGGGTTTACTGGCAGGCTACAAACAACTTCACGGCGTATACTGCCGCCCACAGTCCCCGGCCGGAAGTCCCCGGAGTTGGGGACTGGCTTCAGTAGAAGCTGCTGGGACTCCCAGCAGCTTCTACTGAAGCCTTCCGAGTAAATCGCCAGAACGCCGACACCTCCTCATCTCCACCGCTCCCATGTTTTATTTTGTGTTGCCATACGTTAGTCTCTCTGCGTTTCTGCGCTGGGCTAATGCTAATGCTAATGCGAGGATAATAAAATGGCGGCTTCACAAAACATTTTGGGAGTTTTACGGGGCGTGGTTTGCAATCCGCCCAGCCAATCAGTAATATAGCTCTTTTCTCACAAAAGAGCCGCTCGAAAGTCCCTGCTCTCTAGCAGGGACTTTCGAGGGGGTAAAAAGGTTCACATGAACTACTTTTAGTACCGGCTCTTTTTGGTGTGAACGCGATAAAAGAGTTCTCATGAACTAAGTTCGCATGAACCTTTGTGGGAAAAGTACCGCAGTGTGAATGCGCCTATAGTGCGAACATGTAAGGATAATCATAAAATGAACTAGCAATGTCTACTTGCAACCCCTTGAAACTTGTGCATGTTTTCATTTATTCCTGAATTATGGACAGATGGTGGACAACTCCTTCTGAAAGTGAAATAGCCCACACTCTCCACACTTTTAGATTCCATTCCTTTCCTTGCGTTTCCTTTCCTGGCTTTGCCTATCCTCTCCTCCCCTCTCCTCTTTCTCGTATCCCTACCTCTTTCCCTGTTACCCTAATTTACAAGAGTGTTTTTACTTTTTGGGCTCAGACTATTGACTGGCTCACATCTCAGCTTGTAGTCTCGGCCCAATCCTTTTGTCTTACAGTGGGAGCTCCTGTGCACAATGCCCTGCCATAACTCACGTCTATAAGAATGAAAATCAATGGTCATTCCCCTTTTTAGTCCACTGTTCATCAGCTGCCTCATGATTACTATCATTTTTAGAGGCGCCGATCAGTTAGCGCCATGCACTCTGTAGCAGCTGTCTGCGCGGGAGAGATAAAGATGGAGAAGGAGTGAGGAAGATGGAGAGAGGGAAAGATGGAGAGGAGCTCACAAAGAAGAGCACAAAAGAGAAGAAGATATATTGCATTTGTGCAACTTGTGCTTGCGCAAGTGTGTGTGTGTGGAAGGAGGAGGAGGGTTTTGGATGAGCAGGGGTGCGCCCATGTGTGTACTGTGTATGTACTGTATATATGCGTCTGTGTCAGAGGGCAGGTCAGGCAAGGCTGCTGGGTAAAGATTGATGACTGTGGGCTCCACCAACTTAACAGCGTGAGAGCTGTAACCCTCACAAGGGCACCAAACTGTGTGTGTGTGTGTGTGTGTGTGTGTGTGTGGTGTGTGTGTGTGTGTGTGGTGTGTGTAGTGTGTGTGTGTTGTGTGTGTGTGTGTGTGTGTGTGTGTGTGTGTGTGTGTGTGTGTGTGTTGTGTGTGTGTGTGTGTGTGTGTGGTGTGTGTGTGTGTGTGTGTGTGTGTGTGTGTGTGTGTGCTGTGTGTGTGTGTGTGTGTGGTGTGTGTGTGTGTGTGTGTGTGTGTGTGTGTGTGTGTGTGTGTGTGTGTGTGTGTGTGTGTGTGTGTGTGTGTGTGTGTGTGTGTGTGTGTGGGAGTGTGGGAGTGTGGTGGGAGTGTGCATTCAGTGCTGTGAAGCCTGTATCCTATGCTGTTCACTATTGGCTCCCCTAGATGGATGGCTTTGGTCTGCTGCCCACCTCCTCCATCTCTCTGTGACACACACGGGCACACACACACACACACTCACTCCGATTCTACTGGCAGCTTTCACCGGCCTGTGCATGTTTGTGTGTGTAAGTAGACAAAGAGTAAAGAGATTGGAGTTCATACTCTTATGAGGGTATTGTCTGTTTCGTGCGTGTGTGCGTTTGATAACCTGCCCATGTGTGTGTTTGCGTCCACTCACTGTAGCATGTCTACATCCTTCATGTGTGTGTCATCCGGTGCCTGGTGTCCTCCACTAACAATAACACTTTCTCCTTCCTACAAATCCCCTCATTGTTTGGGTGGGCAAACATTTGAGCTCTGTCCTGTTGTGAAGTGTGCTCGGAATAGAAACACGGGCAAAATATGTCCCCAAAAACCTGGGCTAACCAATCTGTGTTTTTTGTGGCATATGTGTGCACCATAGCTGCGTTTCTTTCCCCTTCCTCTTCTTCCTCTTCCGCTTCTTTTTCCTCACACCCTTGGATTCGATTGGCTCGGGCGAATCGATTCCCGCGGAGCCATTTGAGTCAATCACTGCCCTAGGAGGGAATGGTGGAGCACAAAAGGCAACATGGCTGATATTAAAGTGGGATGTGACGGGGGGTTGGAGGTGTTTGTGGATGTGATTATGTGTGTTTGTGCACATACGCATGAATGCAATCATATGTATTATTGCGTGATTATTTCGAGTGAAGGACTCAAAGGCTTTCACTCAGAGGTCTGGCTGTATATATATATGTCGAGTCTCTTTTGTCCTGCAGTGCGATATCCTCTCTGCTGTTTCTTTGTGTGTGTGCCTGGACTTGCAAAAGTGTGTAGGGCGATTTTGGCGATCATTAAATGTGATTTTCACTGTGAGGGTCCGCTAGTCCCAATCAATTGGACCTCAGTAGCGAGCTCTCAGGTACACTGTGTGTGTATCTTTGTGAGTGTGTGTGTGTGTGTTTTTGATTGGGGCTATCAGTCGATTGTAGGGCCTTTGTGACCCTTTCTTTTCAACCACATCTTTGATTAAACATGAACGGCGGTGTTGCATTTAAGTTCGGGAGTCTTTTCCACCATCAGGTGAAACCTAATGCCTGATACACAATTCGGAGAAACTAAAATAAATAAATATGTTGCAGGTGATTGGATCAACCAACTTTCTATCATCGTCTATCCCGGCCTAACTTCAACCAATCAGATCTGGCCAACCAACTAATATTTTTATATTTTTAGAGAGAAAACCTTTAGTGCGAATCGAGAAATACTCTCCAGTTCTTAAGTGATGCTAATAGGGCATCTATGCTACCCTATTTTCACATTTTACATTTCACTTACAGTAGTTGACGCAACTTAAACATACTGCAATAAACAATAAATATACAAACTCACAACAACAAGAAAAAAGGTCAGATTAATCTCTTCAAATAAGCCGAACCATTGAAGTTATTCTCTTTGTAATTGAATGGCCAATGTACAGGTGAATCTGATGGGATTCAAGTGTTCGACAAAAGATCGGTAGACTTTTTGCCGTCCTGATGGGCTCGTTCCAACATTTTGGTGCCAGGGTAGCAAACAGGCATGTTTTTGTTGAAGGGTACCTGGGTCCACTTCGCAGTGAGGGATTAACAAGTCGAAGCGAAGTGCATGTGCTAGACTAGAGTGTTTGGTGTAACCATGTCATGAATGTAGGAAGGTGTGGATCACTTCACAGCATAGTAAGCCAGAACCAGTGTCTTGTCGCCTCTTTTTGTCGTCACCTAAACCAGTCAAGTAACCACAATTAGCTCCTCAAAGGATGCTGATTGGTCCAACACACAGGTTGTACTGTAAGCAAACGTACTACGTGAAGCCTTTGTGGTAATGTCACCATGTTCCCAGATCACAACTATATCCTTAGAGACTTCATCTCAAACGATAGCTGTAAAAAAGACCCACACTTCATTCCCAATGGCACCTTGCTATAATGCCTTTCTTCTGAACAACTTAAACTCAAGCTGGTTCTCACACACACACACACACACACACACACACACACACACACACACTGCCCTTGGTGTCCACACTGAAATCCAGACTGAAATGTTATCAAGAAGGAGAAAAGACGTGCACACATATTTGTTTGTGTTTGTTGTTGGCTTTCTATATAAGGGGCTGGGATTAAACTCATATGGATGCAAAGCTCAGCAAAGATGGGAAACAATCTGATGAGCAAGAGCCATAGAGAGACAAAGAGAGAGAGCAGTGCATCTGTGTCCCAGACTTAGATATATGAGGCTGTAAAACCTCCATAGCGCTCCACAACAGTATTTACATACCATTCCATGTGCCTGCATGTTGCAGAGCTCAAGGTCAAATGCACATAACTTGTATACTTTAATACGAGAGGAAGGCAGTATGAAGTGGTGTGTACCATACTGTCTCTGCCTCCCGCTCTCCCTTTCTCCCTTGTAGGAATTGATTGATACTACAGGGAAGCATGCAGTATATTTTAATTGGTCCTACGGTGTACTGATTTATGTGTTTAACAGTGTGTTAGTGTGAGAGAGAAAGGAAGGTGGAATCTGATGTGCTGCAGCCTGCATCTCTAAGGTCTGAGCTGCATTGAGTTGCCCCACCAAGCTGTGTGTGCACTTTTGAGAAGGCAAATCTGATCAGCCTTTCACATTATGGGGCCAAAAGGTGGTCTAAGTTAAACATTTGATTTAGCTATTCATTGCTTTTTGTAATGATTAGGCTTAGTGTATGGGCCATAGGAATCTTTATAAAATGACACCTCCATATGAATGCAGAATTTGTAGGTGAATACAGAACAATATTTTGGTATCAGAGATTATGGTTTCTAATTGTTGTATTGATCACGTTTCAGTGTTTGATTCAAGGTTAACAGTATGTGTCAGGAGCAAAAAAAGGAGCCAGAAGACGCAATCATTTTCATCTTTGCTAACGCTCCGAGCAACACATCGTCTTTGTTTGTTAAAATGAAATGGCGACATCAGGAAGCTGTCACAGTTCTGTCTAAGTTTGGGTGTTTTCACTGTTCTCTGTCATGTTTTCCTCCTGTCGTTAGTGTCCCTGTGTGTTCTCCTCCCTCCTCACCTGTGTCTCGTTTAGCTAATTGTGTTCACCTGTGGCTCTTGTGTTTTTCTCCTCCCTCCTCACCTGTGTCTCGTTTACCGATTGTGTTCACCTGTGTCTGGTAATTAGCCCTCCCTGTATTTAGTCTTGTCTCGTGCTGTGTTCAGTGTCGGTGCTTCTTTTGTTGGTGACGGACTCCACCGGTGAGTGTTCTGTGTTTTCTGTATTCGTTCCATTTTAGCCTTGAAATAAAGGTTTATCAAAGTTATCTGCGCTTGGGTCCTGCTTCCTTCACTCAACCGTGACAGAAAGCACCGACCAGAGATGGACCCAGCAGATGACCCATTTGAGTTGGAATTACAGCATTTTTCATTTGCTTTGGCTTGCTGCTATGATTGGTGGAGGGGAGCGTCCAGTGTTCGGCAGAAGGAGGCCGCTCTGGTAGAGGCGCACCGGTTGGCTATGGAGAAACCGGACTTGGTGAAGTTCTTACCTGACTGGATGTTGAACTTCATCTGGGCGTGTGATTTCCAGCCTGCGGACTATAAACGTCTCGGTGTGTTCCGTCTGGAGTCACCAGTGCTTCCGCCCCAGTTCCTGCTCCTGTCCAAGAGGCGTTTTCTGGAACTCGGCTGGCTTTTGGAGGTCCACGGAGCCTTCAGGCGGCTTCTAGGAGAAGGAGTCGCAAGTCCAGGCTAGCAATCCGAGCCCCAAGAGTCATGGTTCCGGCTACAGAACCGGCCCACACAGCCATAGTTCCGGCCCCAGTACAGGCCCCAGCAGCCATGGTTCCAGCCCCAGTTCTGGCCCCAGCAGCCATGGTTCCAGCCTTAGCTCTGGCCCCAGCTGTCCTAGTCCCTTCTCTAGTCCCTTCTCCAGTCCCACCTCTAGTCACTTCTCAAGTCCCTCCTCGAGTCACTTCTCTAGTCCCTTCCCTCATCCCATCTCAAGTTTCCCCTCAGGTCTCCTCTCGAGTTCCCTCTCAAGTCCCCTCTCTAGTCCCCTCTCGAGTTCCCTCTCGAGTCACCTCTCAAGTTTCCCCTCAGGTCTCCTCTCGAGTTCCCTCTCAAGTCCCCTCTCAGGTCCCCTCTCAAGTCCCCTCTCAGGTCCCCTCTCGAGTTACCTCTCGAGTTCCTTCTCGAGTCCACTCTCCAGTTTCCTCTCAAGTTCCCTCTCAAGCCCTCTCTCGAGTCCCCACTCAAGCCCCTACTCATGTCCAGTTGGAGGTCCCGCAGACTAGTCTTCTGCCGGGGGTCCTGCCAACCCATGTCCTGTACCGTTGGAGGTTCCGCTGGGGGTCCTGCCAACCTCATGTCCTGTCCAGTTGGAGGTCCCGCAGACTAGTCTTCTGCCGGGGGTCCTGCCAACCCCATGTCCCGTCCAGTTGGAGGTCCGCAGACTAGCCCTCTGCCGGGGGTCCTGCCAACCCCATGTCTTGTCCAGTTGGAGGTCCCGCAGACTAGCCCTCTGCCGGGGGTCCTGCCAACCCCATGTCCCGTCCAGTTGGAGGTCCCGCAGACTATCCCTCTGCCGGGGGTCCTGCCAACCCCATGTCTTGTCCCGTTGGAGGCCCCGCCGACTACTCTCCTGCCGGGGTTCCTGCCAACCCTTTGTCCGGTCTCGTTGGAGGCCCCGCCGACTACTCTCCTGCCGGGGGTCCTGCCAACCCTATGTCCTGTTCCGTTGGAGGCCCCGCCGACTACTCTCCTGCCGGGGGTCCTGCCAACCCTGTGTCCTGTCCCGTTGGAGGCCCCGCCGACTACTCTCCTGCCGGGGGTCCTGCCAACCCTGTGTCCTGTCCCGTTGGAGGCCCCGCCGACTACTCTCCTGCCGGGGGTCCTGCCAACCCTATGTCCTGTTCCGTTGGAGGCCCCGCCGACTACTCTCCTGCCGGGGGTCCTGCCAACCCTGTGTCCTGTCCCGTTGGAGGCCCCGCCGACTACTCTCCTGCCGGGGGTCCTGCCAACCCTGTGTCCTGTCCCGTTGGAGGCCCCGCCGACTACTCTCCTGCCGGGGGTCCTGCCAACCCTATGTCCTGTCCCGTTGGAGGCCCCGCCGACTACTCTCCTGCCGGGGGTCCTGCCAACCCCATGTCCTGTCCCGTTGGAGGCCCCCGCCGACTACTCTCCTGCCGGGGTTCCTGCCAACCCCATGTCCTGTCCCGTTGGAGGTTCCCGCCGACTACTCTCCTGCCGGGGGTCCTGCCAACCCTATGTCCTGTTCCGTTGGAGGTCCCGCCGTCTACTCACCTGCCGGGGGTACTGCCAACCCTGTGTCCTGTGCCGTTGGAGGTCCCGCCGTCTACTCTCCTGCCGGGGGTACTGCCAACCTTTTGTCCTGTCTCGTCCGAGGTCCCGCCAACCGCTCTCCTGCTGGGGGTCCTGCCAACTCCTGGTCCTCTTCCGTGGGGGATCCTGCCGAAGCCTGTCCCGCCGGCTCCGGTTCCTGTCCGGCCGACACCGGGTCCTGCCCGGCCTCCGGAGCTGTCTGGTCTTCGCCCTCGATCCCGACCCTCTGTGAGCCGCGGTCTTCGTCCGCGGGCCCGGCCTCCTGACTCTTCCTGCCGCTGCCCTCGTCCTCGGGCCCGGCCCCCTGACTTTTCCTGCCGTGGTCTTCGCCCTCGATCCCGACCCTCTGTGAGCCGCGGTCTTCGTCCACGGGCCCGGCCCCCCTGACTCTTCCTGCCGCTGCCCTCGTCCTCGAGCCCGGCCCCCTGACTCTTCCTGCCGCTGCCTTCGCCCTCATGCTCGGCCCCCTGAGTTCGCCCGCTGTGGCCTACGCCCCACCATGGACTCTGCCTTGCCCCCGGGCCGTCCGCCCGAGACCCCCACCATGGACTCTGCCTTGCCCCCGGGCCGTCCGCCCGAGATCCCTTCCTGGTCCCCTACTGGGCTCCTGGGCGGTCAGCTTAGTCCCGTCCTCCGGACCCCCTCCACCCACCCTGGTGGCCTAGGGATACGTCCCTCCTCCGGACCCCCTCCACCCACCCTGCTGGATTTTTTTTGGATTTTTGTGTTGGGGTTTAGGGACGTCTGGAATCCGTCCCTTGAGGGGGGGGTTCTGTCACAGTTCTGTCTAAGTTTGGGTGTTTTCACTGTTCTCTGTCATGTTTTCCTCCTGTCGTTAGTGTCCCTGTGTGTTCTCCTCCCTCCTCACCTGTGTCTCGTTTAGCTAATTGTGTTCACCTGTGGCTCTTGTGTTTTTCTCCTCCCTCCTCACCTGTGTCTCGTTTACCGATTGTGTTCACCTGTGTCTGGTAATTAGCCCTCCCTGTATTTAGTCTTGTCTCGTGCTGTGTTCAGTGTCGGTGCTTCTTTTGTTGGTGACGGACTCCACCGGTGAGTGTTCTGTGTTTTTCTGTATTCGTTCCATTTTAGCCTTGAAATAAAGGTTTATCAAAGTTATCTGCGCTTGGGTCCTGCTTCCTTCACTCAACCGTGACAGAAGCAGTGGCACTTGAATGCAGTATTGACCTTGGCCTGTGCTCTCTGAATGTCATTTAAGGTTAAGTTAAAGGAAGTCAATCAGATTTGAACATTACATTTGACTTATGAATAGTTTGTCATTAACACTGACAAGCATAAGGTGTTAATACATGTAAGGCACATTTGTATGACACGATTATTTTTGACAAATGTAAAGTATTTTAAAAGCATTTAAAGTATACCATTAATGTAACATCTTATGATTAATAGGTTACAGTCTTTTTTTATATTTGAGAACTTAATCTTTCTTCAAATCTTTTGTCCAGGTTGTGTGTAGTTAGATTTGGGTGTAGATACCCATTCATAATAACTTCAGCTGAAGCTTTAAGGATACATTGTTGCATCAATTATATTCTGGATTGTGTCACATCCTTTGCAGTTATGTTAGAAAGAGATGGCTGCACGGCCAGTATGATAGGAGAAGTGCTTACAGATAAACCAACTTTAAATGTACACTGGGCGAATATTGTATTAAAAAAGACTTTCAAAAAAGACATACCTTTCTCTTAAATTAGTTGGTACATCTCCAGGCAATGAATGCATGTCAATGTGGTGTCCTTCTTCGTAACAAAAGGACGAGGTGTGTGTGTGTGTGTGTGTGTGTGTGTGTGTGTGTGTGTGTGTGTGTGTGTGTGTGTGTGTGTGTGTGTATATCCCGTGCTCATGACTTGCTGCTCCTCAGGAGGGCAGTAAAAGCTGTCCCTCAGCAGTCATGAATTTACAGCCCATATAAACCCCGCTCTTCCCTCTCTCACCCCTCCCTCCCCATCTCCCCGCTCCACCTTTTCTAATAGGGCTATGCATATTTGAAACTTGAATTAAATTTCAAAACCAAGCTTTAACTTTGTCTTCCCTTCCCTCCCTTCCGTCATTTCTTTTATCTCCTGCAAACACTCTCACCTTCTATACCACATGCTCTCTCACACACTGGCATTGTTGCTGCTGCTTCAAGTTGACAAATGAGTCCAAGAAAATGGAGTTGTCTAATGGATGAACCCCTTTACATAAATGGCATGATTTTGTAAACCTCTAATGACAGCTGCTTTAAAGCTGAGATTGGCCTAGACATCCAAAACGTTGAGCCAGACCACGTCTGCACCTCGGTGAGACATTTGACATCCTTTATCCCAGATTCCTTTTACTTTAGCCACAGTAAATCTAACACTTAACAAGCATAAAGGAGCACTTCAAGGCCAAGGTTATGTTTAGCTTATTGCCAGGACTCTGACTGCGCTGACATATTGCTTTTAGAGTCGACAGGACTCAGAGTTAAAATCCCTGTCTTCTCACTTGGGTTGTGTCCTGTTTCATATAGTGTCTACGTTGCAGAGTTTCTAAACCTTTCCAAGAACAAACAACTGAAGAAAAAAAGCATTTAAATCAACGCCAAGTGAGGGATTTAGCAAAAGTTTGGGCTCCAGTGTGTCAGGCCTGGTTAGGTCCCCATGGCTTGCGCACAGAATACATATTGTCAGTAGAGCGCAGTGGAGAATCACAACGCCACGGAGCATGCGGCGAGGAATCAATACTCTACAGAAAGTAGTATGCAGGGAGGAATCAAAGCTAAGTATGCAGTAAAAGCTACCTCTTCTTTAACACCACTGAGGCAACCCTGCATCCCTCTGCTGTGTTTGAACAGCAGATTGACAGAATTGGGCTGCTGGATTTGCCAATAAGTACTCTTTGCTGAGCGACGGTTGTATGCTATTGTCACTTTTCTCAAGGAATTCATAATTAGCTGCAGCCGCTCAATTTGTGTAGGTTTCACATGCTCCAGGCAAAGTCACAAATTATTTTTGAAGGACTTTTTTATGCAGACATCCTAGTAGTAACCTGACAGACGAAATGCACAAACACATCCTCTTATGGCTGGTGAGAGTGACACTGGCACATGCTGTTAGTCTGGGTTATAGAAGCTTCCTCAATTTGTAAGAATCATATTGTTACCAAGGAAATGTATTTCAAAATCACACAGAATTAAACATTCAGAAGAATTGGGGACATCTGTAGGTAGACGTATAGAAATATTTTTTTTTACTAACATGATCTCAAAAGAAAATGTTAAATGTTGGGTGAATAACTTGCTTTTTTTTCTGAAGAGTGAGATACAGAAAGCCCAATACTTATGTGTACCACACAGACAGTTGCTAGTGTCCTCATTAGTAATAGTTCCTGCTTTTAACATGTAAACCACAAAATCTTCTTATTCAACTTTTAAATGGGACATACATTGAGATCCAAATGGTGATAAAAAGCAGAAATAGGGTTAGAATAATAATAGCGTTAGAATAAATAAGGCAATTGAAATGTAAAGCAAATGAATCAACCTAAACAAGAATAATTGAGGTGTAATAGAATCAAATTGAACATTTTGAATTGTCCCTCAGGATAGAAGTGAGGTAAGCTTTACATAGTTATTCCCTGTTGCAGATGCACAATGAGAAAAACAGGATTTTTCAAGCTTAGTAAAAACATCCGGCACCTGCAACAGCCTCCAACGATTTGAGCATGTTGGATAAGGGCATTGAAACACTACAATGAAGCAAGGTTAGGACCTTATAAATAAATTACACTCAGTGTCTATCACGCCTGACAGAGAGAAAGGGGCAAACATGATCACCCATAATAATTCTTAGTGCAGATTGATAAACAGCAAGGAGTCACAGCTGAAGCATGCATGGATCCACCATAATCACAACCAATCCCCATAATTGTGATAAAAAAATATCCTTCAACAATGTGTTTATTTACATCGTTTTTGAAACTGCAGTGCAGTGTTTTCGGCCATATGGGATTTAATACATATTTTATTCCTGTCCAAATAACCGTTTTTCTTTTTTACATGAATGACTTTGAAATAGCTAAGTTCAAGGAATCAAACATTGTTCAAATACTGTAAGCCAATACAACTTTCCAAAAAAAGTGACAGTTGGCCATCTTTATAATCATGTCCGCGTTTTTGTTGTGTTTTGAGCTTCTTGCAGCTTCAAGTTGGTGAATGTTTTCTAAACGCTGCACATGTGCTATCAAGTTGGTGATGATGTTTCTTCTTTTGTATGTGTTTTGGCACATTTGTGTTTTTATATATCGATCTTGAAACTGCCAGGATTGTCTCGGGCCGTTGCAGCGCAGTGGCACCTGTTGGCCATCGTACGAAGTAGATTTAGATTCAGAAACATTCACATTACAGTATCATACAGAATCATCAGTATAAAGATGGTGTTTCAAAAACATGAAGAGATAATATGACGGATAATATGTTTTTTTAAATGAATTTTGGGATTTTGATACCATACAAGCAAGTAACATTCATCTATAAATTTGCATGCATTCCCAGACATGATCTATAAATGCATGCAGAAGTTTTAAATCAGTTAAGCTACGATTTTGTACAAAGTGCTGCATTTAGCAGTCATGTGAAATGTGACCAACCCGCTCCATTCCCTAAATCTGCAGCATGAGGCTGAGACTTTATGCATGTTTGACTAGCGTCTTTATTCTAATTGACTGTGTGTGTGTGTGTGTGTGTGTGTGTATGTGTGTGTGTGTGTGTGTGTGTGTGTGTGTGTGTGTGTGTGTGTGTGTGTGTGTGTGTGTGTGTGTGTGTGTGTGTGTGTGTGTGTGTGTGGTGTGTGTGTGTGTGTGTGTGTGTGTGTGTGTGTGTGTGTGTGTGTGTGTGTGTGTGTGTGTGTGTGTGTGTGTGTGTGTGTGTGTGTGTGTGTGTGTGGTGTGTGTGTGTGTGTGTGTGTGTGTGTGTGTGTGTGTGTGTGTGTGTGTGTGTGTGTGTGTGTGTGTGTGGTGTGTGTGTGTGTGTGTGTGTGTGTGTGTGTGTGTGTGTGTGTGTGTGTGTGTGTGTGTGTGTGTGTGTGTGTGTGTGTGTGTGTATATTTACAGCGTGCTGTGGGAGCCCATGGGGGATGGCAAGCGTGTGATTTCATTGGCTGATAACCATGCACGACTCTGGGACCTGCACGAGAGCTCCACACAGGCCAAGGTAGGACAAACACACACACACACACACACACACACAAACGTACTGTACACCACAGTAGATACACAGACTCACACACCATATCACACAATAGCTAACTCATTATTTGATAACCACCATATCGTCTTGGTGTTATCAGGCGCTCACATCCTCTCTCTGCGACAACAGAGTCCACTATTCATTCTGTCTCACACACTCACACACCTACACACACATGGATACACACACATGAATACACACACACAGTAACTGGGCAGGTTGATAAGATGTGGCCACTTTAATATAATTCTGGTCAAGTCTCCACCGCACTGATAGTAATAGTCTTGTTTAATAAGTAAGAGAAAAGTAATTTAGTGTATCTGTTTTTATTGAACCGCTCCTCCTTCGAGTAGAAAGGAGCCAGTTGAGGTGGTTCGGGCACCTAGTTAGGATGCCACCTGGGCGCCTCCCTAGGGAGGTGTTCCAGGCACGTCCAGCTGGGAAGAGACCAAGGGGTAGACCTAGGACCAGGTGGAGGGATTATATCTCTTCGCTGGCCTGGGAGCGCCTTGGGACCCCCCAGTCAGAGCTGGTTGATGTCACCAGGGAAAAGGAAGTTTGGGGCTCTCTGCTGGAACTGCTACCCCCGCGACCCGACCACGGATAAGCGGGAGAAGATGGTTCACTAGTGAACTGTTTGCCTTTACTAGCTAACTAGTGAGTTATTCTGGGTGCGACTAGTTAACTAGGCAACTTTCTAATTTTAAGAAAGTCTTCAATGTTCTTACCTAATTTGATATACAGTCATATGATCATAATAACAAAAATACTTTTGTTTTATATTTGTGTAAATATGGTCGGACTGTATTTAAAAACACAGTGTATTTAAGCTCTTAAATAAACTATTTGGGCTGGGTGGCGCTCTATAGCTTAGGGCCAATAGGAGACCTTGATGCATTATTTCCCCTCCTCCTCATTAGCATTCTGTGCAACTAGTGTGACTAGTGCACATTTGGGATCCACTAGTACTACTAGTGAACATTTTAAGCCTCACTAGTGGAATTTAAACGCATCTCACTAGTTAACTAGTAAAGGGCAAAGGGTTCACTAGTTAACGTGTAGACATTTTGAGCCCCACTAGTTAACTAGTAAGGTCAAAAGAGGCGTCAACTAGTTAACTTTTTGCCTTTACTAGTTAACTGGTGAGTTATTCTGGGTGCGACTAGTTAACTAGTGCAGACAAATGTTTGCCACTAGTTAACTAGTTGTGCTTCTTTTGTGTGACTAGTTAACATGTCAGAGATTTTGCAGCGCACTAGTTAACTTGTAAGACTTTTAGGGTCACTAGTACGGTCAGAGGGCCACTAGTTCATCAAAAAGCTTACACGTTGGGACTTTGCCGTTACTAGTGCTGCTCCTGGCTTCACTAGTAAGGCATACGTGGTAACTAGTCGGACAAAAGTGCCACTAGTTGCTGAAAAAGAGCGACGAGTGCAATGTTTTATTTAACTAGTAAAGCAGAGTGCCAAACTAGTTTGACCATATATCTAACAAGTGAAATCAAAGAGCCAACTAGTGTAGGCCGTTGCCGTCTGATATCAAGGAAATTGAATAAATACTCAAATGGCTTGCCATATCAACACAATGACTTACTAGTTGACATGTACGTGCAACGAGTGAATTGTTTCAAAGTCATACATGTTGACAAGTGAATTATTTGACACATCACTAGTAAACTAGTTGCACGTACAAGTCATTGTGTTGAACTAGAGAGAAGAAAACCACAACTAGTGGGCTGAAAATATCCACTGAAAAAGAGTGACTAGTGTAATGTTTTATTTAACTAGTAAAGCAGAGTGCCAAACTAGTTTGACCATATATCTAACAAGTGAAATCAAAGAGCCAACTTGTGTAGGCAGCTGCCGTCTGATATCAAGGATATGGAATAAATATTGAAATGGCTTGCCATAAAAGTCTAAAGAACAACTTCCCAACTCATCAGTCCGTACTAATCTCTTGAACGCAACATCATAGAAACTCCTGGAGGGAATTTCCACCAATTTGGCACACCTTGACTCCAGGAGGAACTGATTAGATTTAGGTGGTCTAAAGTCAATGTCACTGTGAGCTTAGAGTCTAAGTTCACAGTGACATTGGTTACCATGAGAAGTTTAAAGACCCAGTTTGATTCCTGATCTTAAATGCTTTAGTTCCTTTATTTCCTGCAACATTTTCGACTAGAATGGCTCTAGCCTCCATTTTTTGGAATCCCGCTTCAGGGATTTGCTCCCAATCAGCCCAATACTTCATTTCAAGTCCAAGTCACAAGTTCAACATGTTAATCAACTACAAGAATGAAAGTCTTATCCGAAAAATCTAGTTAAAGTATGAATAGTAATATATTTTGTTATTGTAATATAGTCCCCAATGATTCCATGTACTGTAAACAACATTGTGTTGTATTCACCAAATTGTAGATATTATATTTACTTCTGGGTAGATGAATCACTTATTGTCAACCATGTCATATGTTTCTTTTATTAAATATCTTCAGATGAAAAGTAAATAGTAACACTTGGTGTCAAACAAATGAAGTGGTGTAAAAACTGTAATTTTTCCCTCCAAAATATTGTGGAGGAGAACCAGGTTAATATAACAGGAAATGTAAAAACAAGGGCTGAACTCATTTTTCAATGCATTCATACTCTGTTCCGTCATATTCCTATTATGCAGGAAAACACAATAATGGCCTTTTTAAAGGACTAAAAATGAACGTAACCGATGTGTAAGTACTTCTGGTCCGCTCGCCTGTAGTTGTGTCCTTCCTAATGCAAGGTGGAGAGGCTCTTCACTGTCTCCAACCCGCCGGCTCTGCAATTAAAATGCCCATTATGTATTTAAAGACTCAAGATAATGGTGTGTCAGGTGTGCATGTGTGTGAGGAAGGAGTGATAGAGTAGTGCTGTGTCTGTGTGTGTGTGTGTGTGTGTGTGTGTGTGTGTGTGTGTGTGTGTGTGTGTGGTGTGTGTGTGTGTGTGTGTGTGTGTGTGTGTGTGTGTGTGTGTGTGTGTGTGTGTGTGTGTGTGTGTGTGTGTGTGTGTGTGTGTGTGTGTGTGTGTGTGTGTGTGTGTGTGTGTGTGTGTGGTGTGTGTGTGTGTGTGTGTGTGTGTGTGTGTGTGTGTGTGTGTGTGTGTGTGTGTGTGTGTGTGTGTGTGTGTGTGTGTGTGTGTGTGTGTGTGTGTGTGTGTGTGTGTGTGTGTGTGTGTGTGTGTGTGTGTTCCATTAGAGGACATGAGAGTAGAAGAATCTAGATGGGTCATTGTTAATTCATGCTCTCGTTGAGGGATTCACAAAAAGGGCCGCCAGGTCACACACCTACTAGATACACCGTGTGTGTGTGTGGGTGTGGGTGTGTGTTAACTTGATCTCAGTAATCTGACCCTTTGAGAAAGCTCCAGTTCCAGCAGTTTGGAAACGTGTATGCACATACTCTCACTGTCTCTGTTTGTGAATCATTGATTATGGATTATTTATTCACATCTTGATCCATCAAGATTTCAATTACAGTTTCATTTTGGGTCATTTAACTTAGTCCCTGTTCTACAAAAAATTAAACTATTTCAATTGTTCACCAGATGGAGCTGTTCATATGTTAGTGCGAGGCGTTGAATAAAACACGCAGTGTGGAGCGGTGCGTCCTGTTCCAGCATGACTGAGAAGTTTGCATTTTTTATCCGTGATCCTTCACAACATGGCCTCAGAGCATCATTGTTCCCGCTGTAGTGGGTATGGATTTTAGCTTCGAGCTAGCATTGTTCTTTCTGTGTTAGAAAAAGCTTTGTGACTACTTTACAATGTGATTAAATTATGACTACAGGCACACAGAGACAAAGGTCTTACCCTTTGGGCTACATATGCACTATAGGCATATTGGGTTTTTACACACATTTTTTTAATTAATACATATGTTCATGTATTCAGCACTATATGTTACTGCCATGAGTTTCGAGGTGTACGGAAGAGGATTTGGACCACAAGGGAATTTTTTTACGAGATCTGACGGATCTGACCGAACAAGTTTGAATCTTTTCTTTCCCCGATTTCTGAGTTTTTTCTCAGGATTCTCACTTCAAACAGAGAATTCAGACTTTTTTGTCACAGTTCTCAAAAAAAAAATGCACTTTTGGTCAGAACTAGTGAGAATATGTGGCCCTAATCCTATACTCTAGAGGGGAAACATTTGGTAGGAGAAAACTAAATCTGGATTTCCTGAGTCAAGTGTTGCATTATTTATTATTGCAATATGCTGGTAGTTAACCTTAATGATGATTCATTGAATTGTGAGTTTGTCCATTGAATGTATGTGTTTACTGGAAGTGTGGTACTGGAAGCTTTAATATCTATTTTATATAGCTATAAATACAATCTACTTCGTACGACTGTATTCATTCAAATTTCTTGCAAATTTCGATCGTTTGAGTAACAAAATATCGTTTCTAGTTTGCCGTGAAAATGACACATGAGAAACAGCTCCACTTAGTGGACAATTAAAACAAGTAATCATAAACAACCCAATATTCAGTAATGGTGACATGTGTACGTTTGTTGGTTCTGCTTGTTATCAAGTCAGTGTTCGGGTGTGTATTACCCCAGTGTGAGGTTAAATAGGACCATGGTGGTGTGATGGTTGCTGATTCTATCCTCTCACACCAACATGGACAACACAGCTATTAAATCCTGTATCAAGGAACTAGGAGAGGGGTGCAAAGTGGTGTGATGAGAAAGGGACGACGGAGAAAGGGGGAGCAACGGAGGACACGTCTGATTGGAAAGATGGAGATTAGGGAGGCGGAAGAGGGAGATATGGATAAGTAGAGAGGGGGCTTGATGAGGAGAAAGGGAATAAGAGAGAGGAGAAGGAGCTTGGCAGTCAAGACAAATTCCTCCAGTGCTGATGAGAATGCTAATCTCCTTCCCTCCCTCCTCCCTCCTTCCTTTCATCCCACTCTTTTCTCTCCCGCTCCCTCTATCTGTCAGAGGGTGATGTGTTCATCTCAAGCCGTGTCCAGCTGCAGTGTGGATGTGTCTCTCTCTCAAGGGTCTGGCCTAGATTAGTGTGTGAGTGTGTGTATGCATTTAGAGGAGAGGATCATGTGCATAAGCTTACCAATGTGCATTGTTTGAAGGAGGATTTGTGTGTTTATGTGTGCATTTGTGTGTACACGGCCCATCAATTAGAATTGCTGGTGGTATTGAGTGAGAACATCTCCACCGGCTCACAGCACACCCACACACCTTGTCCTGCACATCTGCTATCACACACACACACACACACACACACACACACACATGCGCGCAAACACACCTCCTGTATGGGAGTGTAGAGGAAGCATAAATGCATGGCGATTTGACAGATAGCTTTGCATTAGTGCTGCTTGCATCCTAAATGAATGCGTCCCCTAGTGTAGTGTGTACTGCCTTGTTAGGGTCCCTAATTTGGTTAGTGCTTTAATAAAGCTGGGAACCTGGGATGCACGGAGCTCGGGCGTTAGCTGTCGAATCAGAGAGGGAGAGTCCTACTTCAAACTTCTCAGGGATCATGGAGTTTTCTGTCAGACAGAAGGAACTTGATCAATTTATTGAAGGGACGATCAGCAGATGGAGCAAATTAAACCATATCATTTTTGCATACACTGTTTGATTCTTGTTTCAATATTCATATTATTTCCTTTCCTCTATGTGAATATTATTCTGCTATCTCGATGTTTCATACTTTGAGTATTCAAATGTCCAAATCCCTACATTTTCTGATGACAAACTTATTCGATTTTTTTGGAGCCGACGAAAGGAATCACATTTCAAATATAAATCATAAAAATTGAAATCCAGAAAAATAAATAAAGGCAAGCCGTTTCACCAATTTTATAGATTTAGTCTGTTGCGATTGTATAAATGTATCTATTCGCACCATTTTGACCACACTAAGTTAGCAATGATTGTAGAGAGGGGTCATTGCATCAAATAGTCCCAAGCTCACCAGCTTTACCTACTGATCAGCCCAGTTAAATGCGTTTTTGCCATAATCAACCAAAGTTTCTTCGACTCTCCGACAAGCATTTTGATTGGGTCATACTTACGGTACACTTTTAGCTGCAATTTTTGCCGACACACACAAAGGAACGCAAGATGCTCAAGGATAGCGACATGGAAAGATAAAATAAGTCTATCAGCTATGTAAAGGTGTTCTAAGCTCAAGTTGTCTTTAATCAAATAACATATCTGATTCTGTGATGATATATGATGGTGAAAAAGATTAAATCAGGGACAAATCTCAGATTTAATCATGAAAAAAATCAAAGAATTTGACATCAAGGCCACAGAAGAAACTGTGCTCCTCTTCTTGTCCGATTGTATGTGTCCCACTTCCTCTGCCACCTTATTTCTTTTCATTCTCTCTTTTTTTACCCTCTTTGTTCTTCTTCCTTTCATCCTTTCTGCTTTCCTTCCTCAGCCTCCCTCCCTCCCTCCCTCCCTGCTGCTCTGACGGCCTGTCTCTCTCTTGCCCGCGCTGCCGCTGTCCTCTCTAGCTGAAATAATGAGAGTGTACCAGGGAGCTGTGCGGTGACGGGGCGATCGATGATCCCTGCTCCAACAGGCAGAGACGCTGGAGAGAGGGAGGAGAGGGAGAGAAATGGAAGAAGGAGAAAGATAAGGATAAAAACCCCACAGACAGTCAGAGAGCAGGGGAAAATGGAGCGATGTAATGCTGCTTTTCTTGTTAGATGCATCATAGTTTAAGGGGAAATAATCATCCCAAAGCCGACCCGCGGAATGAATTGGATTCCATTTTTAAAGTCGCTTGACGAAGTGATATGCTTTTTTTTATTCAAAGTCCTTGTAGTGTTTTAACTTTGATAAATATCCAATGACAAGCATGACATGTTGTTTTAAAAGCCTTAAATGTGGCAATTTAACCTGACTGCCTTTCAGCTGAACTGCTCCAATCATTTTGTCAGTTAAATGTTGAACCTAAGAAAGTGTAATTAGTGTGAAGGATTTCAAACCAGTCTAAACAAGTTATTATGAATCAGTTTTCCACACTCACCAGTCTTAAATCCTCCAGGGGCCAATCTCGCTCTCGACAGTTGATCTATAAGTAACTGTGAGCGATCCACTGTATGGATCCCTGCTCTGGGACCAGGGGGGTCGGGGGTCACAGAGCAGACAGGTGCATGCTGTTGCCTCCCAGCGCCCACATACATTACTGTATGAAATGAGAACAGAACATACTGATCCTTATGGTGAAGCAAGCTGATATCAGGAAAGTGCATCTACTTATGAAGAGGGAATCAGAGAAGTGGCAGATTTTGAGAAAATATTTACAACACTACTGCTGTTATCAGTTTTTGCATATCTAGATAAAAGTTCATTTTTATAAAACATGGTTTTAAAAGTAATGCCTTTTCTTCCATTCAGTGCATACTGACTATCTGAACAGGTTATTCAAAGCTCCAAATTGATATTTTGGCGATTTAGGGAAAGAAAAACAAGCTGAAAAACACAACATCTGACATCACATAAGAATTCAAAATGATTACTTTGTTGGCAAGCATTGTCCTCTTTCCTCGTCCAGAAGAAGCAGAGCAACAGTATTTATTAGTCCTTGTTTTTTTACTGTCCCATTTGAAGAATTTATGTCCAATTTCAACACAACTTTTGTTCAGTTATGCTTTCCACCAGCCCATAAAAAATGTCAAGCTGCATGATGTGCACCTAGCCTGGTTTCAAATCATTCTAGTTTAACAATACAAATTGGTCAAGAGTTTTCCCAAATAATGGCCTTTTCCTTACAGTTGGAGAAAGAGAGAACACCGTTATGTTAGCCAATCTAAGCACACACTTCTGAAACTTTGTTTTCAAAAAAATGAAAATGACATTTGGATGGATGCATCACCAACTGCTGATGGGAGAAAAAAAAATATTATTCCCAAAAAGAAATTGGGCTAAAATTAAGTCAGTGACTGGCTAAATAAATGTAATGTGATTTTAAAGGTAAGGTTAGCTTGGAGCTAACCATTGGGCAGAGAGCATAGAATGGGGTTATTCAAGCTTTCTTCTGAAAACCACTGTCTGCTCTTGAAAAAAGAGTTAATGAGAGCAGAACTAGCCTGCCAGAAAACCAAAACAATAAGCTAAAAGACTCTGTGGCGAAAATGGGAACTGCAGAGCTTAGTACAATGAGTGTGTCACCACAACTCCATTCACTGCTGACAGGAATTTGATCAATTGTTAGAATAAGTTCTGTTGATTATAGCAGAGTCTTAATCAGAACAAAATTAAATCTTGAGTGGGACATTTAAAGTAGGTAGAAGTGTCATGTGCAAATGTGTCTGCGTGGCGTAAATCTGCAGGCAGTTGATGTGCCGCTAATGGCCAAAATATTACCACGGTGTCTCACTGAACCATTGTAGTGTTGAGTGGGGCCTGCAGAGAAAATGAGCTCTGATAAAGCCTTATTATGTTGATGTGGTGCCCCACGCCGGCTGAAACAGTCACACAGATTTGGATGAAACTCACGTCCCTGCTCTGAGATGGTAATGAAGGTGTTGCTGTCCTCTGCAGGTTTCCAGCACGGCCACCCTGGAGGGCAAAGGTCAGCTGAAGTTCACCTCGGGCAAGTGGAGCCCCCACCACAACTGCAGCCAGCTTGCCACAGCCAATGACACGGCCATACGGGGCTGGGACCTCCGCACCATGAGGTGAGAAATGCTTTGTGGGCCTGGTTGGGAAATACAATATTTTTGGTATTTTCAAGTCTGAGATGTTCCTGAAATCCTGATATTGATACTTTAAATGGTCATTATTTAAGGTAGAGATGATTTATTTTTGTATTTACATTACAAAAACCTCTACTCATAATTCACTGTATTGATATTTTGGAAATGTGATTCAGCACATGAGTTTATAAAACCCCATATGCTCAAAAACACTATGACTGACAACAAGCTAGAAACGTACATTGAGTACATTCAGTCATATTGAGGATTGAACATTTTTAAACATGAGGCATGTGTTCTGTAAGCTTTGCTACTCAGTGTTAGGACCTTTTACATGACACATTTCCACATGCACCTGACTTAAAACCAGTCGGATGTTTCTCAACAGCCTGAATTTAAATCTGACATAAGTGATTCATGTAAGTTCTACTCTCAGAGCTTAATAATGTGTCATTTTACATGTAATTACAAGATACTTCAGTGCAGCACACTGAAGTATACATGTAATGTGACTCATCATGCCAAATGAAGGTTTTTTTTTACTTCAAATTGACTATCAATCCACATGTTCATCCCCAAAAACGTGGATATTATCTTTTTGAGAAGCATGTTTTTTAATCCAAATGTTTAATTTGTTTCTTATTCTTTTTTCAAAGTTGTATTAACATAACCTATTATTGATCTACAATTTTGATCCGATTTCTGTTCTGCCCAGAAACATATTTCTTCAGGAGTGTCTGTCTGGAATTAGATGAACCTTTACTGATCCCCATGGGGAATGTTCAGTGTTCCACATGTCTTTCTTCTTTTTACACGTAACAGTTCAAATACACACATGGAATACAGTTACAGGTGTACAAATGCATTATAAAGAGGTGAGTGCCAGTATGTCCAGCGCCAGGGAGCAGTTGGGGGTTCAGTACCTTGCTCAAAGGCACCTCGGCAGTGCACCTTTCCAGCCACACTCTGTATTATTTTGGTCTGATTAGAGATTTGAACCAGAGCCAAGTCCCTACAAACTGAGCTACAGCTATCCACTCATACTCTCAGTGGAGACAGGAAGGTGGTGGTTACGGTGGACTGAGCGTCTGTCAGTGTCCTCCTGTCTTTATATGAAAAATGTTGTTAGCCTGTGGTTGTTCATGAGTGTAATGAAGTGTGAGCTTCTCCGCAGCTCATGATAAAGTGCAAGGCGGCCGAGCTCTAATGTTCCTGTTTGACATGGAGCATGTGTAGTACCCCACATTAGCCTTGTATCTGCAGGTTATCAGCCACCCACCCCCCAACCTCGAGCCTTTCGTGTGCATGCATTGTGTGTGCTTTGTTTGCATTTGTGTACGTGATGAGCGAGGTCAGCAAGTGTGTACACGTGTGCTCTGCCCGAGGAATAACAATCACCTCGCTATCCATCGCAATGATAACGTGCCGAGGAGATTGAGAAGGGGGCGCCAGGTGAAGGAGAGGGAGAATGTATATAATGTATATATATTTACAAGATGTGTATCACAGGCCCAGATAAGATAGAGGATCATTGATATCACTCCCCTTCAGCCCCATAACAAATTACCGAGTTCCTGCACGCTCCATTTTGGCCGTTCTCCTCCCGCTGTGCTATTTTGAAAGATGCAACAGTGCTGATTTGGCCGTGGGCACAAAGGGAAGGAGGGGGCGGCAGCACAGCGCTTGTTAGCACAGACTCTTCTCTGATATCACAGTACTGTACCGAAAGATATATTTTAGACACATTTTCCCAAAATTCAGCTGGTATCTTTGGACACTTCCACGAAAAAGTGTTAAATACATTTATGTGGTCTTTAATTTTTTTTTAAATGATAATAATAAATTGGTTGATTCTGCTTAAGGAAATAATGGTCTTTAATTTGAATTAAAATAAGTTTACTCAATGCTTTACATATTGTTTGTTATATAATATAAAAAGCAGATAGAAAATGAGATACTGATGGGAGTAAGACATCAAACGCCAAAGAAAGACATACACAAATAATCCACTACTTGATCATTCATTTGAATTAAAATAATAATCTAATGAGAAATTCATAATTTTTTTCAGATAGGTTGCTTTTTAAAAAAATGTAATATAATTCATATTAAAAATATATAATAAAAATACAACATTTGTAAATATATTAATAAGTTATAAAGTTAGTTTACCTAAAAGACCAAAACATATAAAGCTTATATGCAAAATGTTTTGGTTGATATTTGTATTTTCTGCCCAGTTTGTCCACGCTTTAATGTTCAAAAAGGTCTTTATTCTTCTCATACTGCCTGTGCTGAGCACCTCTTTTCATTCTCTGTTTTTCTGATTTGTAAACCGTTTCGAGATGTCCCGCCCCTTAGCCATCAGTTACAATGGGTTGGAGCGCTAGCCAATAGAAGCGCAAGTGTTACATAGTGATGTCACTAAACTCCCTCTCAAGGGAACTTTGGGATTTTAGACTTTGCTGACCCTTTACATGCACACAAACCCATACAACACACTACAGGAAAACCCTCCAAAGCATAATAGGGCCCCTTTAAAAACAAGAAAAGTTTCCTATAGCTTCATATGATAATATAAGTAACAGCTCCCTCATTTCTATGGGTCCTTTTTGGTCATTTATCCAATAACTGAATGAATCCGTGTGCCTTCTTCACTCAGACAGAAACCAAGGGCATGGAGTGTTTGCCTGAGTGTGTGTCTGAGTGTGTGTGTGTTCAGGCGTGCGCGTCAATGCGCAAGTGTGAAGTGGTTGCAAGTGAAAAGCTTGCAAGTGTGAATGAGCGTTGAGCCACGTGTGTGTGTGTCTGTTTGAGTAAGTGACTTGCATGTGACAAGTGACTGTGTGCTAGCCTGTGTTTGCTCTTTGCTGTGATGTGTACCTTTCCGCTTGTGTGTGTGTGTGGTGTGGTGAGCTCATGCCTCTACACAAATATGACCCGCTTGTAAGTGTGTGTGCTGTGTGTGTGTGTCCAGTTGGTGTGGCAGCTGTGTGATGGCAGCCTTTCAGCACGCTCCGCTGCCTCCTCAGACGACCTCTGAGGTGTCCCCTCACACCTGCACAAACACATAGGCGCACACAGGGAAGTACACAGATACACACTCTTCTTTTCTCCCCCCCCCCCCCACCACTTCCCTTAACTTCCCCCAGGCTCGGCCCCCCTCTCTGCCAGCCCAATCACGGCTGCCGTGCTCTGAAATAAGGACAGGGGGAGCAGCCCAGCAGTAGCAGCCGCCTTTAGTTAGTCATCTTACACCCCGGAGAGGAGTTTCTGCAGCACACCCCATCTCCCAGACACACACCGCTTCTAAACAAATAAAATACAACACTGCTTATAAAACATATATGGAGCCTTTTCTAGTTTGTACTGATGTAATATGCAGCATTATGTAAATTATGAAATACTCTGCTCCGATATTGGGGACAGAAAGTGGTGTTTAATGGAAAAGCCTGACACATTTTCTCTTCTCCTAAGCCTGTCTTTTTTATTGTACCTCTGCTTTTACATTATTCAGAATCTACGGGAAGGCTGTTGTGATTTTATAGCAATTGATGCATGATTTAAAGTCTTATTTCACTTGTGCCCTAGGTTGTAAGAAGGTACTTGGAGCATTTTGACGTTTTTTCTTGTGAAATATTGATTAAATAATATCATATTTTATATACAGCAAATCAATGGGATAGACAAATAATTGGGATCGCTGTCCATACCATAATTTAATGCATTCTGACACATTAAAAGAAGGTGAATTCATGAACAACTAGAATATCATGGGAGAGTGCAATCCTCAACAAAAACCAAATCACATGCTCCTCGGATGGTCCCATTTCCCGATTTAGTAAGTCGATCTTTCGGCCTTTGGTGTGTTCATGAGCTTGAAGTTGTCATTGAAAATAACAACTTCATGTCTTGTGGTGTCTTGGACACCACAAGACAAACATTTCAATAGCTGTTTCTGACTTGTAGGGGCGTTCACGAGATTTTTTACAGATTATTCTTACATCCTTTACATTGAAAAGGCCACTGTGCGTGTATTCATGACGTGATTTATTCCATTTCAATAATGCAGTGGTTCTTCCTTGGCCCATACTGCACTCCTCCACTACGTGTAATGGTAATTCAGGCAGTGTTTTTTCCTGATGTTTTTGTCATCCTTCGGATTGACAAACTGAGCTGAAAACATTGTGTCCTATGCAGATTTAAACACACTTCAGTTTCACACACTCAAGTGTGCACTAGTTCTGGTATGAACAGTAGCTTATGGTGGCTAATGTTCGCTAGTGTCAACAAATATATATTGTTTTGTCAAAAAAAGTATTGTACGCTCACAAGAATCAGAAATGATCGAGGAACGCAAGTCGGATACAATGATATCAGACTGTCAACATTTAGGGTGTAATATGAAATGATGGATACATCAATGTCAGCAATTATGTCAGTAACTTTTAAATGTCTTTGTAGTCAAATCTTGAAGAAAAAAAACAGTGTTGTGTTTTTGGGGAACCAACTGTGTGTCATTCCCGGCACACTGGGGTGCTTCCAGCCTTATAATATTAGGCTAGCTAACAGGCATGTAGTACTAGCAGTGGGCATACAGCTTGGTGTGTGTGGCCTAGCATTACTATACTTGTGGGGACTCGGCTCCCTTATGGGGACAAATTGGAGGTCCCCATGAGGGGAATCATTAATTTTAGGGTTAGGCATGTGTTGGTTATTGTTAAGGTTAGGATAAGTCTCCAGGAAATGCATGTAAGTCAATGTAATGTCCCCTGAAGTGATGTATACATGGTGTGTGTGTGTGTGTGTGTGTGTGTGTGTGTGTGTGTGTGTGTGTGTGTGTGTGTGTGTGTGTGTGTGTGTGTGTGTGTGTGTGTGTGTGTGTGTGTGTGTGGGAAAGACAGGAAGGCATGCATGTCATTGGAGATATTCTTCCACTGCATCTCCCTTGAATTCCCTCTTGGATGGACAGTTCACAGTGAGGGGGCAACACACACACACACACACACACACACACTCAGAGCTGTGTAATAGCTGTCATGCTTGCAGCCATACCATGCACTGCAGGGTGCATACTGAAAAACAGTGCAGTGCTGCAGTGAAGCATGGACTCTCTACACCTCCCCTGTGGTGTGTGTGAGAGTGTGAGAGAGAGACTGACAGAGAAAGAGCCGATAAAGAAAGAGAAGGAGCGTAAAAATAAGGTGGAATGATTGATAGTGGTGCTATTTGCTCCTTCACAGTCCAGGTTAAAAGCCAGCTGTCTGTTGGTGCTAGACAGCATCAGAGCTCGTCACACAACAGAGGCTCACACACACTTCATGGCCAAAAACACAGCCTTTTCATTGCACCTGCTCAACAGATTTGGCAGTGCCATAATGATAGGGTACCCAAGGTAAAGCCAATCATTCAAAAGCCTTTTTTCCATCATATTTTATTCACATATTCAAATATCTCTCCATTATGCAAAAACGGTTCCTATCAGGATAATCCGACATCACATTCCAAAACGAAAGATGCCAGCTGTTTTTGAAATAGTGGTAGTCCGTACGCCGCTGTTGATCTGAGGCTGATCTTTTGAACCCCGCTGTGGTCAAATTGATCATCTGTGACCTTTTCATGTGCTCCAAGCCCCCCCCAACTTCCCAGTAGACACGAACCAGACATCACAGTGTTTATCTCATAATGGTGTATTCATGACCTTATGCAAACCTTGAAATCAAAGAATAAAAACAAAACAATACAATAATACCGGTAGATTTTTGATGCAAGCACCGCACCTCTTTTAGATACTGTTGCTATACGCCTGTCAAGTTTACAATGATCGTGGCCTGGTGGCAGACTAACCTCTTGAACTTTTGGGTTATTTTTGAATTAGTGGGTACTTGATTGGAGACATAGGTAATATATAGTTTCAGTTTTCACATTACAATACAAAGGTTTAAAGGGTGAGGACTAACACGTCTGACAAATGTAACTATAGCTTGAGTATTGTTAGTTGAGCAGCTGGAATGTAAACTTGTCCAAATCTGACATTATCTTTATTTCTAAATAGCATGGCTAGCTTACACACAGTTGATGTGCTAATTGTGAATGGGGCTTTTTTTAGCCTGTAACTATAGCCTGCTACTACAATAACGTTATCCAACCATATATTGTACAATATGGACCAGGGTACCTGCCAAGTGCTGGAAATCCTTAAAAACATTTCAATGTAATATGGCGTTTTCACGGTTGTAAAAAGGAGTTGGACTCTAAAGTTTGGAAAAATGCTGGAAATAAAAGACTTATTTTATAAAGGTGACACATTTTGAAACTTTGTTGGGTTTTCCTTTTAAGTTGGCACACCAAAGAATACTGTCACAAAACATTTAAGTTTAGTATAGCAAAATAACAGCCCCATACCATACATAGCGCCTCAACCTTTGAAGATTCAAAGTTGGACAGTTGCTAAGCTATGATTGGACAATAATTGTGTTAAAAGACTCAAATGTATCGTATTGAGATATTTGTTTATTTTATAACTTTAATACTGCTACAGTATTACTGACATGTGCTAAATTCAGACATTTTTAAATCCAATATCATGTGTTGTTGTTAGACGAGGTACACAAATACTGGACTCAATTGCAACGACTCACTTTTTAATGAGAAAATAAACAAAATTTAAACAAAAGATCACTCTTGCGAGCACAAAATAAAGCTCTTGGTTTCTAACAAACAAAACTCTCCTCTCTGGTAAGACGCTGGGTCCCTAGACATGTGAAGCACGCTGAAACAAGACGAACTGGCACAAGACAAAGGGAGACAAGGACTATTTAAACATGAGGTGAGTGGGAACAGGTGGAAACAATTAGGGGCGGGGCAGACGCTGACGATGGCGGGAAAACACACAAAGGGAGGAAGTAACGGGGCCTGAAATGAAAGACAAGAGGTAAGTACAAAATAAAATAGGAAATGGGAAATGACATGAAACACGGGGACTTGACTAGAGATGACAGACATAAATAGACAGACAAGACAGGCAAGTAACATAAATACCTGACTAAACAAGAAATGACAGATATAAAACAAACACAACTAACACATTTGACGAGACACCACAGTTGTAGGCTTAGGTTTACACTTCTACAACTACAACTTTTTTGCTAACCATCATGGTTAGCAAATCCCCCCCTTCATTTAGGCTGCTTGAAGTAATGATCCCTTACTCATGTGCATGTGAAGATTCTCCCCCACTCTTCCTCCCTCCCTCTACCTGCCTCTCTCCCTCCCATCTTTCTTTCTCTGCCAGCTCCCTCACAAAGCCAAGCTTTAATTTTGATCAGCGATGAAATGATTGCTCTCCTCTTTCGATTTTTCTTTCCACCCCTCCCTCCCCACTGCAGTTGTCATAGAAACAGAAGTGTGTGTGTGAGTCTATGTGCGACTGTGAGCGTCTGTGTTCCAGTCGATCCCCTCAGTGGAGAGATTTATCACCCAGGCTAAGCCAGGAGGGGGGGGTGTGTGTGTGTGTGTGTGTGTGTGTGTGTGTGTGGTGTGTGTGTGTGTGTGTGTGTGTGTGTGGTGTGTGTGTGTGTGGTGTGTGTTGTGTGTGTGTGTGTGTGTGTGTGTGTGTGTGGTGTGTGTGTGTGTGTGTGTGTGTGTGTAGTGTGTGTGTGTGTTGTGTGTGTGTGTGTGTGTGTGTGTGTGTGTGTGTGTGGTGTGTGTGTGTGTGCGTGTGCTTGTCTGTCTACCTTTGTCGCTCCCCTCTTGCACACCTAAATCTTCTTCTGTATTTACACACATAACAGTATTTTAGCCAGTGTGTTCCCCCAGTTTATGTTTTTATCTGTGTGTGCCTAACAGTGTGTGTAATAGGTCTCATGTCCCCTCATCAACCCCCCCAGCACACACACTCACACGCTCACACACTCTCAACTGGATGACTTGAGATTGAGTGTGTTTGGTGGCTTAGGCCGGCCACAGCTCTAATCCTCTGCCCTCATACAAACACAAACACACACTTGTAAAAAGTCCCAGGTCCCTCCACTATTGGCGGGGCAGGGGGAGTGCATGCATCAGGGTGTGTGTGTCCCAGTGTGTGCCAGCGTGGAGGGGATTGCTCAGAGACACCAGAGAGGGAAAGAGCGAAACTAACCCAATTTCCTGCTCCATTTGCTTTTCACGCGCCGGGCGTGTCCCATTCCACGGCGGGTCGGGTTGAACACCAGCCACCCTACAGCCCGGGGTCACGCCTTTTACCTCAGAGTCACACGCTGGAGGGGGGGGGGGGGATCGCTGTAAATAAATCATGTGCTCCTGCTCAAAATAACACATGGAAATGCTGTTTTGAGTGAAATTAAAGTTCACCAAAAGTTCCACCAAACATATTCCATAAAGCATGTGTTAATGGGAAAGTATACATAAAGTTAAATATAACTGGTTACTTTAATTTCAAAAAGTCTTTACAATATTACTGTCTTACACAAGTTTTGCGTTACTTTCACAATTTATTTTTAATATAGTGACATTATAATTGGAAAATGGTAATGTTGTTTTGTAGTGGTTAATTAAAGTATTGTGAATCCAGAGGTGGGCGATATTTTATAGCCTGAAGGCGTATATCTATAAAGTGCATTTTTCTGGCAGCAAAGCGTGGATTTGTTTCTATGACGACATATCAACACTTTAACCGAAATTATATGATGGACTGGCCTTATCTATTTTGACCAATGTCCTATTGTTCTGTATGCTTGTCCTCCTACTTTGTATTGATGAGTTCAACATAAATAAAGTGATATCATCGCCGGAAGTGACTTGGTGTAAATGAATGATAACCATAAACTAATTATGTTAGTGTTTAATAATACTAAAAACACTACTATAAGTATTGTGTTACATTACTACGTTACTGATGGAAGTTGTACATGAGATACCCTCAACTCTAGTGTTATTGAGTGGAGTTTTTTCAATGACGACATATTGCCACTTTAACCAAAATGGTATGATAGACAAGCATGGCCCTTTTTCTTTTTGATATCTATTTGGACCATTGTATGTAGATTTGTTTAAATCACCTCACAGTGTAAAATGTCATATTACCCAAACTTTAAAGGTCCCATGACATGCTTTTCCGGTTATTACCCGTCCCCTTGTGTGTTATGTAGCTTTTAATGCATGTAAACGGTCTGCAAAGTCACAAACCCTCAAAGTACACCCTGTAGCGAGTAAAACTCTAACACAGAAAATACCTGTCTATGCTTCCCACGAACGCCTCGTTGGACATTTTTATTTTTTTCTTCCTGGTCGTAGTGACGTAACGACGTCCAAATGGACCAATCCGTGGAGCTCCTCACACACACTCACTCACTCACTCAGCCTTATCTTTTCTCAGGCTGCGAGTGTGTGGCGAACTGTGTGGCGAACTGTGTGGCAAACAGCCTGGCTGTGAGTGTATGTGTCTGCTCAGGCTGAGTTCCGCGGTGTCTCGCTGTCTCGCAGACCCCACGCAGCAACCAGGAAACTACACCAGTAATCCAGCTCACACTGTCCGCTCCTCGAGCCTCAAAGGGCGGAGCAGCGAGCCCCGCAACGTCCCGCCAACACGGCACCCAGACCCCACGCAGCATTCTCATCTGTTTGTCATTACTGGTGTCATTTTCTGGTTGCTAACAAACGTCATTGTAACACATAATCACTGATGTTCCGCTGTAACGGTGCTGGACTCATCAGAACAGAGTGGGCTCATAGGGAAGGGGGGGCAGGAGCTCCAACAAGCCATTTAGGACAGAGTGAATACAATGTAAATCTATTCTAGTAGACCCCAACAATGGAATTATGATCAGTAGAAATGGCCATGTCATGGGACCTTTAATAGTGCTAAAATGAACTTGCATTTGGAAACCCTCACACACTACAGTAATAATAAACCTTAACGTTCAGACTTCATTTAAACAATGACCATTGGAACGCTAATGCACATTAAAATCACAGCTCTTATGGAATGGCAATATCCCTGGGCTCTAAGAGCTAAAACACACCCTTAAAAAGGTGATTATAGGTATTTTATGCTGTCCCTTTTTCAGCTAGAATGCACCACATAAGTTGGTATTAAGTATGCAACTCGGACATATCCATATAACAAAAGCCTTATAACCAGGGATCAAGTTGCATTGACATGCTAATAACTGCAAACCAGATATCAATCTATGTAAACTCATTAATGCAGAGTTAGTCATTTAGAACAGACATGTAGCTTAATCTTTGCTGAAAATGTGTTCTTTCAGTGGAAGCTGGTGGAAGATATTTGACATTGTCTGTCAAGCTCAATATGCTAACACCAACGAAACGGTCCAGTGGCAGTCACAACACACACACACACACACACACACACACACACACACACACACACCACACACACACACACACACACCACACACACACACACACACCAACAAGTCACACAGTCCCTGAGTTGTCTTGACCTAATTGAAGCCCAGCGGTCTGCCTGAGGTCATTCTCTTATACCTCCTTTATTTTAATGAGATTTTTAATTAGCATGTTAATTGCCTAACGTGATCAGCAGGGTGACTAGCTAGCTGGCTAGCTGCTGTTGGCTTCCAGCTGGGCCATAACACTGAGGCTTTCCACTCCACTGAACACAACTGTGCCAAGCTGAGCTTTGTTAGGCTAGCCTGGAGAGGAAATCGTGGTGAAGAAAAACAAGTGCAGACTTTCTACAGCCTCGTGTAGCATTTATGATAGAGGCAGACCTCTAGATTTAATTATTATTATTATTATTATTAGCATGACACCCGCTTGATTTGCTTCGTCCTTCTTAAAGTTAGAAAACAGTTTCAGCAGGCTGCACAGGCAGCTTACTTTAATCAGCAACGCAACCATTATTAAACCTGACACACATACACACACATACAGTATAGAAGCTTTTCTATATGCTTTTAGTACTAGGATTGGTCAAATTCAGAGGTCAAATTTCAATGTGTGTGTTGTGTACATGTAAAGAGGGTTCATTCATTTCATGACTTACGCAAAAAATGTGATTGTTCTATAACAGTTTATACAGTACAAGCTGCTGTTATACAGTCCTAAGATGCTTTATGCCCTGTGTGTTGACGTCACTTGATCAAACTGTTTATAATTTAACATTGACATGTAGAGGGCAACTACTTGCTCTATATGTAAATGCAATTGAAGACACTTCCCCATTAAAACCAGTATAAAATGTGTCCCATCCCCTATCATATATCTGTGTCTAATGACTGTCAGGTAGAAACGGTGGTAAAGGTTTTTTTTGCATGGAGGCAATGATTGTACTATCTACCTTCACACCAGCACATAAAGAAAAGTAACGGGTGGAAGGTCAAGGAGATTGCAAATAAAAGACGTTTGCAACAATATTCCACATATTCCTGTATACTGTATGAAAGGAGACAAGACAAGGCTGAGCCGAGGAAAACGTACAGTATAGGAGATGAAAGGAGCTGGCCAGAAAGATGTAAAGTGGAACAATACGCAGAATGTCTCTTCCTCTGTCATGTCTTCCTGTTAGCTTCACTCTAGCAGGAACTCAAGGCTACACGCTTACTGTTTGAGGCTCGCCTTTATAATTTGCCACCGCCAGTGCCGGCTTTTGTGTGTGTGTTGGTGTGTGTGTGTGTGTGTGGTGTGTGGTGTGTGTGTGTGTGTGTGTGTGTGTGTGTGTGTGTGTTTGTGTTGACCCTGTGAATCATTCTCTCCCTCTTGTTGTTCTGTCATATGCCCTTCTCTCTTTCTCTCATCTGTCTTCCCCTCCATGCCTCCTGTCGTCTGCCTTGTTTCTAATCACCTGTGTCCTCTCCTCCCTCTCCAGTCAGATCTACTGTATCGAGAACGCCCACGGCCAGCTGGTGCGCGACCTGGACTTCAACCCCAACCGCCAGTACTACCTGTCCAGCTGCGGAGACGACTGCAAGGTCAAGTTCTGGGACGTCCGCAACGTCCAGGAGCCCGTCAAGACCCTGGAGGAGCACTCTCACTGGTGGGTGGATGGGTGGGGGTCCAGAGAGGGGCAGACAGTGTACTGTGTCATTGAACCTGATGACCCGAGTTCAAATCCCCGTGTTAGCGAGCACCCGTCCTGCTCCCTGAGTGTTACACTAACTAGCTTCCATGTTTGGGTGGAGATGAATGAAGTATGACATTTTTTAACTACAGGCAGTTAGTCTTTGGACCCTTGTACAAGCTCTTCTAGGCCAATGTCAATATATGATACCAATATTCAATGTAATTAGCTTCCTTCATTTAAGGCAGTTTTTCTCTGGGGCATATTGCAGGACGGGTTGATTGAAAATGTTCAAGGTCCCATGAAGAGTCATCTTTTAATTATCACTTTTAATGTGACGTATTTGCTTCTTGGATACATATATTTTCAGTCACCTCATGTTGGGGTCGGTTATTATATATAGTATGACCTGAATGTATCGTGGCTTGTTCTACATTAGATGCAGTTATTGACTGTATTGCGTGAATCCAGGACCAATTATCATATCATTCAGGCTGCAGGATAGCTCAGTGGTTAGAGCTGGAGCGGCCAAATACTGCGATTTTCAACGGGCCTGGGATTCGATCCTGAGAATATGTCAGTGCAATGTCTTCCCCTCTATTACCCCTTTGACCAATGTATCTCTCTTGAATAAAAGTCAAACTTATAAGTACAACTATAAAGAATACAAGCAAAAACAAGAGACAAATTCATGTTTTATTAAAATAAACTGTTCTATTGTATTAGGGTGAAGAAACCCGAGAATTGGATGTGGCAAAAACTGGGTGTGAGTCTCATTTGCTAAGTGAATATGACAGATTTGAGGGATTTCTTTCACATAAATATACCAGGAAATCAACATTGTTCAGATTTCTTCATTATCAGACACCATTTATTTTACATTGCGTTTACATATTATAGTATTTCAAATTCCAACGTGTCCTCAGAACTAACTAAACCTGGGTTGGGGGACATAACGTTTTATCTTAATGTTATTCAATTCAAGATAATATTACAGAAATAGTTGGAAAATAACTGTCTGGGGGAAAAGTAATCCTATCTGACATATATATGTCTAATATAATTATACTGTATTTGTGTAATGGGAAAAAGTCTTTAAACACCATCGGAGTCTAATTCAGGCACGTTCAGTAAAACTCACCAACAATAATGATAAACATGATGATAACTCCTTTGCCACACTGTTGATTGGTTTCTGGATTTAATAATGGCTTTATCTCCTAACTAATGAAATGCCCTAACTACTGCTGGTGCAATAAAAGGTAGTAATACACTAATTACTAATTAAATAGGCTGCTACTCATTATGTCTGTGAGGATTGCATTGTGGGTCGAACAGAGCCCAAGTCCTGCACCTGCTAGTCTTCTGTGAGGCTTCAGGCGATGCTCAGAGCTGAACATGGCTTACTGCAGTGTGTGTGTGTGTGTGGTGTGTGTGTGTGTGTGTGTGTGTGTGTGTGTGTGTGTGTGTGTGTGTGTGTGTGTGTGTGTGTGTGTGTGTGTGTGTGTGTGTGTGTGTGTGTGTGTGTGTGGTGTGTGTGTGTGTGTGTGTGTGTGTGTGTGTGTGTGTGTGTGTGTGTGTGTGTGTGTGTGTGTTGTGTGTGTGTGTGTGTGTGTGTGTGTGTGTGTGTGTGTGTGTGTGTGTGTGTGTGTGTGTGTGTGTGTGTGTGGGGCGTGTGTACATTGGAGACTCTTCTCCTGTGTGAGCTGAATAGATGATCAGTGTGTCTGCGAGCCAAACTGGGCTACTGCAGCACACCAGTCCTTACCTGATAAAGGTAGACACACACACACAGGCACATTGTTCTATGTGCACACACACACACACACACACACACACACGAGGGGGGGGTGTTATCTCCAAATGAAAGATAGACTTGGCAGACATATCCATAACTGTAGATAGCTGAAGATAGGATCTTTTCAGATAGGAGATATGTGTATGTGTGAGTGTGTGTGTGTGTGTATATGTGTGTCTGTGTGTGTGCCATCTTATCTGTGTTTTTGCAAGGACTCTCTTTTTATCTCTATATGTGGCTACATGCGTTTGTGTGTATTCAAGCATTTCTATAACGCATAATATGCATACGCCTGTGTGTATTTGTCCTGTGTGAACACTTATCTCCAGTGCGATGAATATACGTGTGCTTGTTTCCGTTTGTGTGTTTGTGTCGGTTGTGTGCTCTCATTTTTTTCGGAGCGCAGCCAGGATATGGCCTCGGGGCTGCTGGGGGTATTAGGGACTATTTTTTAGCAGGGAATCGGATTAGGGGAGCGCGGGGAACGGCGTGGCCGAGGCTGATTTCCTGTCAACAGCCTCCGTTATCCCTCAATCCCTCCCTGTGAGGGGAGTGGGACCGCACTGTGAGCTGTGCCCCGGGCTCACAGAGAGGGAGAGAGACATAGAGAAACACAACAAGAGAAAGAAAGAGAGGAGGAAAAATAGCACGAAGGCGGAGACGGTGGTGACGGTGGTGACAATCGGAAAAAATTGAAAGAGGGGGACAAAAATGAGAAGGGAGAGGTGAGGGTGAATTGAATTGGAGAAAGCGGAACTGAGCAACAAACAAAACCCGGATCAGAGAGTTTATGATTATGATCAGGAAGCCTAAATATAGACTGAAATGTGCCAAATCCTCATTACTGGCATCGGAGTATACACCCAGAAAGGCATAATATAAGAATGTTGCATTGTCTCCATGATTCGTGTGGGCAAGAGTGTTTCAATTGATTTATTTAAAGGAAAGTCCCAATGAGATTAAAGCAATGAGAGTACTGGCCAAGATAGTCAGCAGCACAGTAACAGGCTCAAATTAAAAACAATAATAAAGAACATATATGGTCACAATCAGTAACATCATGATAAAATGCTTCTACAGACAGAGGTTTGTTCTTCTCTGGAGCAGCGTAACTGAATGCCCTTTCCCAAGCCTGGTGACTTTAGGGACAGTGAGCAAGAAGAAAGTTGACAGGTTACCCTACTTTGATGTAGTCTGTAGATAAGGTGGACGAGAACTAAGAATAGCCTCCTATATAAGGGTGTTCCAATGGTTTTGTCTACGGATGATCAGGGCAGACCATCCAACCCGAGCGTGCAACGAACAATGGTGCGTCAGGGTTTTAGGATAAACCTAACGCTGTGCGGAGAGTTTGGAACAATGGCAGATACATACATCCCCTTGGACCCTCTAAAATGTCCTGCACCTCCCCACATTACGGCATTATTTAATATCGAATGCATGTGTGGTGTTTTTTTCCATCCCAGGGTGTGGAGCGTGCGCTACAACCACAGCCATGACCAGCTGGTGTTGACAGCCAGCAGTGACAGCCGCCTCATCCTCTCCAACATGGTGTCCATCTCCTCGGAGCCTTTCGGACACTTGGTGGACGACGAGGAGCTCAGCGAGGGCGAGGACAACCACCAGGAGGACAAGTAAGAGCAACTGGGGCTACATAGGAAAGGAAATGCAGTGAGACCATGCTTAATACATTAGAGACATAGTTATAATGCTTTATAATCGGTTTATACTCCTGTATAATAGTCATAAGCACTCATACATCTTCATTAGGTTTACTCCAATAATTATATCATATTATAAATAGTTTTATAATGACTTATAAGGTCAGGAATCTTAGTACTTCCTTATTGGTATTTTTCTTAAAGTGGACCTATCATGCTATATTTGAAACATATATTGTAGGGCCATACCTATACAAAACATGTCTGTGAATTTTTTTTTCAAAATACCAAACAGATCACTCATTGTAGCCATGCCTCATACTGCTCATACCCCTCTTTTGCAGCCCTGTTAGAGAAACACGGATCTTGGGTCTTTAGCTTGAAAAAAATAAATAAGAGGAGGCGGAGCTACTGCCTGATCATCTCTACCGGAGATAAAGTTAAAATTGGTTGTGATAAAACGCCATCCTGTTTAAGCCAAGTCAAGGATTATTTCTGAAACCGTATGGAGCTCAAATGCTTTTCCTCTTGCGGGTTTATCACAAGGTGAGTTCTTTTGATATTTCCTGCTTTTTAAACACATGTGCTCTACAGTACAGGTTAGCTCTGAATGTTAGCAAGGCGTGCTAATGTAAACAAAGATGTCCAAAACACGTCAGGCATTGTTTCTGATAGCAACTTTCTGTGGGTCCGCCGCCATTTTGACGTCAGTTCGGATGGAATCTGTATCCGCTTGTTGTACACCCGTTTTTAGAGATTTGGGTACGGAGGAAAAGAGAGAGGGTTTTATTTTCTGATGCTGCGTGAGTTCCCCGACGCACCGGGGACACATATTTATGTATAAAAGACATCAAAAAGTGCATTTTGCATGATAGGTCCCCTTTAAATAACCCTTTATATGAAGGTCTTCTCTATAATGTAGGGCTGTGCGATTATGGCAAAAATCATAATCACGATTATTTTGGTCAATAATTGATATCACGATTATTAAAAACGATTATCTATTTACTTTGAAAACATCCATTTATTGAACAAATTTAATTTGAACAGTATGTTTTTAACAGTTGATTACCCTGAACTTTTTTTTATTAAAAATAATAATCGTTTTATTTACGTTGTTTTCGTAATCGTTGCAAGCCAAAATCGTAATCGAGATTCAAATACGATTAATTGCACAGCCCTACTATAATGCATCATAAGCATACTCTTAGGAAATTATAATGCATTTATAAGGCTTTATGTGTTTTTTTAACTTTTTATTTTAACTTTTATTTACTCTCTGTTGTCACTTTGGCATGGTGTCTTAAAGCGTTATAGGAGATGAACTTATAATACATTATTTCCACTACTTATTATACTTTATATACCTTGTTTAAAGTTGTTATGAATGATTATAACCATTTACAATGTTTTATTATGCACAATGTTTAATAAACTTGACCTTCATTTTTCTTTGTCATATACTGTAGTCATAGCAAATTATAACTCCAATAGTTCTTTTTCCTTATAAATGTTGTATTACGCATAAATATATGCGGTTTATTCATATAATATATCAAAGTATGTTTATAATTAATTATTTACATGTCAGTGAGTGACCAGCAATAAGGAAGTATCATGATACTCAACGTTAAAAGCATTAAGAATATTTCTGTAATGATAAACACAATTGTAAAGTGATCTAAGATTCAATAATAAGTGCTTTTCTTCAGTAATAATTCGCTTTCAGATCGTAAAATAGGGACTTAAACCAATCATTTGTTACAGCTTGGGCTTTATTTTTGTAGCTACCCTATCAGTTGTGTTTTTCCAGGCTGTAAGATTGTTAAAACAGAGTATTAATAAGTATTTGGGTTTTTACTGTCCACTGTAAATCACTTGACTGTTATCATCTTGAACTTTGAGGAGGCTACGCTAAGTGTCATGGTTATTGGTGCTCCAGTAAACGTGTTCACATTCCTCAATACTGAACACACTGGAGGAAAATAAATTGAGATGGAGCAGTACAGTATTAGCTCCACTGCCAATTATTGATGTTTATCACCATGCATAAACCATCCTTCATTGGCCCACTTAATACACATTAACAGGGTTGTGAATTAATTCTTTTGGATGCATAATGCCAGTCTATTTCAAGATGACACTTTTCTTGCTCCGAGCATCACCCTATTACCGTGTGATCCATGAATTCCCCTCATCCTCTTAAAAGTATTTGGACATTGATACCCCTTTTTCAGTTTTGATTCTATTTTATAATGTGGAGCACATTTGAAGTATAGGTGTGGGATCGCTGTGTTAAAGGTTTAGTTTGTATGTTTTGAGGTGGGGTGGTCTGATTCCTCGACAAATTAGTTTGTTTGTGTTATTTTCTAGTTAATACACTGAATGTGGACAAGTGCCTCACACATCCCAACTATAATACATCCAAACTATCTGTTTAAAGGGGCCCTATTATGCTTCTTGGGGGTTTCCCTTTCCTAGTCTTCAAAGAATCAAATCCCAACGTTTCTCTTCCACACACCCAAATTCTGGACATTTAATCCTGTAAACATGTCACAGTATAGGCACAAAATATAAATATGAACCTGAAAGTGAGCATAATAGGGCCCCTTTAAGGCACAGCTTTCGCCACCACATCGATAATCTTTTTTTGTTCTTGTAAAATATACCGTTCTCATTTCTACACTGCCACAAGGAGCCTAATGAAACACACAGTGAGATATATCAGCATATACAGAAACACACCATGTATTCTAACTGTTCATTTGGTATTAGGGCCCTGAAGATTAGAGCTGACTGCCTCAACCTTTACTTTCACACTCTTTAACACCAAGTGGAGAGGAAAAAACAGTGACAAATATTACTGTCAAAACAATTCTGCGGTTTTGTAGTGGTTACTAGGGATGTAACGATATATCGAATATCGCAATATCGTTGTAAATAAATGTCTCAATACCGTCGTGAGACTGACAAAATATATATTTGTTTTAAACCTTTATTCAACCAGGTGGTCCCATTGAGATCATCAATCTCTTTTTCAAGGGAGACCTGTCCAACATGGCAGCAAGTAGGTTACAACATGAACATAAAACAACAGATAGCAATAAAGGACATCGTATTTACAGGGCTACATGTACATACCTAGAGACATTGACGAGTACCAACAGTATATTTATATCTCGCCCTGTCAATAAGCCTCACCTTCTTGGCAAAAACTGTATTGTTTTTGAAGTGGTGGAGAGACAATGCACAGTTTTACCACTGCTGTCACCCATGGCCAAAGCATATCTCTCCGTCCCAGCAACATCAGTACCAAGCGAGAGAGTTTTTTCCACAGCAGGGGATTTTGTAAACGCCCAAACATCCCAGCTTCTACCTCGAAATTTGGACATGCTCATATTCCTAAAAGGTAATGAGTGAGTTAGTGAGTTAGAGTTACTTGAAAAACGAGTAAAACTTGAATGTTTCTATTGCAGGGTCTGATTATTATATTGTTGACACTTTAAAATACTACTATCCTACTAAAATGCTGTACAAATAAGATTTATTATTTAATAAAGAAAAAAAGTTCGAATTTTTTTCCTTTTTATTTTTTAATATCGCAATAAATATCGTACCGTGGACTTTTTATCACGATATTATCGTACAGTGAGTTTTTGGTATCGTTACATCCCTAGTGGCTAGTATTCAGTACTTTTACTTCTGCCACAGTCCTCCATCCGCTCTGGTCTAATTCAGCCTCTTACCTATGACTACCAGCTCTTACACTCAATGACTGACTCTCATGCACAATTATCAACTCTTCTGCCTAATCACCAGCACTCAGCTTTGTTTGAACCCTTCCACTATACTTATTGACCCCTCTTGTGTGTACGGTACGTGTCCACTCCACGGTACCTGGACACTACAGACAGGACTCCGGGACTCTATTCTGATTTTATACGGTAGCTTTTAAAACTCAACTGATAAGACGAAATTCAAAGATGGTGACACTTTTCAATATAACCAAACAGAAGAGGATAGGGTTTTAACACTCTAAACTAAAGGAATGAGTCAATCAAACAGATTTATTATTTTAGGAAGTTTAAAACATAATTCCTTATATAGGCTGTTGCAGGTTAGGGTTAGGTTTAGCAAAAACTGGACCCATACAGTAATCCAGATTACATCCACTTCTTTTAAAAGCTTAGTCTCAGTATAATGCAATACATCACCCTAAAAGGTGTGTACAATAACTGCAAATGTTCTCCTTCATGAAAGTGGGATTTATTGCAGGACTTTTGATGTAGATTCGATTTGAAACCCCATTTTCCATGAATTACTTTTAGGCATATTTACCTAAACAACAACTGAGTCACTATTTTTTCAGCTACAAATGAATGTTATCTCATTGAAGTGTACAATAGTTTCTTTAGGCAAACTGTCTATTGAAATGATCCTTAATGACCTTGCAATACTTTAGGCTAACTGAGGCAGAGTCCAGTGTTTGTAGCATCAGTCAAGTGCTCTCTCATATCCCCTCTTGTCTTTCCCCCCCCCAATGAGTCTATGCGAGCAGAGCACTTAAGAGTGTTTTTATTTTAGGCTGCTGGCCAGAGGGAGCAGCTACTGTCTGTGTGAAACAGTTTATGAGGGAAATAAATCCAAAGTATATATGTCACTGTTTTCCCTCAGGACTACTTAGAGTACAGCAGTGGGTTTGGGAGAAATCTGGGATGGCAATAATGCTAGATCATAATTCCTAAATAGTATTAGTATTTAGTCACGTTGTTGAAGCAGTGGGAGAAATGTCTCCGCACTGGGGAGGCTGATGTTTGTGTACTGAAGACAGGGAGAAATAAAGTCAAAACTATCCGATCCTCAGCAGGTACTAATGTGTGTTAGGCACCCTCTACTCGAAGGATATAAACCGATACAAGAAGTATTGTGTTTGTAAGAGTATATGTATTACCACTTCCTTTTAGTGCTGATGGCAGGGAAGGGATTACTGAACAGGCCTACTGAGCCCAGGGGCCAAAGGACTCAGGGGTCTGACTAATAAAATGTCCCTAAAAAGACACAAAACAATCACAAAGAGACGCCTAATGACTGAAATTAAATGGATACAATAAAAAAACACATAACGACTACAGAAAACCCAAAAGGACCACATGGAGACAGAACAAATTCTAAAGTGACCCAAAATTATGAACATATAAGAATAGATGAATATTGACTGCATGAGATGCAAACAAAGCACAGAGAGACTGAAAATGTCTACAAAAACACAACTAAGATTTAAATAGATCCAAAGCAATCACAGGGATGCTAAATTACAATCACAAAAAAGTGATATAAAACAACCACAAACAGATAAAAAATACATGCAAAAATGATTACAAAGGAACTAAAAATGATTAACTATTAGCTATCATTCGGTATTTCAACGTCATTGGTGGTATGAGGGAACATGTGAAGAATTCCTCTGCCAGTGGTCATAGCTCATCCCTCTGTGTGTGTGTGATTCAGGAGTAAGGAGCCCCTGAAGGACAGTGTGGTGTCTACCTACGAGGAGCATGAAGACAGCGTGTATGCTGCAGAGTGGTCGTCGGCAGACCCCTGGCTCTTCGCCTCGCTCAGCTACGATGGCCGCCTCGTCATCAACAGGGTCCCCCGTGCCCTCAAGTACCACATCCTGCTCTGAGGAGTGACACATCTGTACACATGTGACGCTGTAAGAAGCGTAAAGAATGACATTCCATTGTAACGTGGCACAGTACGTGTGCTGTGCGAGACACTGCATCTGCTCGTGAGGGCAGCAATGATAAAAAGCGTGTGTGTGATGTAAATAAACCCATATGTTCCAATGATAACTGTTAACAATAAAATGTAAATTAAAGTTAAAAAAAAGCTAATTGTTTCATCATGGCATAATTCCATAAGATCTACTGTGTCGAATCATTTTGTGCATACAAATATTATTGTATTTGTTATCATTTATATATTATGTATACAGGTATTTACTAGTGCTCAGCTATCATTACAACTACTACAGTTATAAAATGCGGCTATCTGAAAACAGGATATTTGATCAAAGAAAACTATGAGAACAAACTATGAACACACCATAGACATATTATCACGTTAGAAAGTAAATATGGCAAACAGTTGCTAAGTTGCACGTGCACAAACATTTTTAGAGATATGTTTCTGACCGCTTCAACCGACTCCAAATACCTTTTGTTGTTGTTGTCAGTCCGAACCATTACAGTGCCTTTTGCGAGATGTAAAACCAAAACAATGAGCTGAAAGACGCTAAAAGACTTGGTAATCATTTAGGCATTAATACAAATTCTAATTGTTCACTAACTAAATTAGGAGTGCTGCTTGCAATACATTTGTAAAGATTAGAGCATGGTCTAAATGTTAAATAAAGAAACATATCTCAACACAAATACGCTGCCCATTCCCCTTTTCCATGACATCACATCTTTGGGTGTGGTCACGCGTTCGACATGAAGCGTTCAATCTATACAGAGTTCACCACTTATTTATGAATTCTTGTTGTATTTCTGTTCTGATTGTTATTCAGTTTAAACTCTTAAAGGTCCCATGTCATGGCCATTTCTACTGATCATAGTTCCATTGTTGAGGTCTACTAAAATAGATTTATATTGTGCAATTTTCCAAACTCACATTGGTTTCTCATACAGCATGTATAATATGTGTATTCACTCTCTGTCCTAAACGCCTTGTTGAAGTCCCCCCCCCCCCCCCCCCTATGAGCCCAGTGGCTGCCCGAGCACACACACCCGCATCCGCGGACGTAACGTAACGGCTCCACGGATTGGTCCATTTGGGTATGGGCACGTCAACATACCCAGGAAGAAAAAAATGGAAAAAGAGAAATCTCCAACGAGGCGTTCTGGGGCAGCATAGACAGGTATTTTCTGTGTTAGAGTTTTACTCGCTACAGGGTGTACTTTGAGGGTTTGTGACTCTGCAGACCGTTTACATGCATACAAACCTTCATAACACAAGGGGACGGGTAATAACCAGAAAAGCATGACATGGGACCTTTAAGATTTACAGTTTGACCAGATGGACAAACTAATGAACCACCCTACCTACCTACTGTGGGTTTTCTCCACTCTCACCATCCCCTTCTCTTCTTCCTCGTCCTCCTCTCTGGGTCCCCTACTCTACTCTCCCGCCCCTCCCTCCCCCTCTCCCTCCATACAGTGTGTGTTGAGCTTGGTCGATAGTGACAGTCCAAGCCTCTGTTATGGCAGAGACACCATTGACAGGCCTTTAATTGCAGCTTGGCTCCATGCATCACACATTCACACCAATTCTCACTCCACACACACACACAACACACACAACACACACACACACACCCACACACACACACACACACACACACTACACACACCACACACACACACACCACACACACACACCACCACACACCCAGTCAGTGCCAAGGGAGGGGCATAGGCTCTTCATTAGCTATGCCAGTTTGGGGCAAGGCAGTCGCTGTGGCTGAATACAGAGTATATTCAGCTTTCTCATCAGAGAAGCTGCTCACAGAGGACACACACAACACAAAGAGCCACACACACACACACACACAGCCCTGTTACCCCTGCAGTCAATTATTGAGAGGAGGGATCAGGGTGTAGATATAGAGAAATGGTGAGCGCTGAAAAGGTAATCGCTGAATATCGCCCATCTGGAAACTTGTGACGCTTGTCACACACATGCAAGGACACACACACACACACACACACACACACACACACACACACACACACACACACACACACACACACACACACACACCACACACACACACACACCACACACACACACACAGCACTCATTGTCACTTCTCCACCATCTTCTGGGCACCAGTGAATGAGGAGATGAGACAATGACAAGCGTGTGTGCCAGGCGGTGGTGTGTGTGTGGGGTGTGTGTGTGTGTGTGTGTGTGTGTGTGTGTTTCTGTGTGTGTTAAGACTAGATAACGGTTGAGGAGATGAAGCAGATAGATATCTTCTCATCTTCTACAGATTAACTGGCATGTGATTTGAGTGATTGTGACCAATCAGTTAATCCACCTGCTAAGTATTTGCATGTGAATCGATGAGGGGACCTGCTTAGTATTCCTGAATGGCGCGGCCCGGACAAATTACACTGAGTATGATGCATTGATAGTCAATGTGGAGATTTTGAGACGTGTTATAGCTGACACCGTAAATAACCAAATACAGGCTACAGCATTTGACATGCCAACAATAGGTGCGTTTTCATCCAACTGGTTTGCCATGCTTACTCAATTTGTGCAAGACAAATCTTTAAATATGGAAAACGTGTTTTTCGGCCGGGTTGAACAGCAAAAAGTTACAGATAAAAGCAAAATGTCATGGAAACAGATTTAGTGAATAAATGATGATGTCAATTAAATGTGTCTTACATCTCAAGCGTCTAGACAAATAGCATCAGATTAAAAATCATTTTATGTTTTGTTTTTTTGATCGCTAAAACGTGTCTTTTATAACTGTTCCACACATTTACACGCTAAAAAAATCATACATTTACATCTACATTTTACAATGTTTTTCAAAAAGAATTCCGTCCCTTAACGTCATGCACAAATATAGAATGAGGCCGTTATCTTATTTTTTAGTAATTTACATGTAATTGACATTATCCACCAACATCTTACAGCGTCACTTATAAGGAAAACATCGGCCTCATGCAAATGTGAACACTCATACACTTTCTATATATAATACATCCCAAAAGATTTACCAACAGTGTTATTTACACACATACATGCACACTGAAATGTAAACCAATGTCATTTACAAGTAACCTAAAATACAAACAGTGTTAAATAATGCAAAATAAATGTCTTCATCTGTAACTTTAAAAAATGTGTTTCATAAATCATAATATTGTATTTTCCACAGATTGAAACACAGTATTCACAGATCCTCTCAGCTTCAACAATGCTGCTTTTTGCAATAGTGGAAATGTCGCTAATTTTGAATCTGAATCTCATAAACACACCCAGACAACTTTCTTGTATTGATTTTTTCACAAGGTAAAATCACAGAAAAAAAAATATTACATTTCAGAGAGAACAGTGCCTGTACGGAGACGATCTGCATAGTAATCAAATATTGCTTGGTTTTTTATGACTCCTTTGTTATGTACCTTAACCATTTTCCCCAGCCCTTAAGAAATTTGTCTTCCATTACTTTCAACTTGTATGTGATTTTCTCCATTATTAGGATATCACCAATAATATTAACCCATTGTCTGTAGCTTGGTGTTTCAGCCTTTGCTAGGAGGATCTTGATCAGGTATTGATCTCCGACATGTACAGATCCTTCCATATGTCCCAGGCATAATACCAAACAGGTTTGAGGGATTCTATAGCCTAATACCTTGCATATAACAGTGTACACAGCCCCAGAAAGGTTGAATTTTACTGCAGCTCCAAAACACATGTGTATGGTGAGGTTCCAAGTGTGCAACTCGATTTAAGATAGGATACAACTGCTGACTTCTAGAAGTACCATTTAGTTTTTAGACTTCAATCAATGTTTATTTACATAGCCCAATATCACAAATGTTACATTTGTCTCAGTGGACTTCACAGTTTGTACAGAATATCAGTATGACAATACGACACCCTCTGTCCTTTGACCCTCACATCGTACAAGGAAAAACTTCCAGAGAAAACCTACAGTTTAAAGGGAACATGGGAGAAACCTCAGGGAGAGCAACAGAGGAGGAATCCCTCTCCCAGGACGGACAGACGTGCAATAGATGCCGTGTGTAAATCACTGTCAAGGATTGCAGAAAAGGTAGGACCCAAAAGCAGACTACAAAAAGAGCAAAGGTTTATAAACAAAAGTGAGCTTTATTAAACAAAAGCTGATCAACAAAAACATGGCAAGGATATACATGAGTAACACGAGGAAGACAACATACCAAAAACGATCGTGACCAACATGAAGGGAGACAGGAGAAACAAACAATGAACCGACAGGGGAACACAGGAAGAGACAAGACTAAATACAGGGAGGGGTAATCAAGGAACAAGAAACAGCTGGGTAAAGGAGGGAGAAACACAAGGGCAACAGGTGAACACAATCAGACAATTAGACACACCAGGGAAACTAACGACAGGGAGGAAAACACAGGGAGAAGGACCAGACAAGAAACAAGGAGGAAAACATGAAACAGGGAGAACAGAACAGCAAAATAAACCCAAACCTAGATATACAAAACTAAAAACGTGACATAACATACAAATCGTGACACTGACTGAAAACTCATCTCTTTTGACTCCACTTCGAGCAATAAAATGAAAAACAAAATGAAAAAACTAAATAAAATGCACTTATATACTAACTAAGCACTTACATACTAACAAAGCACTTATATACTAACAAAGGACTGGCTTATCGAAAGCCTGTTGAGTAACACTTAAAATGTTTTGGCTCTATGAAACCTAATGTACTTATATGATTCTGTGTTCTTCAAGTTTGTATCTTCCTGGTCGAATGCACTTATTTGAAGTCGCTTTGGATAAAAGCATCAGCTAAATTAAATGTAATGTTCCAGATGTTTACAAAGTCTCCAGCATGATTGTTGAGTGTTTGTTTATTTACTACTGATTTTGGGTGTGTAAAAGAAGCTAATTTTGTTTTTCCACAGAAATTCTCTCCATCCGTGTGACTGTGTAGTGGTCTGGTGCATTTTCCACATATCATACCACATCTCATCTGAGATCCTTTCATTTAGTTGTTTTTCCCATTTAGTTTTTACATAGAGTGTTAAATCTGTTTTGGCTTCCATCAAGCATGAATACAGGGTTGACACAACTTTGGGAATATCATCATGGTAAACTCGTGCAATAATCTTTACAATATAGTTTGTATGTCATCTTCATTTTTCTTAACCCTTTTTGTACAGTAGTCTCTCATTACATATATCTGAATACGTTTTTGTTTTCTAGGTCAAAAAGGTTTTTCAGGTCTTGAAAGCTTCTAATTTCTCCCTTCTGGATAATCGTGCAAATGGCTGTTAAACCCTTTTCTGTCCATTGCTTGAATCCACAGTCATAGCTTCCTGGTTTGAATCCTTTGTCATAGGCTATCCAGTCTAATAGTCCAAGTTCCCTTCCCAAATTAAATTGTTTAATAATAGAATACAATTTTTCTAGTGTAAATGTTGTTATTGGGTCTAGGTCTCCCTTTTCTTTAATATGGGTAGGCATTTCTCTTTGCCCTATGAGTGGTTGAATTGGGGACTCGAAAATGTTTTTTTTTAAATATATATTTACATGTCAGTTACATTGTCCACCAATATCTTACAGCATGACTAACCAGAGAAACACATCGGCCTAATGCAAATTTAAAAGTACATACACTTTCTTTATATGACAAATCCCAAAAAAATTACCAATATTAGGCTTTAATTAAATATATGCATACTGAAATGCAAACCAATGTAGTCTATAAATGACTCAAAATGCAAAGAAATGCACAAACTTTTGGGCCATTTTTGCCTGCATTTACCCACAAAATGCAAATTGAAGTACCATCCATTTTCCTTTAAATGAATACTAGCCTTCCATTGTCTCTCTCAGAAGTCCCCATTCTTTGCCTCTAATAGGCGCTTTCACACCGGAGTACTTTTCCCCCGAACTAGGCCGATAGGGGGAGGAGATTTGGTTTCACACCAAAAAGGATCTGGAACTAGTCCCTAGTTCGTGCAGACCTTTTCACCCCCAGATAGTCCCTGCTAGAGAGGTAGTACTTTCCTGGGGAGGAAATGGTTCGTGGGTGTGTCGGCCACAGCCACACTAACAATTTCTGATTGGCTGGGCGAATTGCAAACCACGCCCCGTAAAAGGTTTTGTGAACCCAAAGCAGAAGAAGAAGAAGGGACATCAGCGGCTTCATTTGCCTAATCCTCCCTCAGGGACTTATGAGAACGTGACCTACTAGGACAGTTCGAAAGAGTTTGGGGGGAACAAGTACTAAGGTAAGTACTTGGTGTGAAAGCGGCTATTGACTGCCAAAAAAAGTAGCTGGCCATTGAACCTAATTTGTGTAGTGACCAAACAGTGGTAATAAAAAAATTCAAAATATTTGACTGAGACAAAAGTGGGAGATCAAAGGTGGGGCTTACGGAAAACTCTATGCATCCTCTATGAGCCCACAGTTTTTGAATCTACAATCGCTTCATTTTGAGCAACTCTCATAGGAATGAATGGGACCCCGCCTCCAACACTGTATCCAGTTCTCTTTGTACATCCATGCTTAAAACTAATGAACATAAAGAAATCGGAAGAAAGACTTCCCAAACAAAATTACACCATCTGGATTCCTCACTATGAATGACATGTGGTCCTTTGATTCATTGTTAATATTTGAATACTGATTATTGAAGCTTTAAACAGAAATACAAATTCATTTTGAATGCAATTTCTACCATTAAGAATAAAACATTTCTGTTTGGTTGACCTATAATTCCACCTGAAGCCCCGCTACTACCTAAGCACACTATATAGAAATGACGTATGTTCCATTAGATGGAAGCCAAGACATCTGCGCGACGGTTGCCATGGGTTAGTCTCCTCTCTCTAGCGTGCGGTCTCCTCTCCCTCCCAGAACCACCCCCAGCCTCGGCTCAGAGACCTATAGCGACAGAGAGCTGCTGCAGAACAAGAATCCAGCGTGTCGTCACCTGCAGGTCACATGACCGGGTGCTTTACCTGCCAGTCGCCCTGGCTTCCTTTAGGTCATTTACCTCTTGACCTGGATAAGAGATGACAGTGATGTCGTGGCTGCTGGCAGACTCATGTGCCTGGGAAGGAACTTGCATGAGAAAATGACTGAAATATTGATGTGTCTGGGAAATATAGGATGTTGTTTTCTTCAACAAAAAGAGGGACATATGACTAGAATATACCTTAACTATTTGAGGAACAATTATGGATGCTTTCTCAGTGGAAGGATGAAATGAAATGTATGATGTTTGAGAGATCAGTGGGCATGAGGGTCTATATTTATGTATTCTTTCCATTGTGTGACACTGTAAATGCCATTGATGCTGCAAGCTGTGTCTATACACTTTTTTTACTCCACACATCAGACATGTGTCTCGCACAGGAAATGCAGCACACTTCTAAAACACAAGTGTTTGTGTAACGCCTTGAATGGCGGTAATTGTATCTGAGGGTCACCTGGGTGCCGTCCTCAAAGGGTGGAGGCGGAATTGGATTCAGCTGCTGAGGAAATTAAATAGAAAAAAATAGATTTCATTTAATTATTTATTCATGTTGGCGATGCAATATGGAGCCACCTGGGATGTTTGTGTGTTTGTGTGTGTGAGCGGGGGGTTTCAGGTGATTATTACCTCGGAGATTTTGACTCATTTGCATGGAGGGGGATTTATATGACCCCTTGAAATGGAAATGATGCACAATCACGTCGCTCTCCACAGGAAGAGGGGGGAGAAAGACAAATAAAGGAAAGAGTGACTGATGGCAGCAGAAGGGGGGGCTTCGGAGAGATGGCGCCCAGAAGAGGAAGAGAATGGCATGACCAATAAAGGTATGTTGAGGATTGTGTGTGAGTGTGTGTGTGCGTAAAACAGATTTGACCGTGTGTGTGGTCCTCCTTTTCACAATACTTCTTTACTATAGGACTCCTAATCTGGAAGGGATTTGCTCAAGAAAACGGTAAGGCAAACGTTGCCAACATAGGCCAGAATAAGGCACTCCAACTGCATTTGAAATACGTATCAAGAGATAAGGTTTACTGCCTTTGCCTGTAGAAGACTGAAAATAAACAAGCCATTTGGAATGTGCAGGGATTTATTGATAATCTGTTAAAGGTTAACCCACTTGCAGCCGCAGTATGCTCTTTGTTCGTGAATTTCTCCAGCTTTTAGCTCCGTAGCAGTGGAAACCCCATGAAACACGCTGCCATCACTTTGGATGTTAGCTCGCCTGGGTGCATGCAAGGATAGCTACTTAACACTGACAACCACCCTGTAGTCAGGGAAAAGCTCTTGTGTGTCGTAAGCTACTTATTTACTGTCCTATCTCTTCTGCGGAAGATAAACTGCTTTGGGAAGGGGCGAGCAGAGACTCTTAAGCCATCGGTAAAGTACAGGAGGTACCGTACTTGTTTTTTTTTGCTTATGTTCTCTCCATGCTAATAGTATCCTAGCACTCTAAATCTCTTGAGTAGTACATGTACAATATTAACTCTTACAGACCCTTACAGCTTATCTAATGTTTTTAGGCAAGCCACACTAAAACGCAAAGCCCGATGCCCCAAAAATGAATACAACCTATCGCAATATTTCATCATGAAATGAATATAAGGAAGCCAAATATTCATCTTTTTTTATGGTATTTGTTGGAGATCTTACAGTTGAAAGGGGGAGACAGAAAGGAAGACGTTGCCTGAAATGTCGGCCGACTTGGGAATCAAACCAGTTTATTAGGCAGTGGTGACCGCATATTGGCTTCCAGCTCTAATCACTTAGCTATCCGGCAACCCAAATATTCATCTTTTAATGTTGCAAATAAATATTCAACTTTTCTCGTAACATTTGCTTTTACAGTCAACGACACACATACATGTGATTATGTGAATGAGAGGGAGCACATATGCAGTTGTGTGCATGGTAAATGTTCATTTAGGCTTGTATCCTGGATTATATGTTTAAGTCATGGATGGTTAAAGTTCATATTTGTCTAATATTAGTTTACTTTTCATTATTGAAGTATTATTCATTCAATTCATTCTATATTTTATTCTGTAGATTGTGTACATTACTTTTCACTTTACTGCTTGTTGCACATGGTTAGAAGCTAAACTGCATTTCGTTGTCTCAGTACCTGTAATCTGTGCAATAATAATAAAGTTGAATCTAATCTTGAGCAGGAACTAATGTAGGCTATTTACTTAGTAGCCTACATATCTGACATTAACGATTAAACACATTTGTGCATTCTTTATGAATGCAAACCGAGTCAAGCCGACTCCGGAGGAAATCATATTTCGTTTATTTTTAACGAAATAAATGTGATTTAATCCACATAATTTACTGTGTTAAATGTTTAACTTGAAGGTGCCTGATGTGAACATTTCCAGAATGTATTGTCTTAACTATTTTAATGCCTCTGTGATGTGCTGCAACCCATTTTCCCCTCGGGGACTAATAAACGAATACTATACACCTTAATTCATGTAATAAAAAAATCTCAGGCCAGTAACACTTAAAGCTAAATGTGCAATACCATGCTATGTTACTATTTATAATGTTATTGTTACAACAGAAGATGTTTTTATTTAAATGGAAGTTAAATGCATCAATCTGGTGCACTGAGGGCAAAATTAAGAGATTTGTGTATACAGCACTCAACACTCATATGAAACAGAACTGTTCTTACAATGTGTGTTGGAAGGTATTAAATTACTATGCATATTTTATTGTGTAAAAACACACCTGATCACCTGAGAGCTGCCGTTTCATTCAGACTGTTTAAAAAAAACGACGGTCTGATTTCAACAACTCAATGTGTGATTATTATAGCAGTAATATTAGACACTAATAATACAGTACACTATTAACACTGTACATATTATTGTTTGCCCGTGGGATTAGGATGATCGGTAGTGAGAGCCGCTGCATTTTCCTCCGGTCGGATGTGATATAAAAACAAAGCGATTCTTTTTGTTGTTGTAAACTCACGTGGATTAAACTACATGTATTAGTGCATTCATTTCAATTCGCGAACATATGATACATTAAGTGATCGTGAGGATGATGATTGAAAATCGTTTGTTTGAGCCGGGCTGCATTTCCTGATCTAAAAACATAGCGATGGTTTTGTACTTACGCCAACGTGAATTAAACATTATTTTGTTAAATAAAAACATGGTGATGTTTAGTAAATGATTACATGTCTCTTATTTAGCACAGAATATGATCCTATCCGTGACATATGGATCTTAACAAATATCCGCTATATCAGATACCTGTAGATCAGCTGTTTATTTCACATGAGTTCCAGTGTGGCAGCTTTTCATGGCTCCCCCTGGTGGATCCATAATCCATTGCAGCTGGATTCATTATAATTAAATGTATCTATCAAGGGGGCGTTTCAAGTCCTGCGGGGGGTTTTTCCTTTTCAGCACGGGCCCACCCTGTGCCGATCACGGACCCGCACGGGTAGGCGTCTGAAATGTAGCGCTACATCTGTAGAAGGTGCTGATTATTTCTTCTTCTGACGAGGTCAGTAAAAATATCAGGAAGATGATAAAAATTAAAGATGGAGACATCTGGCGAAAAAATGCGCTGAACATTTTATCTTATTACACAAAACAGATGTTGACAAAAGTGCATAGCTGAACAAAAATATATATCTATATTTGTTATCGCATACCCAGCAAATCCTAGCATTTTAAAATCCCCAAAATATTGTATCGTTACTGAAGTATCGTATCGTGTGTCCTTTGGTGATTCCCACCATTGTACCCCACCATACCCATATTTCTCGCCTTTTTCTCATTCCCCACCATGCTATTAGAGACATTCATCAACACAGTTGAAGTGCTTGACATCATTCAGCTTTGTCTTGCCTTCCGACCTTCCTTTCTTCCGGGGTGAAAGGGACCACAATGCACTACAGTAGGTGATATGGCCGCGCAGCTCCCTTCTCCCACCTCATTGTTCTTCAATTACTGAACAAGCACACGGGGTGGATCCGGCATTATTTATGGTCCCTTGACACAACAACGCACATATAATTACCTCTCAAAAGCTGTAATTGTGCTCATTTCTCATGTCCTGTGTGGACATCCACTGTCGTGCCCTCCCACCGTCTCCATGGAGATTGAGAGCCAATTGCTGTTGAAGGACACCACAGGTCGTAGTTCGCACTTTGGATTCAGTAGGTGTTTGTGCGTTGGACAGTATTCAGAGGAAGCTGCTAATTAAGTAGTTAATGTGTACATTTTTAGAGTTTGAGCAGAATCTGAAAAAAAATGCGTTTTTAAAGGCTAATGTTATTTATATCTGTATTGCTATGAAAATGGAACAAAGTAATTACTTGGTGTCACTCAGTAGGCATTAATTCATGATTAAAAAACACTTTTCTTTACCTTAATCCAAATGAAAATGTATCTAACAGCCCTCCAGTTATTGGATGTGAGGTTGATTGACTAATGATGGAAGTGACTGGTGAGTCCGTCACCAGCGTCTTGGCAATACAGAGTGACAGTTTGTATGTGTTTGATCAATGGTGCATAGCTCGGGGACAGAGCGAGAGCAGGGGGCTGAGGCAACTCTCAAACCTCCTTGTCAATCAAAAGGCCTCACGAACCGCACCCCATGAAATCCATTAAAGCCAATTTAACCACAGCCGTACAGCTCATAGCCCCATGAACGCTCAACCCATGGTGAATTAAAGATGGATTTTCAAAACTTTGGTGGTGTGAGTTGATTGCTGAGTATTATTTCTCGGACCTGGTGTGTCATTAATTATTATGTGGTGAAAAGAGCTCTCAGTTAGACATGTTTCCAGCATGATTGGACTTTAAAATACATTTTTCATTCTTTTTCCCTTGTATATGTATCAACACTTCTGGCACCTACTGATACTTGTATTAATTAGCATGTACCTTTCAAACAAAAAACAAGCAACTTTTACACCACCCAGAAATCCATCTGTTGATATTCTAAGAGGTTTTCAAAGGTCCATGATTTTGGCTTCAATCTGAAACAAACCTGTGGAAAGTCTACGATTACCAGGTATACTTATTTATACTTAAATAACATGTTGTCATACAGAAGACCAGCAAATAAACCTAGCCCTACCTGACCAGAGGGGCACATTGTTGTGTAACACCAACAGTCCAACAGTCTGTCGAGAAAGACACCAATTGCTTCTTAAAGAGCCTGTGACAGCATCCCAACAACGGTTGTGCAATGAAATATTCGGCTACTAGTCATCTCGAACCGTCAGTTTAAAAAAGAAGTTGCGATACCATTCCGATAAATATCAATAATTTCGAACATCGCGGGGAAATTCCTTCGACTCATTTTGTGGTTTTGGGGGAAGCCGGAAGTGACGTCAATGCGGGAACGCTTCACTGTGCGTTGTGTGTTGTTATGCGTAGAAATGGTGAATTACTGAGTTTAGGCACGTTAATAACGTTGTAATGAAGTTGACTACAGTATATTCATATTTGTCAGTGCTTTCATGTCAATTCGGCGAACATAAACATAAATGATCGTGGTGAAGATGATGATTAAATTAGGATTAAAAATCAGTAGTGAGAGCTGCTGAATTTCCTCCCGTAGGATGTGATATAAAAACAAATCGATTATTTTGTAGTTGTAAACTCAAGTGGATGAAACTACATTTATTAGTGCTTTCATGTAAATTCGGCGAACATATGATACATTAAATGATCGTGAGGATGATGATTAAAAATCGTTTGTTTGAGCCGGTTTGCATTTCCTGATGAGAAAACAAACCGATGCTTTTTGTAGTTGTAGTACCAACGTGGATTAAACGTGTGGTTTTTTACCACACTGTTGGGAAAATAATGTATAAAATGCACGGATTATTATTATTATTCCCACTCCGATCGGGACACTAGGTCCACCGTTTCCCCGCAGCGAGGCTCCCCCCGTTGACAGTTTACGTGGGCTGGGTGCAGTGGCGGACTGGCCATCGGGACGAATCCCGATGGGCCGGTACCGAAGTGGGCCGGTCGGATAAATCACTATCACATCCCCCATAGGCGGCGCGTGAGGCTCAGGTTTGGTAAGGCTTAATAATTTATTTTACCTGACGCTGCTCGCCTCCGGCGTCTATAGAAAAGAGATCAACTCAGTGTGCGGAGTTTAAATCTCTCAAGTCATATTACAGGATTAGGAAATACAGTTTAAACTGCCGTATGCAGAGAAGACGCCGACGTGTCGCACTTATCATTCATATTATCCCATCAATCAGATCATCGATCATATAATATCATAATATATCATATATTTCCTTATCTGAGTGAGCTGAGCCGTATCTGGCTGTGCAACACTTACAGTGTCACATACTGTATGCAGAAGTATTATTTTAAGCAACACATTGTTGACGAAACACTCGAGTCAAATATAATTAAAGTCAGATCCACTCGTGTTTTAGACGTGAACGCGCTCTCAGCTGGTGAGAGAAACCCTGGCTTGATTTACCGAGTTGATAACCAGCGTCGTAGGACCACTGGCTACATGACCGTATGCTCGCCCATATTGACGCACCTAATTCCTAAACTTCTAACAGATACAACATAAACCGATCCTTAAGCCTCATATGAGCTCTCAGACACGTTCAAAATTAAACTGTCATCGCTGTCTGAGCTTGCTGCTGTGTGCGCCATCGTGCGTTTACATGCAGATGCTGGGATCCTAAACAGTGCAGCTGGAGCGCTGTGCTCGCAATGACGTCACACGTAATTTGGCGGGACTTGAAGAATCCCCGAGAAGATCCAGAAAATGGTCAACATTGAAGGGCAGATTAATTAATCAAAGTACAAATATCCAAAATCAGTTCAGTAACAGTTTTCAAGGGGACAATATTTACTCAAATTGATGGGTTTGGATGATGGGGGAAACTCGTGTCACAGGCTCTTTAAGGCCCATTTATCTGTAGATTGATTTAACCCTGCTTCTAAACCAAAGGCATGACCGTCTTACTCTTACTCTGATTGGTTGATACAGGGCCGGTTCTAGCCAATTTGATGCCCTAGGCGAGATTTTAGCTGGGCACCAACTCAGCTGCCGGAGGAGAGTACTACCAATGTTAAATCGGCAATACTTCTGGCGATTAAAAGTGGCTTTTGTCATGATAAAAATAAACCTATTTGGTTTTCTAAGTGTTATTATATCAATATGACAATAGAGACATGTGCATAAACGACAAAAACACTTGCAGCTGAAAACATTTTAACATGTTAAGCCCCAAGCCTGTTTTTCAGGTCTCAGGCTGAAATTTACATTTCCGGAACAAATGACCATAACTACATTTCTAAAAGGGGAAAATGAATAATCTTTTTTCTCAAAGTAATAAAAAACTGTGAGTTGGATGTAGATGAGGCAGAATCAATATAGATGTTTTTTTTCATTTTAAAGAAAATTCAGATTGAACATAGTACAAAAATTTAAATGATAGTGTCCGTCCAAAGATTATTTTTTACTTATAGTGAAAACCACCCTTGGATGATGGGTTAGTAGACTAAAAGCTTTAGGAATCCAAAGTACAACATATAATAAGTACCCTGTATCAAGATTGATGCAAAACAAGTGACATTTGACCTTTTTAGTGAGGTTTAGAAAAAAAAAACTCCACCTCTGGGGTCATTTGGATGGAAATGGGCGTTTTTGCCGTTTCTCTGGAACCCATTGGTCGATTTTGATGATTGACATCTCTTTTGAACTGTTAGAGTCAATATAATCGAAGGGGCAAGCTGAGATTCCACAGATTCTACAGGTATTAGTATCATCACTGAGCAATCAGAACTCCTGGCGAAATGACAACAAACAACAACAACAACAACATTTGCTTTACAGGATCAAATCGGAAAATAAGTCTTACCGTTGCTGTGTTCTGATCAAAAGTTGTGTTCAATGGCATTAAAACGATAAAAACGCTGCTGAAGGTTAATCCATAGGTTAATCCAATGTGTCTGTGTCACTTTGAAATGATTATAATAATAATCTGATAATCCATCTTCATATTTATTCATATTATCAAATTCCCTGCTAGCTGGGTAGGAGTATCAAGGAAAGCCAATGGGAGGGCTGGTCGTGCCATCGCTGTCATTCTTCATAATAAATGACCCTGTGCTTCTGTTTGTTGCAGGAAGGGTCTGTACATTTGGACAAATGGGACTTGGGAGCAATGGCCTTTTGTTTTTTGGAGTAACATAATGTCGTACAAATTGAGTCTTAGTCCATAAAGACATTTTAAAACTATTGCTGTTCCAAAGCACAGCAATTCCGAACAATGGCAATGCATCTTCTGATCACTTCGAGCATCGTGTTCACGTCATAATTAGATTCTTTATTGTTATTATAAAATATATACATTTTGATGTATTAGTGGACATTTGCCCTAATTTTATTCTATGGTGAGGATAAGCAGGACACAACATGACATGTTCCATGTTGAACTTCTAGGATCCAATCATAGTAGCTGCATTGCACTGGCAATCTTTTCATGGTCTGACTAATAAAGCTTTTTCTTTTTGTATCCATTCTGCCTTAAACGAAGTAGTCACAATCAAGGCTTGGTTCTCAAGGAGTCACCACAGCAGTGCTTGTACCTCCACCCATTTTACAGGACGTGTGAATGAATTTCGCTGTACCACTTTCACTAATGCCACTAAGGTGCTGTTTACACGAGAACGCAAACGGTTGTATCCGCTACTTTTCTCTTTCCTATAGCCCAGGCATCCTCAAAGTCCGGACTCCGGTCCGGATCCGGACCGAACCACAACTGTCTCTGGACTCTGAGCAAATTATACTTTTCATATGTATTATCTGTATTATCTGTGTTATCTGTTATCTTTGAGACATCGCCACAACGCAACGAGTCAAAATTCTCCGCTATGTCCACTGCAAACAGCGCTCTGCATGTACGACTGTTCCACTGTCTGTGTGGGACTGTCAACGCATTGGTCCAATCACATTCAGCATCCCGTCAGCATTGTTTCCCCCCACCAACAGTCTGCGAATCAGAGGCACAGTAGGGCGGGTCTTCGCGGAATGCGGGTGGGAAAAATGCGTGTGTGTTTAAAAAAAAAAAAGTCGAGCGAGAGTTAACAGCTCATCTAGTTGCATCTGTACTGTAGCTAGTAGCCTAGTTTCACCTACCGGGGTGGCATGGAGTGGCAACTGTCACCCTAAAAATAGGCCTTGCCACCCCGGTTGGCAGCTTTGTTTTGAAAGAAAAGTTGTGGCTCATCGGACATTTATGAGAGAAAGTCTCTAATGTCCGAGTGCAAGTGAATGCAGCACAAGACGCACGTCTTGTAACCCCTCCCCCGGTCCTGGCGCGAGCGTGTAAATATGATTGGCGGCGATTTCATTTGAACGGTACGGCGCAAAACGAGAAGCATTCGGACCCAAGTACCACTTTACCAGTGTTGCAAAAGAATGGACAAAGGCATGCTAACTCAAAGCTAGTTAGCAGCTACAAGGATTCCAAGGAACAGGAGAGCTGTGTACCGGGTAATAAATCTACAAGTGGTAGTCCTCCCTCGAACTCTCTGGGTGCAAAGCCGAAGAGTAAATCATTTCCATGGGATTTGGGAGGACGAACAACAGGCAGAGCCCAGCGCTCTGAAATCTGTGATGCGACCGGCTGGCCTGCATTGTTATCACCCAGGAAGAGCGCCTCTTCAACCCCTATTCATACTAGGAATCAGCCGTGGACAGCTGCTAAAGGGAGAACTACAAAAAATCCTCCTAAACCACCGAGTGTGCCAATCCAGAACAGATACGCTCCGCTGACCAAGAACCGGAGATCTCTTTCTGATGACCTGGATAACCCGTCCTCTTCACATAGCAGGGTAAGGACCAATAGCTACTCCAAAAGTAAAAGGCTAGAGGGAAAGCTAACGACTGGGCCTGAAACTCTGATTGTGGGTAACTGCTGTAAGAGATGTAAAAAGTCTGTGTAGTACTTTCCCAAGGATATGGTCTCTGACTTGGCTGAGAAGATCCTGCATATTGGGGCTGAACATCCGACTGTGAAGAATGTGGTACTGCACATTGGAACAAATGATGTTGTGAAACAACAGTCAGAAGTGCTGAAAAAGACTTGAAATGTCTGTTGGAAACTGTCAGCTCTCTAAATGCAGAGGTGTTCATCAGTGGCCCTCTACCACCAGTCAGAAGAGGAGTGGAGAGATTCAGCAGATTGTTTGCACTGAACACCTGGCTTTCAACTGTCTGTATTGACCATTCTGTCAATTTTATTGACAACTTTAACTTTTTCTGGGACCGCAGACATCTTTTTAAAGCAAATGGAGTTTGTCTGAACAAGTCAGGAGTGAAATTGTTTATCTCTAAGGTATTCAACTGCCTACGTCATCAATCTGTTCCCTTTGCCAAGGACAAGCAACAAGAGGAATCAAAACAAGAGAAAGACACAACACATCGCTCAGAAAACCTTGAAAATCTATCACTGCACCCGCCTGAGGAATGTCTTGATTATGGGAGACAAATGGAGGAGTCTCCACCGCCCTTCACCCCCCCTATCACCTCTGAGGATACTCCTCCTTCACCCCACAGCTCTCTCTACTCTCCGTTCACCCTTTCACCCTCGCCCACCCTCCTGGAGATCGCTGAACACACAAAGGAGATACAGAGGGTTGGCACCGATTCCTTCCTGGAGTTCAAAGACCAAACTAAGGCGATACGCAGGGTTGGCAGCATGTCCTTTACCCCCGCTCCTCAACGACGCCCCCCAAAATCACTGCAGAGACGCGCACCATCTCCCCCGTCTTCATCACCATGCCTACGTCAACCACCTCCCCCCCCCTGGCAGCATGTCCTCTACCCCCGCACCATCTCCCCCGTCTCCATCACTGTGCCTACGCCAACCACCTCCCCTCCCTTCAAGAAAGCATCTGCAGTCTCCGAAGCCTGATAAGGATGTGTGTGTACAAAACGCAACAAACTCTTACTGATATCTGCTGGGTCCAGGCTCAAGGGCATATGGCACTCTCAACTCTTTCCAGGAAATGCCAGGGCCCTGCCTGCCAGTAGCTTTGCCGATATCTGTGTTGATAGGTAATAGATTAAGAGCGGTGAATCATCTTAGATACAGGAAGCGCTCAAACGTTTGTGTGAGTTTATCTAATTTAGCAGTGATTCCATGTCAGCCACAGCTTGTTCCAAAAAACCTGACTGATAGTGTGTTTAACAAACTTAAACTAGCTTTATTAAATGTCAGGTCTTTGGCAGGAAAAACATTTTTAATCAATGATTTTATCACTGAGCAAAATCTTGATTTTATGTGTAACGGAAACTTGGATTGAACAAAATAACAGTGCAGCTGTTCTTATCGAATCAACCCCTCCCAACTTTAGTTTTATGAGTCAGGAAAGAATGCATAAGAGAGGAGGTGGAGTTGCTATTTTGTTCAATGATTCCATTCAATGCAGGAAGACATCTTATGGGAACTTTGCTTCTTTTGAATATGTGGCCCTTCAGCTGAAATGCTCCTCTCGAGCTCTGTTCCTAAATATCTATAGACCACCCAAATACTGTGCAAGCTGTTTTGATGACTTTACTGAACTGCTGTCTATAGTGTGTATTGACTTTGATCGTCTTGTCATTGTTGGTGATTTTAACATCCATGTTGACAACCCCCAGGACAGAGGGGCAAAAGAACTGTTTTGTGTTCTTGATAACTATGGACTGACTCAGCATGTGACGGAGCCCACGCACAATAAGGGACACACTCTGGACTTAATATCTCAAAGGGTCTGAATATCTCTAAGGTTGTGGTGACTGATGTTGCACTCTCTGATCATTCCTGTGTGTTCTTTGAGAGCTCTATTTCTGTTCACAAAAATGTTCAAAAAGAGGTAACCACAAAGCGATATTTAACTGAAAATACTAGGGAAATGTTTACTCAGAATTGTTCTTCCACACTTGCCCCTGATAACATCTCAGTAAATGAGCTAGTAGATCATTTTAATTCAAAAATTAAAAATGTTATAGATGCCATTGCTCCAACTAAGGTAAAGGAAGTGACTGGGAAGAAAATATCTCCATGGAGAAAGGCCATGACCGTGAGAGCAGAAAAAAGAGAGTGTCGAAAAGCTGAACGCAGGTGGCGAAAAACAAATCTCCAGGTTCACTTTGAAATCTATAAAGAGAGACTTGGTCTTTATAATTTGGAATTGAAAAACGCACGACAGTCTTTCTTCTCTGACATCATTACCAAAAACAAAAACAATGCACGTGCCTTGTTTGCTACCGTCGACAGACTAACTAACCCCCAGTGTCAGTAGCCTCTGAATTTCTATCCACCAGGGCATGCAATGATTTTGCCTCCTTTTTCACTGACAAAATTCAGAAAATCAGACAAGCAGTCAGTGCCTCTGCATCAGGTACAGTAAATGTGTTGTCCCTATGTCCACCTAATATCAATTCAAACACCATGACACAATTCCAACAGATTAATGATAAAAACCTGGAGGACATTATTCAACTTCTGAAATCCTCCTCCTGCTGCCTTGATATTATTCCAACAGGATTTTTCAAAGATGTTTTTTGTTGCATGGCCTCAGATCTACTTCATATAGTAAACAAATCTCTTCACTCAGGTATTTTTTCCACAGGCCCTGAAAACTGCAGTCATTAAACCGCTCTTAAAAAAGAATAATCTAGATGCTTCAGTAATGAACAATTACAGGCCCATATCAAACCTGCCATTTCTAGGTAAAATCATTGAAAAAGTTGTTTTTCAACAGTTGAGTAATTTCTTGCATTTAAATAGTTGTTTCGATGTGTTCCAGTCAGGCTTTCGTCCAAACCACTTAAACACAGACAGTGGCAGAACTTCAGTGTTAGTATTATTAGATCTCAGTGCTGCGTTTGACACTGTTGACCACAACATATTACTCGACCGACTACAAAACTGGGTGGGACTTTCGAAAACAGTTCTAAATTGGTTTGAATCCTACGTAAAGGACAGAAACCACTTTGTTTCTATAGGTAAATACACATCTGAGTTGACAAATATGACATGTGGGGTACCTCAAGGCTCCATCTTGGGGCCTCTCTTTAACATCTACATGCTACCACTGGCTCAGATAATGAAAAACAACAACATAAGTTACCATAGCTATGCGGATGACACACAAATTTACGTAACAATTTCACCAGGAGACTATGCTCCAATTCAAACACTGAGTAAGTGCATTGAACAAATCAATGACTGGATGTGTCAGAACTTTCTCCAATTAAACAAAGATAAAACTGAGGTAATGGTTTTTGGAGCCAAGGCAGAACGTCCGCCCACCTAAAGCTTCCACTACCTTCCTGTCTGAGCTGTCTGAGTTACTCACCTCTCTCTGCTCCATGTCTCCATCAACTCTTCTGCTCGGTGATTTTAACATCCATGTGGACTCGAGTAACTGCACATTCGCTGCTGAATTCCTCTCACTTTTGGACTGCTTCAGCATCAAGCAACATGTCCAGGGCCCCACCCACATCAAAGGCCACACGCTGGATCTGGTGTGCTCTACCGGCTCTCCGCCTCCTGACCTACAGCGCCTCGACCTGGCTGTATCTGACCATCACACCATCCTCTTCACTGTTCCGGTCTCGCTGCCCAGGCAGCATCCTAAACGCACCATTATGTTTAGGAACATTAAGACTGTGAGTGCACCAGCCCTATCCGACCTGATAGCTACCCACATGGCCTCGGGTCCCTCCGACTCCACCGTGGACGGCCTGGTAGCCCACTACAACACCGTCCTATCCCTCAGTCTCAACTCTCTCGCCCCCATTAAAACCCGGACTGTTTCCTTCACCCGCCCTGCCCCCTGGTTCACCGCTGAACTCCGCCGTTTGAAGGCCTCTGGCCGCCAGCTGGAGAGGCTCTCCAAAAAAACTGGCCTCACGGTCCACCTCCTGGCCTTTCGTGAGCATATCAAAATGTATAAGGAAGCTCTCTCCCATGCCAAGACTCACTACTACTCCTGTCTCATTGGTGCTCAGCAAAGCAACCCCAGAAGACTGTTCTCCACCATCAACCACCTATTACGGCCCCCTGATGCCCCCCAGCCCTCAGGGGCTCCCGATCTATGCTCCAAATTCCTCGACTTCTTCCAGGCGAAAGTCGAGGCCATCCATCAGCAGCTCCTGGTGACTGGCCCTTCCCCCCTACCTGCACCTCAGCCACCTGGTAACGCACCCCAAGCGCCGCGCCTCTCCCACTCCAACCTCTCCTCCTTCTCCCCTGTGGATGCTCTCCAAGTGGCCAAACTGGTCAGCTCGGCCAAGACCTCCACCTGCTCCCTGGACCCCATGCCCACAGCCCTGGTCAAGGACTGCCTACCCACCCTCTGTCCCTACATGGTGGACATCATCAACGCTTCTCTGGCTTCTGGTATAGTCCCCACCAGCTTCAAACTGGCCTCAGTCACCCCCATACTCAAAAAACCTGGCCTGGACCCCGACGACCTCCAGAACCACCGGCCGATCTCCAACCTTCCCTTCCTCAGCAAAACTCTGGAAAGAGTGGTCGCCGGCCAACTCCATCTGTACATGTCCAACCATGAGCTCTATGAGCCCTTCCAATCCGGCTTCAGACAGCAACACAGCACTGAGACCGCCCTCATCAAGATCACCAACGATCTCCTCATTGCTGCTGACTCTGGCAGCCTCAGCATCCTCATCCTCCTGGACCTCTCTGCAGCATTTGACACCATCTCTCACAACATCCTCCTCACCCGCCTCTCAGACCTCCTAGGTGTCACTGGCACAGCGCTGTCCTGGTTGACTTCCTACCTTCACAACAGGAAACAGTTTGTCTCCATCAGTGGCTCAAACTCACCCCCGGCCCCAGTCCACCACGGTGTACCCCAGGGCTCTGTGCTTGGCCCCCTCCTGTTCACCATTTACATGCTCCCCCTCGGTCAGATCATCCGACATCATGGACTCAATTTCCACTGCTACGCTGATGATACCCAATTGTATCTCAGCACCACTCCATCCTCCCAGCTCCCCCCTCAGTCTCTCATCAACTGCCTGCATGACATCAAAACATGGATGTCTTCCAACTATCTCAAACTGAACAGCAGGAAAACAGAGCTCATGGTTGTGGCACCCAAGGCCCTGCTCCAGAAGGTTGGTGACTTCGTCCTTGAGGTTGACGGCTGCTCCATCTCCCCATCTCCTGAAGCCCGCAACCTGGGTGTCATCCTTGATTCCACCCTTTCCTTCCATTCCCACGTCAAGTCTGTGACCAAGTCGGCATTTTTCCACCTGAGGAACATTGCCAGACTCCGACCGTCACTCTCGGAGTCGGTTGCCGAAACCCTGGTGCATGCGTTTGTCACCACACGCTTGGACTACTGCAATGGTGTCCTGTTCGGGGTTCCCAACAAAACCCTGGACAGGCTCCAGTATGTCCAAAACTGTGCTGCTAGGGTACTCACACACACAAAGCCGTGGCAGCACATCACTCCCACCCTCATCCACCTACACTGGTTGCCGGTCAAGTCCCGCATCACCTACAAAATCCTCCTCCTTACCTACAAGTCCCTCCATGCCCTTGCCCCCCAGTACCTATCGGACATCCTTCACCCACATGCCCCACCCCGGAACCTGCGGTCCTCAGACTCCGGCCTGCTTACCACCCCCCGCACCAAACTGCGAACCTTCGGGGACAGAGCCTTCAGCGTGGCAGCCCCCACCCTCTGGAACGCTCTCCCTGCGGAGATTCGCAACATCTCCACACTCGATGCCTTCAAAGGGGCCCTCAAGACCCATCTGTTTGCCAAGGCTTTCGGCCCCTAAATCGATCTGTTGTTTTGTCTGTCTGACTTTTGTTTTGTTATGTTTGTTTTTTGCCCTATTACTTGTAAAGCGACCTTGGGTCCCTTGAAAGGCGCTATATAAATCCAAGCTATTATTATTATTATTATTAACGTACAAAAGTTAGCGCTGAGCTTCAGTCTGCAATGTTCAAAACAACAGATAACGCCAGAAATCTAGGTGTAGTCATGGACTCTAACCTGAGTTTCAACAGTCACATTAAAACAGTTACTAAATCAGCCTACTATCACCTAAAGAATATATCTAGGATTAAAAGACTAATGTCACAGCAGGATTTGGAAAAACTTGTCCATGCTTTTATCTTCAGTTGACTGGACTACTGCAATGGTGTCTTCACAGGTCTCACTAAAAAATCTATTAGAAAGCTGCAGCTAATTCAGAACGCTGCTGCTCAATTCCTCACTAACACTAAGAAAGTGGATCACATCACTCCTGTTCTGAATTCTTTACACTGGCTTCCTGTGTGTCAAAGAATAGAGTTCAAAATACTGCTGCTGGTTTATAAAGCTTTGAATGGTTTAGGCCCAAAATACATTTCTGACCTCCTGCTAAATTATGAACCATCCAGATCTCTCAGGTCTTCAGGGACTGGTCAGCTTTCTGTCCCCAGAGTCAGAACTAAACATGGTAAAGCAGCGTTCAGTTATTATGCTCCAAATATCTGGAACAAACTCCCAGAGACCTGCAGGTCCGCTGCAACTCTGACTACTTTTAAATCCAGACTAAAGACTTTTCTTTTTGCCGCTGCTTTAAGGCGAGACACGGCAGGCAAAAACATCGTTTTTCAAGTACTGGTCAATTTTGAGATTTTGTGCTATTTTGATTCCATAACATGTTTTCTTTCAGGCTTTTGGAAGGAAAACGTACAAAATACACATTTAAGTGTTTATTTTACTATAGTTTGTCTATTTGCGTCTGTAGATTTCTCCTAAATTCACCAAAAGTTAGCATTCTAACGTAACATAAAGTACCGCGACCGCTGTGTGCACCATGTCAACAGAGATATCGTTGGAAAGCTCCGTCTCTCCTGCACAATCTCATCGGATCCAAATATGGTCATTTCCTTTGTATCAGCAACCAATCGTGAAAGCACAAAGGGGTCTTAAACCAAGAAACGAAATCTCATTGGCTGGTGTCAATTTCTGACAACGTGATTCGTTCAGATGCGTCACGTGGTGTGCTAAAACACTTCCTGTTTAGCTTTCCGCTAGAAAAAAGAAAAAAAGAAAAATCGCAAAAGAACGGCGAAAAAAACGTTCACAGAGAAGACGACAACAATTGTCTCTTGCACGAAGCAAGGTTATACAAAAAACAAATGACCCCGAACATGAAATACCTTCACGGAGTGCGTCGATGCACTAGCTATCATCCAAAGAACAGGAGGGTTTAGCTAGCGCCTCACTGCAATCTTTAAAGGTCGTTTTCTCAAAATGAGTGTTTTCTCCTACTCTGAGTTCGAAATTTCAACTTCAGAAGCACGTAGAGACACCAAACCTTCCAGTTATATTCCTATCAATATTATGAAGGCTTTTACAGAAGGGTTTGTTCATATATAATTCATAGCCTGAATTATACAACATTGTATACCTAAAAACATGGCGAAAATGGATATTTTAGGGCTGTTGACAGTATTTTCTGATTTATTGAGTGATAAAAAGAGATATCCAATATCCCTTCTGTAAAAGCCTTAGATACTAATATGACTACAAAATGAAACAAGAATTTGGAACCTGGCTTTATCCAAAGTTCAGATTTCGATTCCTGAAATGTGTTAAAATATGTGCATATTTAATGAGATAATGGCTAATTTGCATATTTAAACATGCTATTTCAGAAAACTTGTAATACAAAAGACAATTGCCTTATTGTAAGACATTAACTGGAGAAATTTCTAGCTGATACCTTTAAGTTAAAAAAATTACCCTATTCACCTGGGGTGTCTCGCCTTAAATGAACTATTCACATCTTAAACTGCACTGTAACTTTTATCCATGTATAAAATCCTGTTTTAAGTCCTGAAAAAGTCAAATAAGGCGGTGTGTAAAACTACAATGCCCAGCCAAAAAAAAGGAACCACTTTGATTTAACTAGGCCAGTAGGTAAGGGCATTCCACTGGATAATAACTGAAGTATAATGTAAGGGAAATTTCTGCAGCAATGGAGAGTCAGGACTCAGAGAGACACGAGGAGAGTTGGAGCTTTGATGTCAAACACTGATGTTTATTTACAAGTATCGGCCGGAGAAATTCACATCACAAGTCACACAGCCAAGAGATTCTGACTGCCCTAGTGGGTTGCCATGTCAAATCTGACCAGCCTCTCTCTCGATACACCTTTTAACTAGTTTACAGAGAGTTAATCCACATATTGGGGGATGGTGCGTAAACACTGGGAACACTGGAGATATCCCCCAACATCTGGAAATACTCAATCACCTGCCTGACTCTTAGGCTCTGTGACCGAGAGATGACCGGTCATAAAACTGAGAATGAGTGCAACAGCACATTCTTTAAAGGAGATAACGAGTCAGGGTTGTTCGTAACGTCAACAGGCAGAAAGGTTAAATATCTAGAAGTAAAGACAGAAATATTCTTTGACATATTAATGCATGACTGAAGTGATGGAGACCATGTTTGAAGGCAAACAAAAAGAGGAAATAACAGGACAAATCAAGCAAATCCCCCTCTCAGATTCCACAGCAACCAGAAGAACATAAATACTGGCTGGTGATTTGATTAACCCTTCTCTTGCGTTAGGTCATACCCCCCTTCCCATGCTATTTTCGGTCAAAATTGACCGGTGTATTTTGCACAGTGATATCTCTGGAACCGATTATCCAATTTTGATGGTTGACATCTCATTTGAACAGTCAAAGCAAGTCGAATCAAGGGATGACAGACAGAATGACACCAGGAGTGAATTTAATATTATTTTTGGCAGTAAGTTCAAATAAAGTGCTTATTTTACATTACTGTATATTATAAAAATGATTGCCATGTAGGCTGTGTTTACTGGAGATGAAAATGATTTAGTTAGTGTTGTAGCTGAGATTCTTCCCGTTCCAATGATATTAGGGATGTATTGATTTGATACAAGCAAGCCAGTGTTTCATGTCATGGTCCGGACCCACCGGTGGGCCCATCAAGTTCAGCATTCACTGTGATGAATATAAAATAAGACATTGATACTGTTTTCCTCAATGAACATTTATTGAAAGAGAAATATACCATAACAGAACATGTATGTTCACGTGTGTTCACGCACATAGTTGGCAATGCAAAATTGTGGAATGTCACCTCAGGCTCCTCTCCCTCAGGGGCCTCTATCTCAGGGGCCTCTCCCTCAGGTGCCTCTTCCTGGTCTTTTATAGGCTCATAGTCTGGATCGCTGTTGTCTTCCGTTTCTGAGACATCTTCCTCTATCTCCTCTTCATCTGGTTCAAAAATGTGTCCAGAGCCTCTCGTACAGAAAATCACCTAATCGGTCGCCTGCTCATTGTGTCAATGAGTCAAATGTGAGCAAAAGTGCACAGTGCATTTCCTTAGCTGTGGATGAGTCCACTGACACCATATGAGCAACTCTCATAAGAATGAATGAGACCCTGCCTCCCACGCTGTATCCAGTTCTTATTATACATCCATGGTTTGCCTGCGTGCTTGCCCAAGTTGGCACAGCGTTACAAATGTGCCACAAAACCAACCAATGGATGTAGCCTATAATAAGACCGTCAACAGCCTTATGGCAACCTAAAATCTATGACCTAAAACCCCTCTGTTTCCGTAACAAAAATTCACGAGCGCCGCAGTTTTTGCGTTGATGTGTCTTTAGTTGAAAGCCCAGTGGTGATCTGATCTCTCATCAAACATAACATGCTACACAAGGACGGACTGGCCATGTGTGCTCTGGAGAATCACAGAACCGACGATCGTCCTTATTATTATGCCGTTTAAACCAATTACTTAAATTAGTTTGCTAAATCGTCGATCGTCGACCTCTTCACCCCCCCCCCCCCCCCCAGTTGATCATTCACGATCGTCGGCAATCTGATTTTTTTTTAATGGCACCTCATATCAAAAAGGTTGCCGACCCCTGCCGTAACGGAAACGCGGAAAAGGACCCCGCAAACGATAACGGGTCCCAAGGTGGATAGATCTGCAAACGGAACGCTCTGGGGGGCCAAACGGCTCCGTGTAATCGCCTCTATACGATCATTTTCGTGATAACGATGAAGCCATAGCCCCACCTCTCCCCACCTCTGCTGCTCACTGCTGTAGCATGGTCAGTAGCTACTGTCAGTAGCTACTGCTACTGACCATGCTACAGATGTTAGTGCAAAATCTACAGCTCCTCTACCACAACCATCAGCAACAAGTGGACATGGAGAATTACATGAACTACATCAGGGGTACTCAAATACAAATCTTAAAGGTCCAAACAAATGTTTTCAATAAGACAAAGATCCGTTTATTACGGTCATTCAAACTTTTAAACAATTGCAACAAGATTCTTAACACGAAAACAAAAAGAATCTGTATGCAGCAGTTTTCATTGTTATCGTGTCTGTGCTTGATCCCTCAGAGTCGCAGTGTAAGAGCTGCACAGTTATGAATAAAGGCAGCCGCACCCTCTTTCATTCAGCATGTCTTGCCCCCTTGTGTGTCCACTGAGGTTTTCAGGCCAAACACATCTTCAACAAACTCCCCCTTTGCCTCATCATAAAAACTCACAAACACCAGCAACTGAGCATTGTCAGTGGTGTTATTTGACCTGTTATTTGCTCTTTTTGTTTGCCTTCAAACATGGTCTCCATCACTTCAGTCATGCATTATTTTATACTTCAGTTATTATCCAGTGGAATTCCCTTACCTACTGGCCTAGTTAAATCAAAGTGGTTACTTTTTTTTGACTGGGCAGCGTAGTTTTACACATCGTCTTATTTGACTTTCTCAGGACTTAAAACTGTTTTTTGGGGGCAGACCCCTACAAAGAAAGAAATATATTTACACACACGTGGTGATCATCTTAACAGAGTGTTGTATACTCATCCGTGAGCAGAGCATCAAGTTGACATGTCTAACAGCTGAACGCGGCGATTACCATTTTGTTCAGCAAAACGCGCCTCACAAACTTATTAAGATCAACAGCTTTAGTGCGTTTTGATTCAATGCTGAGTACAGCCAAACTGACAGTCTCTTCTCTGTCAGTGTAGACCGCAAATACCTTATTCCTTCAGTACTTGGGTCCGAATGCTTCTCGTTTTGCGCCGTACCGTTCAAATGAAATCGCCGCCAATCATATTTACACGCTCGCGCCAGGGCCGGGTTACAAGCAAGCGGCAAACTGTGGGGTAGAGCCGTGAAGCCGATACGGAAGTGCCACACACTGCAGTTCATATATTGGCCGATAGGCGATGGCTGCAGAAAGGAGCAATTTCCATAGACCCCCATGTTAAAATGCCCAACTTTACAGCAGAAAAAAACATGTTTCTACCCCTGGCTCCATACATGTTTATTATCGATATAGTTAGATTCCACCTTCATGATTATGGATCTGTGAGTGAATTGTTTTCTAACACGACCCTTTTATTTATATTAGGTCTTAAAGTTTTTGCATAAATTAGGGCGTGGTCACTTTGATGGACACGTACATGCCTCACTGTCAGCTAACAGCAACTTGTCCACTCTGCTAGGCTACAACCATAGAGGCTACAATGTTAGTTAGTCATAGTACTGTACTTGACCCTTTAGCTTTAGCTGTGTTCGTGGTGATATATTACAAATTACAATATTGTTACAAATACCAGACAATTAAAATGTCGTGCTGTGTGCTTGAATGTACTAACAGAACTTCCAAGAAGTCTACTCTCAGCTTTTTTCGGTGAGTAAAATGATAATATTATACATGTTAACCCCGTTAGCAGGTGTTTGTGTTCTTGTTAGCTTAGCTTGTTATGTAGCTTATTAGCCAGCTAAGGACGTAACCCTTTACACATGTGTATATATACAGGACTGTCTCAGAAAATTAGAATATTGTGATAAAGTTCTTTATTTTCTGTAATGCAATTAAAAAAACAAAAAATTTCATACATTCTGGATTCATTACAAATCAACTGAAATATTGCAAGCCTTTTATTATTTTAATATTGCTGATTATGGCATACAGCTTAAGAAAACTCAAAAATCCTATTTCAAAAAATTAGAATAGTTCCTCAGACCAAGTAAAAAAAAAGATTTATAACAGCAAAACACAATCAAACATTTGAAAATGTCCATTAATGCACTCGGTACTTGGTTGGGAATCCTTTTGCACGGATTACTGCATCAATGCGGCGTGGCATGGAGGCAATCAGCCTGTGGCATTGCTGAGGTGTTATGGATGCCCAGGATGCTTCAATAGCGGCCTTTAGCTCATTAGCATTGTTGGGTCTGGTGTCTTTCAGCTTCTTCTTCACAATACCCCACATATTCTCTATGGGGTTCAGGTCAGGGGAATTTGCAGGCCAATCGAGGACAGTAATGCCATGGTCAGTACACCAGTTACTGGTGGTTTTGGCACTGTGGGCAGGTGCCAGATCATGCTGGAAAATGAATTCCTCATCTCCATAGAGCTTTTCAGCAGACGGAAGCATGTAGTGCTCTAAAATCTCTTGGTACACAGCTGCATTTACTCTGGGCTTGATGAAACACAGTGGACCAACACCAGCAGCTGACATGGCTCCCCAAACCATCGCTGACTGTGGGAACTTCACACTGGATTTCAAGCAACTTGGATTTTGCTCCTCTCCAGCCTTTCTCCAGACTCTGGCGCCTTGACTTCCAAATGAAATACAAAACTTGCTTTCGTCTGAAAAGAGGACTTTGGACCACTGTGCAACTGTCCAGTGCTTCTTTTCCTTAGCCCAAGTCAGACGCCTCTTCCGTTGTCTTGAGTTCAGAAGTGGCTTGACCATGGGAATACGGCTATTGTAGCCCATTTCCCGGATACGTCTGTGAACAGTGACTTTTGATACCTGGACTCCAGCTTCAGTCCACTGTCTTTGAAGCTCCCCCAAATTCTGGAAGCGACTCTTCTTCACAATGCTGTTAAGGCTGCGGTCATCTCTCTTGGTTGTGCAGCGTTTCCTGCCACATTTCCCCCTTCCAACAGACTTTTTGTGGATGTGCTTTGAAACTGCACTCTGTGAACAGCTTGCTCTTTGAGAAATTTATTTTTGTGTCTTACCCTCCTGATGGAGGGTGTCAATGACGGTCCTCTGGACAGCAGTCAGCTCAGCAGTCTTCCCCATACTTGTGATTTAGTTTACTGAACCAAGCTGAGTGTTTTTCAAGGCTCAGGAAACCCTTGCAGGTGTTTCGAGTTAATTAGACGATTCAAGTGATTCGTTGAACACCCTACTAGTATACTTTTTCATATAATATGAAATATGCAATATTTCAGTTGATTTGTAATGAATCCAGAATGTATGACATTTTTGTTTTTTTAATTGCATTACAGAAAATAAAGAACTTTATCACAATATTCTAATTTTCTGAGACAGTCCTGTATATAGATATACAGTTTAGTTTATGATTCAGCCTTGGGTAAGACTTTTATAGTCTATGGCTATGACGCCCATAATGCTAAATGGGAGCAAATGCTAAAAAGGGACCCAATTATCCCAGTGGTGGCCGCCGGAGTCCACGCCGCCGAAGCTAACTGGAGCCGTAGCTAACCGGAGCCGTAGCTAGCCCTTTGCGGCTCCGTTAGCTTCGGCCAGCGGCGGAGCCCGGCGTTATAACTGGAGATCAAGGAATGCAGAGAAACGCGGACTTGGTTCGCCTGCAGCCTGCTATAGTATTAGCTAAATAAATGATGTTGAACAAGGCTTATTAAGCTGAACATCGCCACAATTGTTCTGCTATGTATCGGTACTTATTTTATTTTCTTAACGTGTGAATGACAAGCATTAAGAATAACAACAAATAGCTATTTATCTTGCATATTGTCTCGTTTGATTATGAATGTAACGTTTATATAGTGGAACTACACTGTTTTATCAAAACCAAAGTGCCACGCAGTGACTCGGTAGGCCCATGCATGTATTTCAGCAGGAAATGTGCAACCTAGATTACATTTACCAACATAGACTATATAGAAATATTTGTAAAGGTTGTTCATGCGTTATTAAGAGAATATGGCATTAACCCTCCTGTTGTCTTTGGGTCGGTTTTCATGTATTTTTGAATAAAGGTTTCCTTTAGGTGATCCAGACAGGCTGGACCAGTGGGTGCTGAACATCCGGAGGAATAAATGGACCCCCAACGTTTCTTCTCGCCTGTGCAGTGAACACTTTGAGAGTCATCACTTCAGCACGGACTCATGGGTACAGATCCTTTTTTTTTTTTTTAAATAACTTGGTTCCATTTGTGAGTGTAAATTGTTGTTACTAATTAAATACATGTTATACATCATACAATGCTAAATAATTGTTATGGCACAGCTTGCACATCAGTGATGAGTAATGTTCTTTTGATTAAAGGCCAAATTAAGATTTTGCCAGTTAAGTATATCGAATTTTTTTGCAATGCATCACATTTCTCTTCAATTTATGCAAAGACTATTTATCATAGATAGAGAATTGCCATTTTCCCACATACTCTATGTTAAAAACAGATGAATTATATTACCTTTTTTTATATTATTTTAAGAGCAACATTCATTCATCTGTTGTCATCTTATAACTTATTTATCTTAACAGCTATCACTGTAAAAAAAAAAAGGATTTCATTTTTACTATACAATATTTATCTTTACATTCTGTTCTTGCATATGTCTTATTATATTTACGTGTATATAGATTTCTGCCTGCACTAATTTATTATTCTTAATTTAATTTTGAATTTATTTCATTGTTTTATGTCTTATATAACTATGTTGCATCGTTGGAGGAGCTCGGGACAGATGATTTTCATTGGCATTCCTACACTGTAGCCTATGTGCATATGACATAAATCCTTTGAATCTGAATCTTGGAAACACGTAATTGTTGAATGGATTAACTGCATAGTTAACATGTTGGCTCTCTATTGTCTTTTATAATGCACTCTTAAATTTAAAACAACATTATTCAAAAGAAAGTTGAATATCTACAGACCTCAAAAAGTTATTTTATGTGTTTTTGTTTATTATTTTTATTAGGGAAGGAGATGCCTGAAAAACACTACAGTGCCCACCATTTTCTATTTCACCAATGGCAAAGAACAACAGCCTAGAAGGAAAAGCAGGGTGAGTAACAATGACGAGGTAAGTGACAGTCCTAGTTCGACTGTTAATAGCAATGAGGAGGTTGCAGATGTAGACCATGGTAGTGGTGAAAACAGTCTTGCTGCTGATCAGAGCAATATATCATACATAATATCATTATGATACAAGACCTGAAGAAGCCTTTGTTGTTCCACATGTGGAGCATAATGACATTCCAACAGTCAATGCTTGTGAGGATGTTGGTTTGGGTAGCAGCAGCCAACAAACAAAACAAATTGGAAAGCAGGCAGACTCCGCCTCTGTTCACTCTTACACTTGGGCTTTAAACTAAGACGGGTCATACTGAATAGTTTGTGCACACATTTTTAACATGTGATCTTTCTTTCATGTAGGACGCTTGAGGGAAGTTGCAACGCCTCGTCCAATGTGATGTCTTCTCCACGTGGAAGAGATTGAAGGCATAATTTATAACTTGAGACAATTTTCCAAAGTTATGACTTTTATTGGCTTAGGCAGTAATGGATTACATCTAACATGAATCAAGATCGTATAGAAAAAAAGGAAAGTGTAATCCTTAGTTACATAGGAAAAGATGTAATCAGATTAGTTTTACTTTTTTTAATAATAGGGAAACTCAGGATTACAATCTTATTCAAAACCTAAAAAGAGCTGTTTGTTGTAAAATGATCAAATTGTATCTCTTCTCTGGAAGCCGTACTGTTCTGTAGGCTAATACTTTAATTGTGAATCTATACACCTACTGCCTGAATCTGCTTTATGGTATTATATTATACATTTAAGTAAAACAATCATATTAATATTTCTTCTCTCCTGTGTTTATTTGCATTGCATTTGATATTGAGGTAATCCAAAAGAAAAAGAAAGTCATCAGGTTACATTACTTTTATATCTTGATACTCACATGAAGTTACTGGCTGTGTTTTTGGCAAGTAGCCGTCCCAACCCTGTACATAAGTTATGTAATTTTAATTACTGATACAGTTGTTGCACATCTTTAATTTATTTTCTAGTGTACTTAAGTCATAAAATGATTCGAAACCTTTACTTTTCATAAAATGCAAGATGTAACTTTCAATGTGGCTTGTGTATTTATCACTTTTTCAATGTGAAATAGATCTGATTAAATAAAGAGTAAAAGCACAATCTTAAATGTTGACATTTATCATTTTCCTATGCTTATTGTTAATGTAGTGGTGTTATAAACAAAATGTTGTCGTAAAGGAAATTAAGATGTTTTTTATTTGTTGACAAAAGATTTAAAGTTGATGCTCACAACATGTGGGAACATTTATGGAGAAAAATGTTTCTATTGTAAAACAAATATTTATCTGCATACTGAACAATTTGGAAACTCTCTAAAAGGTATTATCTTCTGTGACGTTACAACCCTGTAGGGATTGTGGGTATTGCACTTCATAATTACATTCTATGGTATGCTTATGACATAGTTCCAGAGTACATGGGATTAGGGGAGACCTTCTTGGTGTTTGCATCGTCACTGATAAATGACAGCGTAGTATTCATTGTCAAGATTTTGTGTTTTTAGACTTGGGACTCTTTTCAGACTGCTACGGCTTGGGAAAAGATTTGACCCTTAATGTGTAATGTTTTCTGTATTGTATGGTAAGCTTATCCTTTCATTTGATAGTCCCATTTGGATGTGATAGCTAACATTTTCAGTAAGCAGTAGACAAAAGAAGTGAAAATATGAATGTAATTTATTTTCAATATTTACATAAATACAGAATTATTTTAACAAATAAAATAACAAAAAACATCATAACAAATACAAAATAAAAGGTTTGACAGACAGCCATGCCCAGCATGGGCCTGGAGAGCTACAGAGTCCATTGGGGGAAGAGCGGGGGGTGGGATGTGGGGAAGAGGAAGAGCAGCCATGTTAACAGTGTTATGGCTACAGATGTAATATCCAACTCAACATTAGCCATGACAGTCTGGGCTTAGCAAGGGCCTTAGAATACATACTCTAAAGGCCAAATCCAAAAACAGTGATACTGACATTTTAGCTGTTCACAGTCTTTGGAGGTGGTCTTTCAGGCAATTGGCGAGTGACTTTAAAAAAATATCATTTCCCCTAGGGGTGAAATGAACTCTATCTCGCAAAAAAAGCCCAGGACTGTCATGTCTAATGTTGGAGTGGTCAACAATGACACCATTTAGGCTATGAACAAAAGTAGCCATAACACTGTTAATAAACTTCCGGGCCTTGTCAATTTTGACAGGATTTGCACCAGCCATCCACCGGCGCCTCTGGTTGATCTGGGAGAGCATGATCTTCATGCCAGGGTGCCGATGGTGAAGCTGGTGCAGGTCCTCCTTCATCTGGTTCAGCAACTGAACACTGGGCACATCCCCCAAGTCATTGCCGCCACAGTCGATGAGGAGGACATCCGGGACTGCTCTTCCTCGCAGGGAGTTGGAAAAGAAAGGGAGGACACCTCTCCAGCGCAGTCCACCCCAACCGAACAAGCAGACGCGCAGGTTGAGGCCAAGGTTGCTGCCGATGGTCTCTGTAGCTCTCTGGGCTCCACGCCGGACAGAGCTGTCTCCGATTATCCATACAGTCACTGGGAGGAAAATAAATGAGAGTAACAAATGCTTCAGATAATGAGGAAAGAAATAAAAATGGTTTAATCAATATAAAAGCACCTTTCTTTTTCTACAGTCATATTTCATTAATTACATTTAATTCACGCAACACTGGCCATATCTCTGCTAGTTTACAAAGTTTAGTTACAAATGACATTTATATTTGAAAAACGGTGAAGCACTTCAAAAACAATTGTATAGTGTAGGTTCAAGAACATTTAAATCAAAAGGACAAGTTTTGTAAAGTTACAGGGTATCTTACCTTCAGAATATGCCGGGAACGAGGAGCGTGACTGCAAGCTGGGTTGTTAGCATAGACTCTGTTGTTAGCATAGGTTGTTAGCTTAATACTGAGAGCACGTTAGCTTAGCTTCTTAGCCTGAGCTAGGTCTGGAACGTCACGCTCGTTGGCAGCACGTCCCGCCCTGTCCCGCCTCCGCCTCTTTGCCCTTATTTGGAGCAGGCTGGAGAAGGCGGGAGTTAGACTCTGACGTCACTGTCGAGCCGTTAGTAGCCGACTCCGCCTACTTAGGGCTTCACGGCAACTCTGCAGAATCCTATGGGTAACGTCACGGACCCTATGTCCTTTTATATATACAGTCTATGATTACAAGACGTGCGTCTTGTGCTGCATTCACTTGCACTCGGACATTAGAGACTTTCTCTCATAAATGTCCGATAAGCCACAACTTTTCTTTCAAAACAAAGCTGCCAACTGGGGTGGCAGCTGGGGGGGCAAGGCCTATTTTTAGGGTGGCAGTTGCCACTCCATGCCACCCCGGTAGGTGAAACTAGGCTACTACAGTACAGATGCAACTAGATGAGCTGTTAACTCTCGCTCTGACTCTTTTTTTTTTTAAACACACACGCATTTTTCCCACCCGCATTTCGCGAAGACCCGCCCTACTGTGCCTCTGATTCGCAGACTGTTGGTGGGGGGAAAAAAACGCTGACTGGATGCTGAATGTGATTGGACCAATGCCTTGACAGACACAGACAGTGGAACAGTCCGCAGAGCTGTTTGCAGTGGACATAGTGGAGAATTTTGACTCGTTGCGTTGTGTCGATGTCTCAAAGATAACACAGATAATACAGATAATACACTGAACAAAAATATAAATGAAACACTTTTGTTTTTGCTCCCATTTTTCATGAGATGAACTCAAAGATCTAAAACATTTTCTATATACACAAAATAACCATTTCTCTCAAATATTGTTCACAAATCTGAAAAAATCTGTGATAGTGAGCACTTCTCCTTTGCCGAGATAATCCATCCCACCTCACAGGTGTGGCATATCAAGATGCTGATTAGACAGCATGATTATTGCACAGGTGTGCCTTAGGCTGGCCACAATAAAAGGCCACTCTGAAACGTGCAGTTTCGCTTTATTGGGGGGGGGTCTGAAAACCAGTCAGTATCTGGTGTGACCACCTCACGCAGTGCAACACATGTCCTTCGCATAGAGTTGATCAGGTTGATGATTGTGGCCTGTGGAATGTTGGTCCACTCCTCTTCAATGGCTGTGCGAAGTTGCTGAATATTGGCAGGAACTGGAACACGCTGTCGTAAGGAAAAGCTTTTGGGAAAGCATGTGGAGGCTGGCTTTTTTTGTTTGCCAATGTGCACTTGGAACAATTGGAGGTCAGAAATTTGACATTTCAACTGGGAAAATGCCAATCTTTTTCTTTTTTGGCCAGTACACAGCATTAACAACAATCAGCGACTGCAGGCAATACACTTGAAAAAGTTTGGATTTCTTTTGTTTCCCACATTGATTCGAAAAAGCCAAACCAGCTATTATTCGTCAAGTGCCACTTGAGATGCAGCTCACAGAAAAGGTGCTGTGTGCTTAAACGTTCCACCAACATCTATAGAAAATAACAAGCCAGACGAAAAACAACCGGTCTCAAAAATCAGGCTAATCATAACAGCCTATTAAAATCCAAATCAATTTGAATGTATATCATTAGCATTTCAGTCACCACAGGTTTAATGAAAACATTATATTAATAAAGTTTTTGCCTGTTATTTCAGCATCTGTCAATGTTCTGCACTAATGGGACTACTGATAAACAGGAGTCATAATGTGTTTTATGATGGAGGCTGACTAACAAAAAGCGTCTTAATGGTGCTCAACAAGGAGAAAAACAGAAATATTGAGTCATTTGCCATACAATACATTTTTTGCAAACCTGTCGATCTTCCCTGAATAAGCCACTTAAACTGTCTAAAGTGTGAAAGGAGGACTGTCAAAGTGTTGAGGGGAAAATCAACTGGTGACTTGGCTATACTCTCCATCATTGATCTCGGTGTCTGTCTGTCCGACCCCACACCGCTCTCTCTGTCATGTTTACAACATCCCAGCACTCGGCGTCAACATCCTCCAAACCCTGCCAATAGCTAGCTGTCCAAGCCGTCCATCAAAAAACGAGCGCCTGACCCCGCCCCCTTTCCCCTCCATTAGCTGCACCCAAACCCCTGGTGGCTCCACGGGACCAGACATCCCGCCTCGGCCCCTGGCTCCGGCTATCGATTGGTTCTTACGGTAATGGGCGTCTGTCTCCCTATTGCCTAATTGGCTAAGTGATGGGATTGATCCTCAGATTGTTTGCTAAGTTCATTTGCTGCGGCCACCGTTGAGACCAGCATGTAGACTGCATTGCATGTTTCAGAGCTGCTGGAAGCTGTGCAAGGCATTCACAGTAATGGCTCCGTAATTGATCAACTGCAAGCCATGGCGGGTGGGGCTGGATGCATTAGAGCTAGAGGATGTTAAGAGAATGTTGATTAAGGCTCATTATGGCCATCATTACGTGTTAATCGATCGACGTGCACGTGTTGTATACTGCCTGATGTGTGCTTTTTGGAGCCAACCTTTTAACTGATGTCTTGTCTGCAGAATCGCTGATATCAGTCACTTGTCTGACTGTGTGTCAGGTTGTAATGAAAGATGCTGTCGAGGAAGGCTGGGTAATGATCCCAGATCAGCTCTCTTAGGCTGAGAGGATTGAAAGAAGGTATATATAGATATAAGTCATGTCTGGGGTAAAACATCAAACCATCTAATGACTAAAGATCAATGAATGTCATTAAATATCTTGCACCCAGAGGGAATTTATTCTAACTCAACTCCATCAAGGAGTCTATTTATACGCAGACGTTAACAGGTATTTTCCTTCTTATTTACAAGAGTAACTTCAGGGCTCTTAGTTTTTCATGATCTAAACACAAATATTAAGCAACGGCAGCATACAGTACACATATTCTATCTTAAACCATATTAGCGAGCACGGGCTGCCTGTGGCCTGCAGCCTGAGTCCTGTCCCAGTAGTAATAACACATACTTAATTCCATATCTGAGTCTCACCTTGCTACTCCCACACTCCTCATATTGTCCCTCTCTCCACTTACAAAGAGTGGGCAGGGAGAGAGCCAGGCAGACAGATAGTAACAGAGAGAGGGAGAAACACACGAACAAACGCATTAATCTGCACCGCTGCCAGTATCCCCAGCTACAGTCATTGATTAACACAGGATTAACACCTCAGAGTGCACACACATACACACGCATGGAGAATCAACACCCTTCATCGCACATGTACTCTTGCCGGGAGCTCGTAGAGCCCTCCACTGCCACCACTATGTGTTATCTTCCTCCCATATGTGTACCTCAGGGCCCTCCCCAGTCTCTGTAATAGACTGCCTGCTCAGTACCACAGAGTCTCTGCGCTGTGCTGCGGGGATGTGCGTCTGAGCATGCATGTGGAGGTGCGGGGAGGGGGTGGAGAGCACCTTTTCCATGCCTGTCAATCTCCCATAGAACAATTAAATCCTACCATAGCCCAACCTACCTCAGTGTCTGCAACATACAGGAGGTAATGAGCAGATTCATTTTTGTCTGTACCCATAATGCCATGTAAAATCTAGGTAGCATGTTCTGATGCCCAATCTCATAGCATCAGCTTTTAATGTTCCTCTTGGATGTTCTTCTTGACCCTCAGAGAAGGAGAAAATGTTGTCTTTCAGGCATGTCCTTTCCTAACAAAAATGACAGGAAACATAAAACATATTATTGCAGAACAAGTGTGTTATTTATGAAAGTGGTGTGTTTGTGTGTTTAGCGGCTGTATTTTGTAATTGTAATGTTTTTTTTTATTTCAACAGAGCTACAAAGACAATCAGATTATGAATGAACAGTATGAAGTTCATCAACATTGAAATATATGTTATTATCAAAATAATATTTAACTGTTATAAAAACGTAGTGCAACTGTAGAAGCTTGCTCTGTTGTCTCACTGAAAGAATCACTTTTACCATGTTTTTTAAAGACAATATTGAGAGATAAATAGTAGCAGTTCTCACTATGTGTTAAATATCTTTGCCTTCAATACATTAAATTAGAAAGCTGACAAAGTCATATTGCTAAATATCTAAATGTAACTTTTTGCATGGAAAAAAACCTTAACTGATGTGTAGGTGATCTAGTATTTAGTATTGTTTAATGGAATGTATATCAGTGTATTCAAGTCAAGACTTAATGTATTTAAACCAATATCTTTCTTGATTCTTTGTACAGTAAAAAAAAGAGTCTTTGTACCTGTGCTGAAGTTCACTGCTGTGAGGAGTCCAGTTCTGTCTCTCACTCTCTGGTCCAGCCTGTCTGCATCACCTGGACACCTTAAACCAGTGGTTCCCAAACTTTTTCAGTCGGGACCTCCTTGGGTATTGGACATATTTTCCGGACCCCCCAACCCGGTTCCCATCTATATTAGTAGGATTAATTGTATATTGTTGTAAAAACATTACATTTTCTCTGTTAATAATAAGAAGATACAATGATCCAACTATAATTTTATATTTTATTATGAATTACACATGAACAAAAGTGCTTGTAATAGATACTGTGAATTAATTTGGCCTAATTAAAACTGGTTGGCCTTCTTCCCTGAGTAGTAGATTTTTTAATTCAAATTTCTTTAAGGAAAATATATTAATTAACTACTATTTCTACTGCAGGTTGCAAACGATCACATCACTTTACTATTCCTATTCCACACATAGCTCATCAATGACTTGTGTGTGCTTGCTTTCCCTTGCAGATCTTCTCAAACCGGGGCTGTTGTTTTGAGACTGCCACTCTCAGTTCATTCTCAATGTTCAGCTTTGATCTGTATTTCGTTTTGATGGCAGCAACAGCAGAAAAAGCCTATCTCACACAAGTAGGATGTTGCAAAAGGCAGCATTATGCTCTCTGACCAATGAGATATTTTCGAGCAGTGTTTGTTTACAATTGAATAATAATAATAATAATACATTGGATTTATATAGGTGCACTTTAAAAACAACGTCATCTCAAGGTGCTTCACAAAGCTAAAAGGAGAAAATAATAAAATAAAAAAATCTTCCCGCGACCCCCCTGCAGTACCTCCGCGACCCACCAGGGGTCGCGCCCCACAGTTTGAAAACCACTGCCTTAAACAAACAGATATATATATATAAAGTACCATGTGTACAAACAATATAACTTATTCTCTTCTGTTGAACATGTTGGATTGTGTATTGTCCGAGTCAGTATCCTTTTTATTTTACTGTAACTTTGGAAGTTGTGTTACCAATGCTTACTGTTTATTTGATACCAATTTGGTAATGCAATTAATAAAAACAACAAGGTTTGGGTTCGATCTTCAGATGACTGTGACGTTAACGTGTAAGCTCAATAATGAACTCCAGCTCAACCAACCATATTGTAATATCTAACCTAATCATCTTGAAATATGACATTATTATTTGAAATATACACACATCTTATTGTGAGGTTGATTTCACATACACTACTTCGACGTTTGCTTGTCTACATACTTGAGCATAGCCAATTTAAATTAACCTTAGCGATGCATACAGTTCCTACCTACATAATAAAATATCTCTCTAAGTTACAAGGATGACCTTATTTTATCAACCTCAAACAGAAGCCGTTTGCTGTACAGTATTATCCCACTTAACGCTTAACACTTGTCTAAAATCATTAACACATAAATAAAGTGCTCGAATTTCACTTACCGCAAAACCGCATTCATGCACCGTCTGTTTTAACCACAGAGCGAGTCACAATAGTCCGATATATAAGCATGAAGAACAAACAACCACGGCCAGCTTCAAGTTGTGTTCCCTGGATGAACTGACCAGGCAGAGTCCCTGTAGCTAGCTTCACGGAGCAGCTAGCAGCAGCAGTCACTTGACAGAGCTGTCACTCAATGTGACCACGCCCTAATATATGCATAACTTTAAGGCTTAATATTAATTAAACAGATGAGTTGAGAAAAAATTCACCCCCCAAATCCATATTCATGAAGGGGGGGTCTAACTATACAGAGAATATGGTTTTTTGAACCACGATGTAAACATGTTTATTTCTGCTGTAAAGTTGGGCATTTTAACATGGGGGTGTATGGAAACTGCTCCCTTCTGCAGCCTGCTCCTACTGGCCACTAGATGAACTGCAGTGTGTGGCACTTCCGTATTGGTGTCCCGGCTCTGCCCCAGAGTTTGCCGCTTGGCTCAGATGCATATTAAACATACCCATAATGCATTTTAATCTGCTTATAGTACCGAATAATTATAGATAAAAACACTCATATTCACAATGCTTTAAAACAATGACCATTAAAAACACGTGATAATAAAGCACTTTAAAGTTACTTATAAAAGCATCATATTACTCCATAAGTCCCATATTTGTAATACATTATAAATTGTTATTACAATCACTGTAATAACACATTACAAAGGGATGACAGGTCCTAGTTATTTAATTGATTGAATTATATTTTCTTTTATTTACTTCAAGCAAACAACTACCACTTAGATACATTTATAATCACGTTATAATGCTTTATAACATGTATTATAATGTATTACACCTATGTATTTTATAATTTACTACGATGTAAAATGTCAGTGAGGAACCAGCTATCAAAAAGAAGCTGATCTTTTTTTTTTTTAAAACCTCAAAGCTAACGCTGAGCCTCTGAATTAGCCACGGGCAAAACATATTAAGGCCGTTAGCAAAGAACTCTAGCTATAACGATCGATATACTTATTGGATCTGCACAAACAAGCTTAGATAACATCCTGAGATTCCACAGATTATAGAAATATAAGGATCATCACTGAGCGATCTGAACTCGTGACAGGGGAAGCAATTACAGACAACACTCGAGTAGCTTTAGGTAGCAAAACACGGAGATCACTTTAGCTGTTATTCTGATCAAAAGTCATGTTCAATGGCATTAAAACGAGAAAAAACATGGCTGAAGGTTAATCCATAGGTTATAGCAATGTGTCTGTTACTTTGAAAAAATTATTGATAGTCCATAATTCAATTTTTATGCAAAAATCGGAGAAGAACAATTAGCTGCTAATAGCCACCAGAGGCTAGCGCAGCTTCCGGTTTTTCTACGCGTCACTATCACTTCTTGTTTGGTAACCTGTGTGTATATGGTGAACTTTCCCTCGATTCCATTGGCTCTGACGGTTAGAAAGAGATGTCAATCATCAAAATCGACCAAGGGGGCAATCCAGTCTCATGGCATTTCGTGTTCACCAACACGATTTTTAATCTATTGATTCGTGTTCACCAACACAATTTTCCCCTTTTTTTCGTGTTGCACAGCACGATTTTAAAAGCAATGTATTTCTACTGGTAATGACGCTCATGGAAGCACGGCATTCGTTTGTGTCGGCTGCCCTTAAAGGCAATGTGAGCATCCATTCTCATTGGATAACGGAGAATTGTACACTCGGAAGTAAGTATTCCCCTTACTGTCGATTGATTTTACAGTGATATCTGCACTACTCATCGACTAAAAAACACCAGATTATCCTTGTTAATTACACAACATTGGTTGGTTTAAATTGTGTGCAATGCTTTTGTATTTTTCCCCTTCGATTCGGAGAAACAAATATTTTTTCGGAGTAAAGGATGGCAGAAGACACTACACTACCCAGAATCCCCAGCTATCGTTTGGACTACACCATGTGCTCTGTTTGACAAACCCCATTTTTTTTCATCATTCATTCCAATGGCTGGCGTCAATGTCAGGTGATCTTCAAATTTCTCCCTGCAGAAAAAAAAAACATGGCCGAACTTCGTTTTATTCTCGGTGGAAAATGCCTATTTTAAAGTTAGTTTAGCCATTAAAATGCGTTTTGATGTCATTTGATGCGAGAAATATGAGTTGTTATTTCAGATTATGTGTGCAGTGGATGTACATGATCTTTAGTTTGCTTTTCATTGTTACCAAGGTGGTTGCTAGGGACGCTGCTATCGATATTATTTCTGTTATGTTGTGTAACTGTTTAATGGTGTTATCTTTATTGCTACCCCCTTCCCCGTCATTGTATAGTGTTGGTCCACAGCGCAAACATATTAGTTTAACAAAATCCGCATCTAAAGATAGCCTACGTTATTTTCCCCTGTGCAATTCCAGTCTCACATCTCACAGCACATCGTCATTAACAAATACCGGAAACAGACCGAAAACATTTAAAAAAAAATAATAAATACTTTATTCCGAGTGTGCTTGCTTTTCTCTTTGAAAGTCATCACATAACGGCATTGTAATACACGGTTCGGCTGCATTAAATATTAAATATCTGCCGTAGTTCTGTATTTATAGAGCCCTGACGAGAAGACTTCTAGACAAACATGAGGAACTGGAAACGTGATGTGGATCATAAATATATCATCCATTAAACAACATCTTACATTTATTTTCACACAATACGTCTCCTTGCAGTATCAACACTAATTCGGCTGACTTTTATATTTGATCCAATTGGTAGATAGGCTGTATTTACACCATAAAGGTGCACAGCTGATATAAAGGGACACCTAGTGGTTAAAGCATGTTATTGAATTTCATTATTTTTATTATTAGATATTAATAGGATCCCTATAAAATATATTCATTACTCATTATTCTCTACTAATAGCTAATTAAAGACTGTATATAATGACTATTTTGCACATCCCTTTCAATATTTCAATATTTTCTAAGGTGTATTGACATATCATATAGGTCTACACAACTATGGTGTAGTTATGCATTGAATGAAAAACATGGGTCGCAGGTTCCTCAATAGTGCATTACAAGACATCTATCAATATGTGTGCATACCTCCAGCAATGTTAACTATGTTGAAGCATTTATTTTAACTGATATTATACATAATGTATTATACTCTTATAAGATGTATGTAGATATTTCATCTCCGGCCTTGTCAGGTATTGAACAATCAATAAATAAAGAACACAGAATTGTTAAATATAAAACACAGAATTTGTGTGATTATACTAAATGATTTACAAATAAACACCACTGCATATTTACAGTACAACTGTTACACATGCTGATGTAACGCAAATGTTTCCAACTTGGGATCAATAAAGTATATCTTATCTTAAGCTGATCGATGGCTACTGCCATATTTGCAAAATTTGCCTCTGAACCTTGACAAGTGCATGTTTCAGGCTTATCAATTAATGTAATGTAATGTTATCAATTAACAACAGGGGTCACAAACATAAGACCAGCTTTTAAATAAAGCTCTTCTGACCTTAGCTGGCATGTGTGTATATATATTAATGCTGCCCATTATGGGCACAAGCAATTTTCACGCGGTGGACCCGTTCAAATCCAGTTTTGGACAGTCTGCCGTGGTTCCATCCCATTTCAAGTGCTGTTCAAGGCTCGGAGTAACCCTCGGAGCACACTCTCCAATCACAGAGCTTGAGGATTATCAGGGGGTTTGTCAAACAGAGCACATGGTCTAGTCCAAACGATAGCTGGGGATTCTGGGTAGTGTAGTGTCTTCTGCTATCCTTTACTCCGAAAAAATATTTGTTTCTTCGAATCGAAGGGGAAAAATACAAAAGCATTGCACACAATTTAAACCAATCAATGTTGTGTAATTAACAAGGATAATCTGGTGTTTTTTAGTTGATGACTAGTGCAGATATCACTGTAAAATCAATCGACAGTAAGGGGAATACTTACTTCCGGGTGTACAATTCTCCGTTATCCAATGAGAATGGATGCTCACATTGCCTTTAAGGGCAGCCGACACAAACGAATGCCGTGCTTCCATGAGCGTCATTACCAGTACAAATACATTGCTTTTAAAATTGTGCTGTGCAACACGAAAAAAAGGGTAAAATCGTGTTGGTAAACATGAATCAATAGATTAAAAATCGTGTTGGTGAACACGAAATGCCATGAGACTGGGTTGAAAGGGGGCCAGAGATATGGAAAATCCACCCAAATGACCCCAGAAGTGTTTTTTTTGTGCTAAATCTCTCTAAAAAGCTCAAATGTCACTTGTTTTGCATTAATCTTGATACGCAGAGTGAAGCAGGTAGGACCCAAACGCAGATAATACCTTTATTTCAAGGGCTCTTATCTTAACATATAACATGAACAAACAAAACACTCCACGGTGAACTCCGTCACAAACAAAAGAAGCACCAACACTGAACACAGGACGAGACAAGACTAAATACAGGGAGGGATAATCACAAGACGAGAAACAGCCGGGCAGGGGAGGAGAAACACAAGGGCCACAGGTGAACACAATCAGATAACGAGACACACCAGGGAAACTAACGACAGGAGGAAAAACACAGGGAAAAGGACCAGACAATAACCCAGGAGGAAAACATGACGGAGAGAACAGCAAAAAACACCCAAACCTAGACATAGAACTGTGACATGACAAGATAATCGTGACAGAATCCCCCCCTCAAGGGACGGATCCCAGACGTCCCCAAAACAAACAAAAGTCCAAAACCTCAAGCAGGGTGGGTGGAGGGGGTCCGGAGGACGGGACTAAGCTGACCGCCCAGGAGCACAGTAGAGGACCAGGAAGGGATCTCGGGCGGAGGGCCCGGGGGCAAGGCAGAAGCCGAGAAGGGGGACTCGGGCGGACGGCCCGGGGGCAAGGCAGAAGCCGAGAAGGGGGACTCGGGCGGACGGCCCGGGGGCAAGGCAGAGTCCAAGGTGGGGCGAAGGCCACAGCGGGCGAACTCAGGAGGCCGAGCATGAGGGCGAAGGCAGCGGCAGGAAGAGTCAGGGGGCCGGGCTCGAGGACGAGGGCAGCGGCAGGAAGAGTCAGGGGGCCGGGCCCGCGGGCGAAGACCGCGGCTCACAGAGGGTCGGGATCGAGGGCGAAGACCAGACAGCTCCGGAGGCCGGGCAGGACCCGGTGTCGGCCGGACAGGAACCGGAGCCGGCGGGACAGGCTTCGGCAGGATCCCCCACGGAAGAGGACCAGGACCCCCAGCAGGACCCCCAGCAGGAGAGTGGTTGGCGGGACCTCCAACGAGACAGGACAAAGGGTTGGCAGGACCCCCGGCAGGAGAGTAGTCGGCGGGGCCTCCAACGGGACAGGACACAGGGTTGGCAGGACCCCCGGCAGGAGAGTTGTCGGCGGGACCTCCAACGGGACAGGACATAGGGTTGGCAGGACCCCCGGCAGGAGAGTAGTCGGCGGGGCCTCCAACGAGACAGGACAAAGGGTTGGCAGGACCCCCGGCAGGAGAGTAGTCGGCGGGACCTCCAACGGGACAGGACATAGGGTTGGCAGGACCCCCGGCAGGAGAGTAGTCGGCGGGGCCTCCAACGAGACAGGACAAAGGGTTGGCAGGACCCCCGGCAGGAGAGTAGATGGCGGGACCTCCAACGGGACAGGACATGGGGTTGGCAGGACCCCCAGCGGAACCTCCAACGGCACAGGACACAGGGTTGGCAGGACCCCCGGCAGGAGAGTAGACGGCGGGACCTCCAACGGGACAGGACAAAGGGTTGGCAGGACCCCCGGCAGGAGAGTAGTCGGCGGGGCCTCCAACGAGACAGGACATGGGGTTGGCAGGACCCCCAGCGGAACCTCCAACGGTACAGGACATGGGGTTGGCAGGACCCCCGGCAGAAGACTAGTCTGCGGGACCTCCAACGGCACATGAGTAGGGGCTTGAGTGGGGACTCGAGAGAGGGCTTGAGAGGGAACTCGAGAGGAAACTGGAGAGTTGACTTGAGAGGTGACTCGAGAGGACACTGGAGAGTTGACTTGAGAGGTGACTCGAGAGGACACTGGAGAGTTGACTTGAGAGGTGACTCGAGAGGACACTCGAGAGGTGACTGGAGAGGGGACTCGAGAAGGAACTCGAGAGGTGACTCGAGAGGTAACTCGAGAGGGGACCTGAGAGGGGACTTGAGAGGGAACTCGAGAGGAGACTCGAGAGTTGACTTGAGAGGTGACTCGAGAGGGGACTCGAGAGGTGACTGGAGAGGGGACTCGAGAAGGAACTCGAGAGGTGACTCGAGAGGTAACTCGAGAGGGGACCTGAGAGGGGACTTGAGAGAGTTGGTTCGCCAACAGAACACGGGGTGCTGGAGTCGGCCGGTATGCTGACAGGACTCGAGGAGCTGGCGTCGGCTGGAGAGCCAGCAGCAGACGAGGTGCTGGAGTCGGCCGGTACGCCGACAGGACACGGGGTGCTGGCGTCGGCTGGAGAGCCAGCAGCAGACGAGGTGCTGGAGTCGGGGCCATGACTGATGGGGCTGGTACTTGAGCCGGAACTATGGCTGGAACTGGGGCCGGAACCATGGCTGCTGGGGCCAGAACTGGGGCTGGAACCCTGGCTGTTGGGCGCGGAGCGGAAGCCTGGACCCTGGCTGTGTAAGACAGGTAATGGAGTATGGAATTAAAGCTGCGTGGGCCGGTACTGGAGCATGAAGCCATGGCTGCTGGGGCCTGTACTGGGGCTGGAATCATGGCTGCTGGGGCCAGAACTGGGGCCGGAACCATCGCTGTGTGGGCCGGTTCTGTAGCCGGAACCATGGCTGCTGGGGCTCGGGCTAACCTGGCCTTGCGACGACTCCTCTTAGCAGCCGCCTGAATACTCCGTGGACCTCCATAAGCCAGACGAGTTCCGTAATACAACTCCTGGACAGGAGCAGGAACTGGGGCAGAAGCACGGGTTGACTTCAGGCGGAACCCACCAAGGCGTATGGTGCCAGGTTGGGAATTGGGAGACATGGAGTTAGCATGCCTGGGGCTAGCAGGCAGGGGATAACACACCGAGAGGAAATCCAAAATCCAGCCAGGTAAGAATTTCACCAAGCCTGGCTTCTCCTTAGCCATCTGGCGAGCCTCTGCCAGAGCTGCCTCTCGCTGCTGAACCCCGGACGCTCCCCTCCATTCACCATAGCTGCAAGCCAGCAAGTAGGTGAATGAAAGCAGCTCCCTTTCAAAAGGATCATCTGCTGGGTCCATATTTGGTTGGTGCTTTCTGATACGCAGAGTGAAGCAGGTAGGACCCAAACGCAGATAATACTGATAATACCTTTATTTCAAGGGCTCTTATCTTAACATATAACATGAACAAACAAAACACTCCACGGTGAACTCCGTCACAAACAAAAGAAGCACCAACACTGAACACAGGACGAGACAAGACTAAATACAGGGAGGGATAATCACAAGACGAGAAACAGCCGGGCAGGGGAGGAGAAACACAAGGGCCACAGGTGAACACAATCAGATAACGAGACACACCAGGGAAACTAACGACAGGAGGAAAAACACAGGGAAAAGGACCAGACAATAACCCAGGAGGAAAACATGACAGAGAGAACAGCAAAAAACACCCAAACCTAGACATAGAACTGTGACATGACAAGATAATCGTGACAAATCTTGACACAGGGTACTTATTATATGTTGTACTATGGATTCCTAAAGCTTTTAGTCTACTAACCCATCATCCAAGTGTAGTTTTCACTATAAGTAAAAAATAATTTTTGGACGGACACTATAATTTACAGTTTTTTACCATGTTCAATCTGAATTTTCTTTAAAATAAAAAACATCTATATTGATTCTGACTTTTCTACATCCAACTCACAGGTTTATCATTACTTTGAGAACAAAGATTATTAATTTTCCCGTTTTAGAAGTGTAGTTAAGGTCATTTGTTCTGGAAATGTCATTTTCGAGCCTTTTTCCAGGCTTGGGGTCTTTAAGTATATTTATATTGCATTTTAGACAGAGAACGTATTAAAAAAAAGGACGACAGCGACTGTGCGCACAGCAGTGTTCTCCTGCTTCAGCCTCATAATGAGTCATGACTCATCAATATTGCGTATTGCAAATACCTTCAGTGTGATCCTTCTCTGTCAGGAGTGCACAGATGGCAGCCACGTGGAAAAAAGTGTAATGCCCCTGACCAACGCTAACCCGCTGGTCTCCTGCGGAAAACAGACAAGCAACACCCCGCTTGTCACATCGCTATCAGTCCCATTTGAAATGTGAAGCCTGGAGCGGGAAGATCATGCGGGGGAGAAGAGGAAATATGGTATGTTGTGGTGAAGGGAAAGAGTGATAAGAGAAGAGATATAAGGAGGGAGAGAACAGGAGATTGTGGAATGATGGTGGGGGATAGGGAGATAGACACTGATACACACTGATATGTTGTCACATGAAAAAAAGGTTAATTCATTTAACATGCTTCATATGATCCCATAAGTTGCGCAGCATCGATGCTATCTCCAGAAAGATGCATATACCCTTAGGGCTACGTTGTTTATATGCAGGCAATAATCCTCCCCAATGCACTGTCAAAGTCATGGGTGACTCTGACTGTCTCAGCTTGTAATGAGACGCATATGCTCAATGTAGCGTGCTGCACATACAAAAGCCGTTTCCTTATTTGAACTCCGGACAACATCCGAAGATTCAATTTGAGAAATTCAGAAAAGGAGGTTGTTTTTGTAAGAGGCCTCCTTAATACTTGAACTACCTTGTTTGATTAAGTGGAGGGTGGCTCCTGGGTAGAGCGTGCAGGAGGCCCGACATGACACAGATTACAACGCGGTCACATAGCCAGTTCTATACTAAGTATTTATTCATGAACAATCAAGTCTCTTTCCGTTTCTAGATTTTGTCTGATGATTCCAGCTTTGGGCCTTTTTTTGTCTCTTCAGTTAGACATTTGTGTTGCTATCTTCATTTAATGAGGTTGACCCGTCATCATAGAAACATCATCAAAACACCCACTCTCTTGGCATGAATGCTCAATTGGCTCAATAGGACTGTACACAAGCTTTGTACTAGGGAGCTATGGGGTGAAGTTTGTTCGATGTCTGCTCCGATTCAGACATTTGTGTTTTCAGACACAGCTTCTACAGTTATTGTCCAGGTAATTTCAGGGCATGTGTGAACTGGGTGTTTTTAATCTGTTAAAATAAGAGCCCAACAATGGCTGTTGTGCAGCTACAGCATGGCTTAAAAGGAAAGTACAGTACAGCTAGCACATGTATGATTTCCAAAAATGAGGAGGGATGATGAGTATTTTGGTGACCTTTAGTGTGTCCCAGTGTGTGTTAGCTAGCCAAGACTCCAATTACAGACAGCAACAGTAGTAGCAGCAGTCTCTGTATGTCATTACTTCGGTATGGACCATTGCTGGTTCCTTTGTATGTATTGGACACAATAGTGGTTGGACCATTAGGCTGCTTCTCTACAGACATCTGGTCCTGAAGAAACTCCTGTTACATGCGAACATAGCACATCATTATGGTCTCGGTTCGATGGAGCACAAGTGTGTGCATCTGTGTCCCTGAGTGTGTAAGTGTGTGTGCTTTGAGAAACGGAGGTTAGCGCCCGGTCGATGATAGAATCGGCAAATGGACACCACCTTTTGCGGCAAGAGGACAAGTCATTTTAGCAGCCTAATGGAATTCTACAGCGTGGGAATACAGTGTATAAAAGGAGATATCATCTCATGCAATAGGAAGAGCCATGCATGTGTTGAATTCTGATATTTCTTTTTATTGTATCATCGTGGAAGATGAAATGTATTTCCAGTTGAAGTTAACACAGATGAGATTGCTAATACCTCAAGCGTAGCACACTGGAGGACTATACATGGTCTACACTCAGCTCTAAAAGCATGGGCCTGCACAGGTTGCCATGCAGGTAGGGGACACGCTCATTGACATAGAAATACATTTCAATGCTGTTTACAGCTCAGTATGCACTTCAGTGTAAAGGCCTGCCTCTCTGACAGCTAATTTACGACCGCCTTTCACTTCCAAGTCCTACTTTTAATAAGCGAAGCTCATAGTCGTAAATAACTATGAGATTCATTAAATCATTAGCCATTAGCCGCTTTGCATGTTCACAAAAGCTTTGCCAGGTGAGGTTTATGTGTGTTTATTGGCCCTGTGAATTTTTAAGGAGGGCTTCCAAGAGTGCAGTAGATCAATAGCTTTTCTATATACAAGTCTCGCACTAAATCATTTCACATTCGGTGCCCGGTAACAGCTTTCTGACAGTGTTGATGATGGAAGTTATGAGCAACAGTATAGCTGCCAGAAGATAAACTTTCCCTCACAGCCAACCACTGTTATCAGGAGTGGAATAAACACTTGAGGCAATTCATATATTTCTCTGTGGTTTTGAGGTGCACAGGTGGAGAATTTGGCATACCATGCGGGCAAAGCTGGTTTTGACACTTTGACACTTTTTGGTACATTTGTTGGAAAACGTTTCTGACCATTCCATAAGCTGACAATCATCACCTGCTTAGACAAAGGCTTCTTTTGGGTTTGGACGAAAATTAACAAATTATACGTTTATCAGGCTTCTTTTGTTATTGAAATATACTATATGAACTTTATGCCTCAAAGTATCTGACTTTAGTATCCTTACTTACTGTATCAATTGATATATTAGAAAACAAGAACAACAGTCAGATGTTTGGCTACATAAATAGGCATCTTTCAAAGAAACTCACACATTTTGTCTTGGACCCGAGCGGAGCCAGTGTGTCACCCACCCATCCTCTCCTCGTAGCTTGCTACGTCCGGCAATCTTTAGCAAGTATTTGCTAAATACCATCCAAAACGTTTCTACTTTCATGAACACAGTAATGTCTATAACCACATTGGCCATTTAATACCATTGGCAAATAGGCGAGATGTTGGTATTTGAAGCGTCCTGGTTTCTGTTACAGTCCTAGTCACATTTGAGCTGGCTTTGGTTGAATAGGTAAATTGTCAGAGTGGAGAGCAAAAAGAGGCCGGCGCATTGGCGGGAATGCTGTTTTGGAATCCATCAGCTATCCTCTAACAACAATTTGGTTACCTGTAAAACAACCTGTTTGGAGACCTATAGTTTCTCAACTCCAATCTTAGTCTTGTGTCTCAAATTCATTATTGCGAAAAACTAAGTCCAAATAAAGATATCTGATAGATCTGAAAACTGATTGACATTGACTCTTGTGCCAAGGGCTTATCTCCGTCATTCGGATAGCATAGGTGGGTTCCATGGCTCCATACAGTAGTAGTAAACACAAAGCAAGTAATGCTAGTGTTAGCATGTAATGCTACTTCCAAGTAATAATAATCAGATATGTAAATCTGATGGATGACACTCATCCAGGAACTAAGCAAAACATTATATAGTCAGCCATTTTTGTGAAAAGGTTGTACCGAAGGCTCGACTGCAACATTTTCAGAAGCAGTTTGACAGCCTGTGTTCACTTTTGTTGGTGTAAAATAAAAATGTTGGGGGTATTTGAATCGTAGTTAATAAAAAGTAACAAATACATTGGTTCTGTATCAGAACGTGGATGGGATTTGATTGAATTATCTGAGACACACAGTGTAGAGAAATTGGCTGCACGGCTACCAAAAAAATAAAAGATGGACTTTTATTAATCCCTCGTGGGGAAATTGTTTCTCTGCATTTGACCCATCCTAGTGTTAGGAGCAGTGTGCTGCCATTTTGAACGGCGCCTGGGGAGCAGTGTGGGGAAAGGTGCCTTGCTCAGGGACACCTCGGTAGCACTTGGTCGTGACACTGACGGACTGACGGTTTCTACACGGACCACTATTGCGGTAAGCATGTTGTAACTTCCGGTTGTTGTTGTCATTGTCATCTCCGGGTATCCCTTGCGCCTGTTCTGTTGCTGATAGCTTATTATCTTAACTTAATCGATCGTTTTAAAACTCTTGATCACGGCAACTGCCTGACGTTGTAATCACACGTTACTACAGCTTAAGCACTCACAACTCTCCTTCTCTTAAACCCCTGTCACACTGTCCCGAAGTTCACACCCGATGGACACACGAATATGGAATTGTGAATTTCGCACGAAGATGGCCCCGAACCACACACGAAGGCAACATTTACATTACATTTAAGACATACAACTGCAACGAAAGTAACAAAAACAATTATGTTACAGTACTATGATACTGTACTGATATCTTCAGACTTTGTTCTTTACTTTATCCGTCTTTATATGTAGGAAATATTACGTTTTCTCCGTAATGTTGTTTCCATAGCAATAACAACTTCCTGTCTACTCTCCTTCAAAATAATATATTATATCCTTTTCAGTTTCACAGAACACAAATTGGGTTATTTACATAATATGTTTACATGATTTTGTTTCGCAATAAAACAACCAGATGGACACACGATAAAGGAAATGTTCAAATTCGGCTCTGATCGTAGCAACATCTGGCCATTCGTGAGGGCATCTTAAGCCATCGTATGACCGTTGGTGTTGTTTCTCAGGCTCCGGCAGCAACTTCGTGAGCGGTGGGATAATCTTTGGCATGCCAAACAATTGCCGAAGGACCTTGCGAAGGTTCATTTTGAGGGCATCTTGTTATCGTGAGGGCATCTTGTTATCATCGGTGCCATCGGGCATTCGCCCCGATCAGAGTGAGGGCGGATGCCCGATGGCACCGATGATAACACGAAGATGACACGATTCGACAAGATGCCCTCACGAGTGCCTTCCGAAGTTGCCGCTCATGAAGTTGCTGACGGAGCCTGAGAAACTCCACCGACGGTCATAGACATAGAAGCCCGGCTCCGCATCTTAGAAAGTAACTCAGCTACAGTAAAGCCCATGTTAGCGTGTGTGGACCGGCAAAAGGTAGCTCCTATTAGCCATCCCCCGGCAACTCCCGAGCAGCAGGGAGACTGGGTGACTGTTCAGAAGGGGCATAGCGCGAAACCCGCAGATCCCCACCAACCCGTTCACGTATCTAACAGATATTCCCCACTCAGCGAGACACCCGCTGAGAAGCCAACTCTGGTTATTGGTAGCTCTATTATGAGACACGTGAATTTAGAGACCGAAGCCTCCACAGTTACATGCATTCCGGGGGCCAGAGCGGGCGACGTTGAGGCGCATCTTAAACTGCTGGCTAAAAATAAACGTAAATACAGTAGGATTGTTATTCACGTCGGTGGTAATGATGTTCGTTTACGCCTATCAGAATGCACCAAACTTAATGTGGAGTCGGTGTGTAGTTATGCTAAAACAATGTCGGACACCGTAATCTTCTCTGGTCCCCTCCCCAATCTGATCATGTATAGCCGCATGTCATCATTTCAGCGCTGGTTGTCTTGGTGGTGCCCAGCAAACAATGTGGGCTTCGTAAATAATTGGACAGCCTTCTGGGGAAAACCTGATCTGCTTAAGAGAGACGGCATTCATCCTACTTTGGAAGGTGCAAATCTCATTTTGGCAAACATTTCAGGGCTTTGTGGACTTAATCCATGACAAACTGGAGTTGAGACCAGGAGGCAGAGTCACAGTCTTACACGCTTCTCTAGTCTGCGCTCTCTCCTAGGCAGTCATCCATAGGAATCCCGAACCCAATAAAATACCCAATATTAGCGGTGTGTGTGTCTGCCCAAGGACAATTTAAGGTAAAACCTAATAGAGGTGTCATACATAATAACCTAATAAAAGTAAATGTAACAACTACTACAGTGCAACAAAACAGGAATATTAAATGTGGTCTCTTAAACATAAGATCTCTAGCATCTAAAGCAATATTGGTAAATGATTTAATATCAGATTATAATATTGATATATGCTGTCTCACTGAAACTTGGTTGAGACATGAAGAATATGTCAGCATAAATGAGGCCACTCCACCCAGCCATATCAATACTCATATTGCCCGAGGCGTGGGCCGAGGAGGTGGAGTTACAGCAATCTTTGACTCAAGTTTACTTATCAATACTAAACCAAAATTAAATTATACCTCCTTTGAAAGTCTCGTTTTTAGTCTTACGCATCCGGCCTGTAAAACTTTGCAGCCAATCTTATTTGTTACAGTGTACCGTGCACCAGGTCCTTATTCAGAATTCTTATCAGAATTCTCTGAGTTTTTATCAACTTTGGTACTTAAAACAGATAAAGTAATTATCGTAGGTGACTTTAATATTCATGTTGACGATGATAAAAATAGCCTTACTGTTGCATTTAACTCTATATTAGATTCTGTTGGTTTTTGTCAGAGTGTAAATAAACCAACCCACTGCTATAATCACACTCTCAACCTTGTTCTGACTTATGGTATTGAAATTGAGCAACTATTAGTCGAACCGCATAATCCTGCTTTATCCGACTATTTCTTAGTAACTTTTGAAGTACTGTTACTAGACTACAAAGCATTAGTCAAAAGCTCCTGCAGCAGAAACCTATCTATTAGTGCTATAGCCAAATTTAAGGAAGAGATTCCACCAATACTTAACTCGATAGCATGTCTGCATGTAGGGGAGGAAACTTATACAAAATGTACACCACCCCAAATTGATCATGTTGTTGATAGTGCTACAGATGCGCTGCGAATAAAATTAGACTCTGTTGCTCCTTTGAAAAAGAAGAAAATAAAACAACATAGATTGTCACAAATGACATTCTAATAGCCTCTGACAAGGGACTTGTCTCTATTCTTGTTTTGCTCGATCTCAGTGCTGCATTTCATACTATCGATCATGATATCTTATTGCAAAGACTAGAGCACTTAGTTGGCATACAGGGAACTGCTTTAGCCTGGTTTAGGTCCTATCTATCTGAACGCTCTCAGTTTGTATGTGTCAATAATGAATCTTCCACGCAAACCAAAGTTAGCCATGGAGTGCCACAGGGCTCAGTGCTCGGACCTCTTTTGTTCACATTATATATGCTTCCGTTATATATATTATAAGGAATCATTCTGTACATTTTCATTGTTATGCGGATGATACTCAACTATATTTATCAATCAAGCCTGATGAAATTAATCATCTAAATACAATTCAAGACTGCCTCAAGGACTTAAAAACGTGGATGACCTTACACTTTTTGATGTTAACCCTCTGGAGTCGGTGGACGCGCCGGCGTGTACAGGTGCGCATAATTTTACGTAATTAATCATATATTTTCGATTATAAGGAGTAGAAATATGATTCAGATATCCCCGGAATCGCTGGAAGTGTAGCTTTCCAGCGGTATCTCCTGTGTGACTGTAACCAGGGAACAGCAGCCAATATGGCCGTTCAAAGCAGATTGACTTTACACTGTGTGGGTGTTACGTTCCCTCTTGGCTAGGGGTACAAAAGGGAAACGACACGACCAGATTGGATTTGGTATATGTTACCGGTGGTTTTATTGTAACAGCAACTGAGTGAAATGATGTACACAAACAGCTTGGCCCAACAACGGGTCAAGCTGTCACTATCTCACAACAGGGTCTCCAAAAGAGAGTTGCCCAGTATTACACAAAAAGAAAGGAAATACCTCACTTCTAAAGTGGAAACAAAACAATAATCAAAACGAGGCTGTGGGAGAACACAGCTGGTGCGGGTCTACAGGTGCTAATCACCTGGATCTACGCAATATACACACAGGAATGCTGGTCTACAGGTGCTAATCAACCTGGATCTAAGCAATATACACACACAAACCCTATACTAACACAGAACCCGACGACACGCTGCTAATCAGTGTGCTCGCCCAGAACCCTACTGAATACCCTGCTAATCAGAGTAGCTAACACAGAAAACACATGGCTTAACAGTCTCAGAAGTCACAGAATGAAGGCTTTGTCACAATGCAAGGGTTGAGGCATCTGTCACACAATACAGAGCCTCCCGAATGGTGTCCGTGCCCAGCCTTTATACTCCTCCCCCGGATGACGTGGCAGAAGCGGCACAGCTCATTTGCATACACACACACACACAAGTTAAAGGCACAAGGTAGCAGCGGCTGTAACAGTGGGATTGGTGGATTTGTGTGTCCGTCAAGGAAACCTCGGCCGGCAGCCATCATGGTCTGAAATGACCAATGGACATCGAGAAATCACTAAGGGCCTACCCACCAAGTAAAAAAAACATAAACCACGTGTCTCCCATCAGTTTACGTCTGTGAGGAGAGAGAGAGAGATGGAGAAAATGGCTTAAAAAAAACGTGACAGTTGCCGACTTCGCTCGAGATTTTTTTCGCTAGCAGCAGTGAAGATAGAGCCTCAGAACCTGAAGTCTTCGACTCTTCTGAAGAAGAAGAAGAAGAAGAAGAAGAAGAAGAAGAAGAAGAAGAAGAAGAAGAAGAAGAAGAAGAAGAAGAAGAAGAAGAAGAAGAAGAAGAAGAAGAAGAAGAAGAAGAAGAAGAAGAAGAAGAAGAAGAAGAAGAAGAAGAAGAAGAATACAAAGACAACAACAAGGATCCATTTGGACATGGGTAAGTGTAAATATTACAGTAATAGTGTACTGGCAATGTGTGGGGAATACCGCGAAAATAAACAATAGGTTTATTGATATATATTTTTTATCGATAGTCATGAACTTTTTATTGGACAAAATAGACTCTCCATTAGCAAACGTTTACTCTGTGTTAACGTTATTTTGGTGTGTAAAAGTGAGATTACATGTGTAGATGATTAAATTAATCATTTATTCGTCCCACCACGGAGACATTTACAGTGACATGTTTTTGCCATCGATTATTTTACCATACTGTTCTGTACAGATGAGACTTTGTCATAGATTTATTTATATATGTGCCTGTTATTATTTTACCGTCCTGTACAGATGAGACTTTGTAATCAGATGTAGCCTATGTATATGTGTGTCTGTGATTTTATACTGAATGTAAAGTAACTGGAAATACCTGTGTGTGTGTGTGTGTGTGTGTGTGTGTGTGTGTGTGTGTGTGTGTGTGTGTGTGTGTGTGTGTGTGTGTGTGTGTGTGTGTGTGTGTGTGTGTGTGTGTGAGAGAGAGAGATCGAGAGAGACTCCTTCTCCAACCTCCCAAACTTTCTTTTTATGTGTGCATTGTTATTTGTGCTTGAGCAACATTTTACTTGAACTTTATTTCAATTAAATTAGTTGTAATTATTGTCCTACATTTTAATTTGTTTTACAGAGATGTTTCACAGCTGTCTGGGCCTAGTGGCCCACAGCACCGTTTATCCAGCAGCCATAACATCCATCTGTGCCGGCCCCCAGGTCAAGATCTACTGTGGTTCAAGGGCCTTCACCAGAGCCATCACCACCAAGGACCAGCAGACCAGCATCACTACAGCTGCCACCAGGTCAAGATACACCTCAGCACAAAGGCTCCACCACAGCCATCACCTTCAACCCAGCCAGCAAGGAGGTCTCATGGAGGTCTCGTATAGCACTTGTACACCCCACCTACACAGCAGCCCATGCACCATCACCCCCATCTTCACAGCAGCCAGACCCACTGTCTTGGAAGACAGACAAAGATCTTGACACTGTCTTGACATTTATAATGAATAGTTGGTTGAAAGTTATGATGTTCAATATTGTAAATAGTTAGATTTTCCAGTTTCTTATATTTATATAAATAGTTGGTTGAAAAAAACATATTTATAATAAATTGTTGGTTGAAAAAAAAAGGTTGAATGCTCAATTTGTATTTGGACACATCACATGAACCTTGGTATGTAATATGAAGTCATTATTCAGTCCTAATGTATCTCAGTCCCTGCTGTGGTGAAAGTAGAGTGATAAACACCTATTTTACTCAAAATTCGAATTTAATCTTTTTCATTTTATACATGAATAACACATTTATATACAGTGTAATTCAAATATTTCACTGCTTTTGTGATCCTAGGACTTTGGTAACCAAATCTAAAACACCAAAACAATTCGATCACATGAGTACATTTGTGTTTTCACAAGAGTTTTGAAGATTTTCCGAAAATCGGATGTCAAATTTTAAGCTTTTGAGCTACTTATCTCATCAAACAGTGCTCTAAGGTGAGTAATATGCATAAATAGCAAGACCAGAGATTGTCCTGAACATTTTGATATGTAACACATGGGGTGCCATGTTAGAAGAAATACATTTAAAAGGTGATTTAAGAAAACATCTAAAAATCGAGAAAATACCCTTAGACTCCAGAGGGGTAAACACGACCAAAACTGAAGTTATTGTACTTGGCCCGAAGAATCTACGAAACAAATGATCTAAAGATATACTAACTATGGATGGCATTAATTTGGCCTCCAGTGAGACTGTAAGAAATCTTGGTGTTATATTTGATCAGGATTTATCCTTTAACGCCCACATAAAATCAATGTCAAGGACCGCCTACTTCCATCTACGTAACATTGCAAAAATCAGGCATATCTTGCCTCAAAACGATGCAGAGAAACTAGTCCATGCATTTGTTACTTCTAGGCTGGATTATTGTAACTCTTTATTATCAGGGTGTACCAAGAAGTCAGTCAAGTCGCTTCAGCTGATTCAAAATGCTGCAGCTCGTGTACTAACCAGAGTTAGGAAAAGGGACCACATTACTCCTGTTCTGGCTGCCTTACACTGGCTCCCTATAGAACACAGGATAGAATTTAAAATTCTTCTTCTCGCCTACAAAGCCCTTAATGGGCAGGTGCCATCTTACCTTAAATAACTCATTATACCCTACTGTCCTACTAGGGCATTGCGTTCCAAGAATGCAGGGTTGTTGGTTGTTCCTAGAGTCTCTTAAAGTACAATGGGAGCCAGAGCCTTTTCTTATCAAGCTCCACATTTGTGGAATCAGCTTCCAGTTTGTGTTCGGGTGGCAGACACCCTATCCGTTTTTAAGAGTGCGCTTAAGACCTTCCTTTTTGATAAAGCTTATAGTTAGGGCTGATTAGATTCAGCCCCTAGTTTTGCTGATATAGGCTTAGTTTGTCGGGGGACATCTTACTTCTTCCTTCTCTCTGTCTATACCTGTGTACTCTCATGTTCCGATTAACCCAGCTTCCCCAAATTTCTTTCTTTTTGGTGTCTATATACGCTGGGATCCGGAGTCATGGATGATCCTGCGGTCCTGTGTCCTGGATCGCGAGCCCTGGATCTTGAGTCGTGGCTGTGGTCCTGGATCATAGGTCCTGGATGGATATCCTCGTGGATTCATCTTCTTATTATACACACATGTATTTCCAAACATTTGGACTACCTATGTTGTAAATGTATTATCTTTTCAATTTACACACGGCATCTATTGCATGTCTGTCCGCCTTGGGAGAGGGATCCCTCCTCTGTTGCTCTCCCTGAGGTTTCTCCCATTTTTCCCTTTAAACTGTGGGTTTTCTCCGGAAGTTTTTCCTTGTACGACGTGAGGGTCTAAGGACAGAGGGTGTCGTATTGTCATACTGATATTTTGTACAAACTGTGAAGTCCACTGAGAAAAATGTAAGATTTGTGATATTGGGCTATATAAATAAACATTGATTGATTGATTGACTTGGTCTTGCCGGGACTTGAACTGGTGACCTTCCAGTTGCCAAGCCCTATCGACTTCGCCACCACCGCCCCAGCACAAAGCCCTGTCCACAGAAGTGTGCTAACTGCATCCTCACTTCAGATGGCCAAGTGCTGATCACAGGCTTGATTCCTGAAGAGGACCATGAAGAATAAGTCCTTATCTTCTTAGCAGTAAAGCTGCTCCAGGCTTCTGAAGAGGGGAAACAGGCTTTTGAGAAGCTGTGCATACAACATATTCAGCCATGGATAACGAGAGGAGGAGAAGAGATTTTCCTTTTTCCCTCCCCTCCATGTCTTCTCCTACCCATAAGGCTGTGGGAGATGTGGGGTTGGAGCAGAAGGTGTGTGCAATAAGCCGTGAGAAACACGACCATCGGCATCCGTTGCCTTATTGCTGCAGTGCCGACATGACAACGCAATTTGCATAGGAGACACGGCAGATGACTGAATTGGATTTTATTCAAATCTGTCTCCTTTGTGACTGCATCTATCACTGCAGAAATATAATATATGCGAACAATGATGTCTATATTGCAGCTCTACAAAAGTAAATTTGACCTGCATTTGGCTCAATTTGCATCTTGTTGACATGTTTCACATAGAAACAATGATTCTCCCCAGAGAGAACAGTTTTAGCGCAAACCTCCGACATTTGCTCTTCCAATTTCCAGTATTACCCTTATTTGAATAATTATATTATGCTGTCATGTCCCAAAATCCCCACGCTAGTTTGGTTGGTTGAGACTTTCAGACCTGTAACCCAAACATCACATTTAGCTTAAAGTAATCTAATCATAAGGCATAAATGAAGACATCTATCTGTGTTCTGAAATTAACAGGCATGAATGCAGTATTCATATTTCACACTAACATTACTATGAACTCCAGGATTATGTAGGCTGCTGTAATACATCTTTGCTGAAAGTACATTTTCTTTGTCTCTTCATCAATGTCTTTGTTATAGTTAGTATCAATAAATCCATTGAAAACCAAACAAGCAACACACACTAGACCTATCGAGCATGTTACACACTTGCTAGTGAGCACAATAAATGTGCATGTAGACGGAAGGCAAAATATACGAGGGGTTTGTCAAAATCGGGTAACAGGGGCGCTGCGCTCTCTTACCTTCGACGTGAGCCCTCATACCAAAATGCCGATTTTCCCCGTAAAATGTTAAAGTGATGCCAAAAAACAATATTTCTGTTCGCTTGTCTTGCCATGTTTGTAAAAATGCTTGGTGTGCTGCCAGGACTTGAGCGATTCTCCTACAACAACCTTTCCATTATCTGAACACATGACCCCTCATTGACAAGCTGATCACTTTCTTGAACATACTTGCAACCTGAGCAACTCTATCATTAGCTTTAATACTTCACCCTCAACATTTAAGTTGGGTCCGAAGTTCTTCCCTACATATCTGCAATTGCTAAAGGGATGGTTGTAAATTAAAAGCACTAATACAATACTGTAGCACATGTCATTTAGGTGCCCATCAGTAAGACCAACACATTTGGTTGCCATCCGAGATTAACTTTAAGTATGCACACTATAGGCTGCTGGCAATTTTAAAATGTTCTCCCAAAAAGCTACATTTAAAAAGCTACAAAATGTTTTTGATTCAAGCCTGCTACGAACTAGTTAAGATAAAAACAGATGTTTATTATTACTCTACACAATATGTACTAGCCTCAGTGGCGGCCGGCCCATAGGGGCGCTAGGGGCGCCGCCCACCCTCTTCCCACATGTTTGATTGTCATTAAAAATAAATAAAAAAATATATTTAAAAAATATATACAGTATATATATATATATATATATATTTTTTTTTTTTTAATGAACAAGGTAAATATTATATAATTGGTATCAGTAAAATGTATAATCTACAATGAAATCTCGTTTAAAATAGTTTTACGATGTCTACAGTTACTGATAAGTCACATGTTTCCTGCCTGGCCGCAGCGTGTATCATTAGTTTACCCTCTCTCGTCTGGGCGGTAAGAAAGGAGCCCTCAGCCAGAGCAGCAGCAGCCAACAAGCTGACTGTTGCTATCTGTATACTATGCCGCCGAAACATAATTTCAGCCAATCAGCATCGTCAGATCTGATGCTCAAAGGGCGCCGTGTCAGCGCCCTGGCCTGTGTGTCTGTGAGTTGTTTAGACTCGTGTCCAAGGTGACACTACAGTAGTTGTCTGCAGGTGGAGACTCCGGTGCTAGTGGATCGCCGGAGCTGTAGATTAACATTTACATGCTTATTGTAGTTGTAAGGGCAATGCCTGTAGCACCATGGAGCATATGTGTGGGCCGGACCTGTATTTGACAGGAAAGGAGTGAGCAGAGGGTCGATTTGTCGATTCTTGTTCAGTTTTCATCTTCCTCACCCTCTCAGACTTTGAGTTGCGCTCGCTGCTAAAGAGACGCGTTACCATGGAAACCAAACAATGGTGTAGCTGTATTAAAGTCCGAGTGGAAACAGTCGTGAGTAAATCTGATTTTGTCAGAAATCGGGAGAAATATGACCCGGGGAGGAAACCGGGGAGAGGGCAATGCAATCGGGAGTCTCCCGCGAAAATCGGGAGGGTTGGCAAGTATGACACACACACACACACACACACACACACACACACACACACACACACACACACACACACACACACACACACACACACACACACATAATGTTCGTATTTAGTTTCCTGATTTTAAATGGGAATTAAATCATTTGAGTGTTCCCAAAGCACCAGTGTTCTGCAGTTTGTGTGGGCCTGCTGTACTGTTGCACAGTTTTGGAAGATTCATAGCTAACCACACTGAAGATTATGGACTAAAAAACCAGCCGCCACTGACTAGCCTTGTAGTGAAACTCCAGAGTCCAGAAGTTGTGTGGGCATTCGAGGGTGGCAAAACTTGTCCGAGTCATCCATCATTGCTGGGGAGACTGCCCACCTCTGGTGGCACAGCTGTTTGGGCAGTGACACCGGCGTGCTAGCCATGGCCCCTACATCTGTTGCTGGGTGGATGTTGACAGGGTCATCTGTGTCTTTGTGAAACACAACAGCCAGCGTAACGCCGCCTGCAGCAGACAGACAGAGACAAAAAACACGGGGTCAGAGGGCTACAAGTGATATTTTGGGTGGAAATGAGTTTGAGATTGAAGTTGATTTCATATCAGCCTGTTGCTCTACTTATCTCGAAGAAAGGGGAATGGTCAGCAGAAAATATCCTGAAATGTAAACTGGTCATTATTGGGATGATATTTCATCTTGAAGGCTTTTGAAAGGAATGTTCACTTTGCTAAAAGCCTGCAATGTGGAGGGAGATATCACAGAGGAAAATAGAATCATTCAAATTGTGTTAATTTAACAGAGCAGGGTTTGTTCATCAGTATCCACAATTATTCAGCAAACATGGGACTGGTAGAGTCATGCACGCTCTGAGCAAGCCTGCATTCCTATTAATTAATTGTTTACCTGACAGATGATACCAACAATATAAACAGTGCAAAGAGTCCTTCATAGGATCGGGACCTACTGTATACGAGGCATAAATCAAAGTTGTCAAAGTATACATGAGGATTTAATGTCAAGACCAACGTGACGCGAACCAAACCTTATAAACAGAAGTTTGAATGATTAAGCAACATTTGTGGCACTTAACACTTTTCTTCTATATATATTTTTCTTGCAGGTCCTAACAAGTGGTTAACGCCTTAGGTATGAGTCAGCATATATCTTATAATATATATGTACCTGTTGCTATAGGCAGACTGTATAGCTCAATTACAGTATCATTACAATTCTCACACTCCTACAGTTGCCTCAGGGTCTTATCTGGGGAACATCATACATTGCACCTGATGGAATAAAATGACCTATAATAAGACCCACTCCTATTCATCCGTGGCTGCCATATGCCCTTGACTGCTTCTTATTTAAGTCATGGACAGCTTTGCTTTAAAAAAATGATTTTAGGCATCCAACGTGATTTTTATATATCTCTGTCATTGTAATGTACAGGTCTGTTGTGTTGATGACCTTAATCATATAAAAAAAACGACTGTAGCTGCTACATTTGTAACGTTTCAATCTGCTGGTTTCTGACAGCAAGGCTTCCAGCTCTGCAGTCAGTAACTCTTAACTCTTGGGTGGTATTGGTTAATGGGACCTGCCCACAAAAGGAGCACAGCAGGCAGTCTTGTTTTGCAATTCGGGGCTGTCAGTTATGCTAACGACCAGGTTCCATTTATGTTTTTTTTTAAATCACTGAGGAAATGTTGGAGTTCATTGTCAAATAAAGTCAAATATTTGACTTTGGACATTGGATTACATTTACACGCTTGTAACTTAAAAGCCTTGTGCTACACCATGAGACCACTGCAGACAATCGATATGGTTTCAACCTACTGTCAAGGCAAATTTAAAGGGGCCCTATTTTTACGCCTCCATTGGACTCCTTTGTTTACCTCAGTAACACAGTGACATCATTATGTAACACTCACGTTTCTATTGGTTAACACTCAAACACAATGTACTTGACAGGCTAAGGGGCGGGACATCTCTATGCGATTGCCAATCACTACAGAGCAGGCCAGCTAACCAATCAGAGCTGACTGGGCTCTGGTTTCAGGCAGAGGGTGAAAAGAGGTGCTTGCCCAGACGTTATAACCTGAAACATAACACATTAGTAATCTTTTTTTTGTCATAAGAGCTGCTTTAGTCTGACTAATATCTTCACTTACCATTTGTCACATCTAAAACATTCATTAAAATACTTCAGGAAGCAATGTTTTGTATCAGTTAGTCATTCTAAAACTAAAAGACGACGATAAAAGAAGATACTACTCTGTTGTCAGCATGATTAAGCTGTCAAGGTTGAAAAAAGGGGATTCTGTAAACACTACGAGGAGGAGAAAGAATTAAGTCATTTTGGAGTTCAAACCCTTGAACCATCCCTACGAGCTGATGGGAGGATGCTCCTCTCCTCAGCTGCTCCACCCGAGCAAGCTTCTCCTCTCACCTCCCCTGCTGAGAAGTCAGCTTTCATGTTCCTTTCAAAGTCTCAGGTAGTATTACCCAGGGCAACCTTGACAGAGCCCGGGGCAAAAGCAGCGCTCGGCTGTGCACCTGCACAAACACGCACAGGAGAGCAGGTAGGCTCACTGCGATGCATGCACACCATTACTCAAGCACGCACCATCAGCACATGCTCCCTCTTCCTACCACCCACGCACTGACTGCACACACATGCACACACACGCACCCTTTGATTGTCTCCACGCCGTGGCTGTCATTAAGACTCATTAAGGGGGATGGTTTTATTGAAGGCGGTCGTGTTGAGGCATCCGCTGAATTATTCATATGCGCCTTCCCCTGCACTCTTTCTCTCACACTCACACATCGTTGAAATGCAGGAAGCTGGAGCAGACTAGAGAGAGAGATGCTGCCTATATAGGTCACTTCCTCCTCCACCCGCATCGCTCAGAAAGTGGAACTGGAAGGCGGGAGGGAGGGAGACAGAGAGCGAGGCTTATTATAGACAGACACACACACACTCACATACACGCACACACACACACACACACACACACACACACACACACACACACACACACACAGCACAGAGGTCCCAGCAGATAAAGGAGTGTACACCTCAGAGAGTAGATTGTCACAGCTATGAATGAAGCTCAGAATGGATTTTGCTAGCAAAAGGTAATACTAATTCATTGTTTTGAGACCAAGTGAGGGAGTGCGTGTGTGTACGTGTGTGTGTGTGTGTGTGTGTATGTGTGTGTGTGTGTGTGTATGAAAATAGGGTATCGACAGATCAGAAATAATTGATCAGATGCCCACCATTTCATCACAAGCCCCCGCTCCTCCAAGTTGGCATGCACGGATATGGATCAACATTTACATTTAGTTTGATCATATATTTCATCAAATATTCATATACAATCAGGGTTTAATATGCACAATCACGTGGCTGTGATGGAAAGGAAAGCTAAGTGCTGTGTGTAAATGCACACTGGAGGCAAAAAATGCTAGACCATGGTAATTGGGGTTTATAACAAATTGGGTCATTTTTTGTGTGTGTTATTATTTCAATTATCATTATTTCTGTCAGTTATGATTTTTCAATGGATCAAGGAGGGCCTACGTGTAAGAGAAACAATGTATTCAAATACTGTTAATACAAAAATGAATACACACATAACCAAGTTCTTTATAAATGGTTTCATAAACTGGGATAAAAAACAAAGGGACCTTATTATGCTCATTTAGTATGTTGTGCCTCATCTGTGACATCTTTACGTGCTTTAATATTCAAAAAGGTATTTATCTCATACTCAGAACCTCTTTTCACCTTCTGTCTGAAACAAGAGCCCGGTCTGCTCTGATTGGTCAGCTCTGTTGTGATTTGTCAACCGCTTACAGACGTCCCCCCCCTCACCCTTAGCATATTTTTGGAGCGCTAGCCAATAGCACGAGTGATACATAGTGATGTGTCGTCACCATGTTACCGAAGTAAACAAAGGAGTCCATTGGAGGCCTTTCAGTGCGGGGGGAGTGTGTGGGAGAGAATCTCCCTCTGGAAGGAACTTTGGGATTATAGCCTTTGGAGACCATTCACATGCACAAAAACCCATATAACACAGCAGGAGAGGGAAAACCCCAAAAACCACAATAGGGTTAATTAAACGCCTCGATTGGACTGCTTGGTTAACTTGAGTATCATCACTCATTTTTAACACTCTCAACACTATTGGCTAGAGCTCAAACACATTGTACGTGAAATGCTATGGGGGGGGGACTCTTAAGTGGTTGACCAATCACCCCAGATCCGACCATCTAACCAATCAGAGCAGACTGAGATCTGGTTTCAGACAGAGGGTGAAAAAGAGGTGCTGCTGCTGCACAAGCAGAATGAGAAAATTAAGCATTTAAACATTTCCGAGCAGAAACACACAATACAAATGTGAACCTGAAATGAGCATGATACAGTATGTCCTCTTTAAGATGAGTTTTCAAGCCCACCTGCACAGTAAACTGGTCAGCAATGATCTGATGGTTTTTTCGAGATTAATTGTCCTCTTCATAGGGGCATTGGAGGAGGGAAAATGGTGCAAAATGATACCCCTCCTATCAAAAGTGCTGTCCTTTTCCCTTAATTACTGTAAGGTTTCAACGTTAGAGTCTGTGAGTTTATTGTTTTTGTGTTTATTCTGGTGGCCTTGCATGTTATGTTGATGTTTAATCTGTCCTCTCGTTTCAGGTGTTATCACTTACTGTTGATGTGGTCACCTGCCAGCTTGATTGGGATCACCTGCTCTTGATTGTTTTCACCTGTGCCCCATTAAGTGTTGTGTATAAGTAGCCCAGTCCCCCTGTTGTCCTTTGTCGGTTCGTCTTGTCTCCACGTCGAGCCATGTCTGTAAGCCTTGTAAACTGTTCAGCAAAACTAGTAGAACCTAGCGATCATTGTTTTTGACTAGTCTTTTATTAATAAAAGATACTTTTTGAAGTCAACGGAATCGTGCATCTGAGTTCTTATGAGTCCCTCGTGTCAGAACGAACCGACCTAACAAGATGGACTCAGCCGATTCCACCGTGTTCAAGACGGCTTTGCAAGTGCAAGGAACACGCTTGCGTCAGCAGGAGGAGCAGCTGACAACAATGATACAGGGGGTTCAAGACGTAAATGCCCGTCAGCACAACTTCCAGGTAACAGTGACAACAGAAGTAAATCACCTGGCAGAGAAAATGCGGGACATACTTACGCACCTCGAGGGACGTCCTGCTATTCCTGCGGCAGAGTTTTCCGGTCCCGCAGAGGCCGGGTTTGCCCCTCCGTTGATCCCCGTGCAAGTATCCATGCCATCGTCTTCACTCCGCCTCGCTTCACCGGAGAAGTTCTCCGGGAATTCAGGAAACTGTCGTCCATTCCTGATTCAGTGCGACCTCCACTTCAAACATCAGCCCGCAGCATTTCCCACCGATCAAGCTAAGGTAGCTTTCATGATATCTCATGGCAGCAGCCTGTCCAGCTAAAGGATCAGGCTCATCAGTGGGAAGGGGGACGCTGGTGAGCCGAATGACTTCTTTCGACCCTTCTTCGAGAAGACTGACTCAGGTACAAATAAAACTGAAGGATAAAACTGTAACTCAGGATGCATTAATTGACTCTGGGGCTGATGAGAGCTTGTTGGACTGGGAGCTGGCTAAAGAGTTGAACTTAAACATTGTCCTCTTAGATCAGCCATTAGAAGCTAGTGCGTTGGATGGCCGCCTTTTATGTACAGTTACTCATCGCACGGAACCCATAGAAATTGTCATAGACCAGGAGCACCGTGAGCATATTAGCTTTCATGTATTTAACTCAGCTCAACAGCCTCTCATTTTGGGTTACCCTTGGCTTGTTAAACATAACCCTCACATGGACTGGTTTACAGGAAAGGTTAAGGGGTGGGGGAGTGAGTGCTCTCGTTTTTGTTTAGCCTCTCATACAGGTTCGAGTAGACCACACAGATCTGGGAGCTTTAAACAGGCGTCAGATAGGGACAGTGTCACGTCTGCTAAACCATCTGACTTTCCGGACTTATCCAAAGTGCCAGAGTGTTACCTTGACATTAAGGAGGTGTTTAACAAGACACGAGCTACTTCCTTGCCTCCCCATAGACCGTATGATTGCCCTATAGACCTTCTCTCAGGCTCTACTATCCCCAAAGGACGGTTGTATTCTCTTTCTGGTCCGGAAAGGAAGGCCATGGAAGAGTATATCGGATCTTCACTCAAAGCTGGCTTGATTCGGCCATCATCATCCCCAGCAGCAGCAGGTTTCTTTTTTGTAGGGAAAAAGGACGGTTCATTAAGGCCCTGTATTGATTACAGTCCACTTAATCAGATCACAGTTAAGAACAGATATCCCCTTCCACTCATCTCTACGGCATTCAAACTGTTACAGGGAGCCAAGGTATTTACCAAGCTTGACCTAAGGAATGCATATCACCTTGTGCGCATCCGGGAGGGGGATGAGTGGAAAACAGGTTTCAATACACCTACGGGACATTATGAATATTTGGTGATGCCTTTTGGACTTTGTAATGCACCTGCTGTTTTCCAAGCCCTCATTAATGATGTGTTAAGAGATTTCCTGAATGTTTTCTGTTTTGTGTATCTCGATGATATTCTCATCTTTTCTCCAGATGAGAATACTCATGTTAACCATGTTCACCTTGTTCTTCAGAGACTCCTGGCTAACCATTTGTTTGTGAAAGCCGAAAAATGCGAGTTTCATGTGAACTCTGTGGCATTTTTGGGCTTTGTGATTTCCCCTAACAAGGTGGAAATGGACCCAGCTAAGGTCAGTGACGTGGAGAACTGGCCCACGCCAGACTCGAGAAAGAAAGTTCAGCAATTCTTGGGGTTTGCTAACTTTTACAGACGGTTCATACGCAATTTCAGTGCTATTGCCTCTCCTCTCCATGCCCTTACCTCTCCCCATGTTCAGTTTGTGTGGAATCCACAGGCAGAGAAATCTTTCCTGGAACTGAAGAGGAGGTTCACCACAGCTCCCATCCTGACTGTACCTGATCGCCACCGACAGTTTGTGGTGGAAGTGGATGCCTCCAACGACGGCGTTGGAGCTATACTGTCCCAGAGGTCAGCAGGGGACAACAAGCTTCATCCGTGTGCCTACCTCTCCCGTAAGCTATCGTCTGCTGAGAGGAATTACGACGTGGGAAATCGGGAACTGTTGGCTGTGAAGATTGCTTTGGAGGAGTGGCGGCACTGGCTGGAGGGAGCGGAGCAGGATTTCCTGGTCTGGACGGATCATAAAAACCTGCAATACATCAGGAAGGTTAAACGTCTGAACTCTAGGCAGGCCAGATGGTCATTGTTCTTCAACCGATTTAGGTTCACTCTGTCATATCGACCTGGTTCACAGAATGGAAAGCCTGATGCACTCTCCAGAATGTATGATCCTGAGCCAGTCCCCAAGAGTCCTGATCCCATTCTGCGGCCAGACCGAGTGATAGGGAGTGTGACCTGGCCCATTGAAGCCAAGGTCAAACAGGCTAACGTTGGGAATCCTGTCCCTAGAGGGTGTCCTCAGAATCGCTTGTTTGTGCCAGAGCAACTTCGAGGGCAAGTTGTTCATTGGGCCCATACGTCGGTACTTACCTGTCATCCTGGAAACAAAAGGACCCTTTTCATGGTGAGACACAGATTCTGGTGGCCGGGGATGTGGAAGGATGTTGCAGAATATGTAGCAGCGTGTCCTGTGTGCGCCAGGAACAAAACTTCTCGGCAAGCTGCGGCAGGTCTTCTCCAACCTCTGCCCATTCCCAACAGACCATGGTCTCACATTGCGTTGGATTTCGTGACAGGATTACCAACATCGGCAGGTAATACCACCATACTCACTGTGGTTGATCGCTTTTCTAAAATGGCACACTTTGTCGCCATGCCCAAGTTACCTAACGCCAAGGAAACAGCAGAGGCCATGTTGTCCCATGTGTTCAGGATCCATGGTTTTCCTAGTGATGTCGTTTCAGACCGAGGTCCACAGTTCGTGTCACGCTTTTGGAAGGAGTTTTGTCGCCTAATCCAAGCCACTGTTAGTCTGACCTCCGGATACCACCCACAGTCAAATGGACAAGCGGAGAGGATGAATCAGGATTTGGAGACCTGTTTGAGATGCCTAGCGTCCGAGAAACCCACCACCTGGAGTAAGAGTCTGATTTGGGTGGAGTATGCACACAACACCTTACCCACATCAGCTACTGGTATCTCCCCGTTTCAATGTGTCCATGGGTACCAACCTCCTTTGTTTCCGGAGCTCGAGAAGGAGGTCACGGTACCATCAGCCCATGCTCTGGTTCGACGCTGCCGTCGGGTCTGGGCGGGAGTTCGCCATATGTTGCAGAGGAGTGCCGTTCGCATGAAGGCGTTGGCCGACCGGAAACGACGTCCAGCCCCCCAAGTACCAGGCCGGACAACGAGTGTGGCTATCCACCAAGGATCTTCCTCTCCATGTCGCCTCCAGGAAGCTGGCTCCCCGGTTCGTTGGTCCCTTTCCCATAGCCAAAGTGATTAACCCTGTTGCTGTCCGGTTATGTCTTCCGAAATCCATCAAGGTCCACCCCACGTTCCATGTCAGCAAGTTAAAACCAGCCAAAGAGAGCAGACTGGTCCCCGCCTCCACGTCCCCTCCACCTCCCCGGGTTGTCGACGGGGGTCAAGTGTACACGGTGGACAAAATACTGTCGGAAAGGAAGAGGGGCAGGGGTAGACAGTTCCTGGTCGACTGGGTAGGGTATGGATTAGAGGAGAGGTGTTGGATCCCAGGCAGCTTTATTGTAGACAAGACCCTTATATCAGACTTCGATAGAGGTCGGTCTCAGCTTCCAGGGACGTCTGGAGCCGTCCGTAAGAGGGGGGGTACTGTAAGGTTTCAACGTTAGAGTCTGTGAGTTTATTGTTTTTGTGTTTATACTGGTGGCCTTGCATGTTATGTTGATGTTTAATCTGTCCTCTCGTTTCAGGTGTTATCACTTACTGTTGATGTGGTCACCTGCCAGCTTGATTGGGATCACCTGCTCTTGATTGTTTTCACCTGTGCCCCATTAAGTGTTGTGTATAAGTAGCCCAGTCCCCCTGTTGTCCTTTGTCGGTTCGTCTTGTCTCCACGTCGAGCCATGTCTGTAAGCCTTGTAAACTGTTCAGCAAAACTAGTAGAACCTAGCGATCATTGTTTTTGACTAGTCTTTTATTAATAAAAGATACTTTTTGAAGTCAACGGAATCGTGCATCTGAGTTCTTATGAGTCCCTCGTGTCAATTACACTCTCTGGCTGAATGAATATCATTTGTACACAATTAACACAATTCACCTCATACTATCCCAGAGTACAACCTGATATAAATTAAATAAAGGGAACAAAAGAGACTTCCAAGTGTGCATACGTTTTAAATAAGTTCCTTTGCTTTGTTCATTCTAAATACTGAAACAAACTGAAGCACATGAATGCAAAATTGGCTGCATACTGTCGGCTAGGTCTAATAAGTGATGTCTCCTCATACAGTTTTGTTTTCATGCTTAAACTTTCAAAAACAACCATCAAAAGGTCCCCTTGCAATCAACCTGCTAAACACACTAACTGAAACTATTCAGCACATACACAATGACATCATTAGTTAGTCACAGGTGGTCACACTACAGCCATTAGTACATTAGCTAGCATGTGACGCACTCGAAATGTACACAGTAAAACTACGATAAAAATGCGAAATAAATATCATATCTGTACCGAGCCCCTAAAGCAGGGGTGTCAAACTCAATTTCATCACGGGCCACGTAGGAATTATGGTTGCACTCAAAGGGCCGGTTGTAACTTTAAGACTATATAAAAATACATATTTAAATATTTAATATATATAAAATAATGTATTAAATTACATGATTGCCTCTGCATTGGATTATTATCTGATAGGGTAATAACTTCATAATTAACTACGTTTGAAAGCAGAAGTCTAGGGCAAGTAATTGCAAGTCTCTTCAGTGAGAATGTCACTAAATGATTTAAAAAGAAAAGCCAAATTCTGGAAAAAAAAGTCAAAAATAAAAAGATGGTGACATTTTGTGGAAAAAAAGTGACATTTTGAAAAGAAGTTACGTTTTGAAGAAAGGCAAATTCTAAGAAAAAAGGCATATTTTGAAGAGAAAAAGTCAAATTTGAGATGCATTGTGGGACATGTAGTTTATGGGCAACGTGCTTCTGTAAAGCGGCATGTAACCACATAATAGACATATTATATTTGTTGTGGAATATTTTCCAAGGCCCATAACTTTGACCCAGTTAATCAGTTCAAACTGTCCTGACTGAGCACACGCACCTGTAACCTTGGCTGCTGTGCTCTCTGTTTTGTCTCCCTGTTCCTGCCTGTTGGCGTCAGCTGATAGAGGTGTTATGATTCTATCTTGTTATGCAGCATGTTGATGATGCTCTCAGAACTAGCTAAATACAGGGGTCTGAGGTAGAGTTCTTTAGAATTGACGTGGCAACTCTCCCGTGCAGTCTCACCGTGACTGATGTGACTTGTGATGTGAATCTCTCCGGCCGTAACTCCAAATAAATCATCAGTGTTTGACATCGAAGTTCCTGCTCCTCCCGTGTCTCTTTCCTGAGTCGGTGACTCCCACTGCATTGCTACACAGAAGTTTCCTCTACAATATTCTTTCAGAGCTCTTGTGGAGCACAGGAGACAACTATTTCACTGCAGACTGTTAGGCTATGTTTATGTGGGGAAATGACAGTGCATACATTATACTGTGCATACAGATATATTTCGAACTCAGACTTAATTTTATGGACATTTCGGCCAGGGGTGTAGAGCTATTTGTTTAAGCACCGGATTGGCAAAACAGGAGAGTCTGTAAACCAGTCTGCTTTAGGCGCATTCACACCGCAGTACTTTTCCCACAAAGGTTCATGAGAACTTAGTTCGCGTTCACACCGGAATAAGTCCCTGGGGGAGGATTAGGCAAATGAAGCCGCTGACGTCACTTCTTCTTCTTCTGCTTCGGGTTTACTGGCAGGCCGCAAACAACTTCACGGCGTATACTGCCACCCAAAGTCCCCGGCCGGAAGTCCCCGGAGTTGGGGACTGGCTTCAGTAGAAGCTGCTGGGACTCCCAGCAGCTTCTACTGAAGCCTTCCGAGTAAATCGCCAGAACGCCGACACCTCCTCATCTCCACCGCTCCCATGTTTTATTTTGTGTTGCCATAAGTTAGTCTCTCTGCGTTTCTGCGCTGGGCTAATGCTAATGCTAATGCTAATAATGCTAATGCGAGGATAATAAAATGGCGGCTTCACAAAACTTTTTGGGAGTTTTACGGGCATAGTTTGCAATCCGCCCAGCCAATCAGAAATATAGCTCTTTTCTCACAAGAGAGCCGCTCGAAAGTCCCTGCTAGAGAGGGGGTAAAAAGGTTCTCATGAACTAATTTTAGTTCCTGCTCTTTTTGGTGTGAACGCGACAAAAGAGTTTTCATGAACTAAGTTCTCATGAACCTTTGTGGGAAAAGTACTGCGGTGTGAATGCGCCTTATGATCTATGAATTAATGCCTGTGACTCTCAGAGAACCTGCTGCCCGCAGCTGTTTTAAAGGGAAACAAACACTCAGAACACACACACACACACACACACAGAGCCAGTGGCAGACCCCGCAGCGAGGCTCCCCCCGTTGACAGTTCACTAGCCCCCCCCGTTGACGTGTGTGTGTGTGTGTGTATACGTGTAGAGGTGTGTGTGGTTAAGACGTAACAGCCTGTGGCCACCCTCTATGGCTGTTCCATGAAGGTAAACACAGAGTAGGCGGTGCGTAAAAGCTCTTAGTTACACGTCCCGCTGCCTCCTGGAGTGACCCAACCCAGTCTCACGGCATTTCGTGTTTTAGTCACGACATTTAACTATTGATTCGTGTTCACCAACACGATTTTCCCCTTTTGTCGTGTCACACAGAACGATTTTAAAAGCAATGCATTTCTATTGGTAGTATGTTTCGTGCCTGCAGCACGTCTTTTTGTTCTTTCGGGTCTTGGAAGACCGGAAGCTTTGTGGTTCATAAAAACATGTTCTTACTCAATATCAAGCCACGATTATTGTTTTTATTTTAAATCGTATAATGTCGGACTTTTTTGTCGTCTGTGAGGAAAATAAATGGGGCTCAGAGCCTCAGAATACTGAAATCTGTATTTTTTTAAATATTTGTTTCCTTCTAATTTGTTATTCTTTTCTAAATAACACACTGTTATTTACTAACCAATAACACACAAGTATCCTTGTTTTTATTTATTTGTTTAATTCATAATCTCTGGCTTTTTTGGCGTCCGTCAGGAACTGAATTTCAAAATAAAAATAACCGGAAACAGACGTAACATCATTGCGATACACAGCCACTGAACTGATTACCCAGGATCCTCAGCTATGGTTTAAGCTAGCTGATTGGATGTTTTAGCCGCAATGCATGTAGGGATATGGTGTTAATGCCATATCAAATCCGAAACACTTTTTTTAAAAAGAAAATAATACTTTATTCAAAGTGTTTTTTGCATTGCGGCTAAAACATCCAATCAGCGAGCTGTGTACACAAGACGGATCCTTTCTAGCCATAACCACTCTACACCATGCTCTACACGGCTGGGAGAAATCTCCAATCAACCACACATGCAACCTGTGTTTCTGTGTTAGAGTTTTACTCGCTACAGGGTGTACTTTGAGGGTTTGTGACTCTGCAGACCGTTTACATGCATAACAACCTTCATAACACACAAGGGGACGGGTAATAACCGGAAAAGCATGACATGGGACCTTTAATTAAATTGAATGATCCTTTCAAAGTAAATGTAATGAATCCTTCCCTTTGATGTTCCTTGTTTATCTTCCTGTCATTCATGATTTTCTGATTGGCGGTTCCACTTTCATGTGATGTTTGGTGGGTGTATTGAGTGCCGCTGATATCCTGCAGGAGAATTACACATCTTTGAATCGAGCATTGTGATGAGGGCTTTGGAGGCCACCCTGAATAGCGAGGCCTTCACTGGTTTTTCAGAGCAAGGAAACAAGCACAACTCTTCCTGCTCGCTTGACAGGCAAATATAAGTGTGTGTGGGAGTGTGTGCGTGTGTCTGTTCGTTCGTTCTAGGGCTCAGAGGGGCAATATCACAGCAAAGGTTCACTGCTTCTCCTTGTCACCTGGGTTCCTCTGTCCTCACCTGATGTCTTGTCACTGACCAAATGTCAAGTGCATCTGTGCCTATGTGTGTGTGTGTGTGTGTGTGTGTGTGTGTGTGTGTGTGTGTGTGTGTGTGTGTGTGTGTGTGTGTGTGTGTGTGTGTGTGTGTGTGTGTGTGTGTGTGTGTGTGTGTGTGTGTGTGTGTGTGTGTGTGTGTGTGTGTGTGTGTGTGTGTGTGTATGTGTGTGTGTGGACAACTGGGCAAGAAGACAGATCTGGGTCATGCAGTTCCCATGAGGGTGTCTGAGCGCTCCGCGGAGGATGACATGTCGGATTTGAACGAGTGAGCAAGGAGGAGAGGGAGAAAGAAGGGAGTGTGCAGCCAGACAGTGGCACAGCCAGGGGTCAGAGGAGGACAGTGATTGCATGATCACACACAAACACACTGCTGTATGTAGCCTTGTAGCTAATCCACACTCACACTGTGAAACAGGCGGTAACGCAGAGAATGCATTTACAAATGGTACAGAATGTGCTGTATGTATACATTTATTTATTTCTGCACTTATACCAAGGCTTGAAGTAAAAGCAATTAGATTTACATGCAAACGCAAACGAACCAAATACGATATCAAAAGTCTTCTGTTCACACAAGACCGCTCGAAAGCACTGGAGACGCTGTAGTACATATGCCGGGCCTGTAAGTGGCGCCACAAAATACACCAAAAGCAGGGAAGAAGACCCCCGAGCATGGTTGCCATGGTTGCCCTTCTGTTTATGCCCCTTGGTGGATTTTGCAACATGTACATAGTTCAGGCATCCTCAAAGTCCGGACTCTGGTCCGGATCCGGACTGAACCACAACTGTCTCTGGACTCTGAGCAAATTATACTTTTCATATGTACACTGAACAAAAATATAAATGCAACACTTTTGTTTTTGCTCCCATTTTTCATGAGATGAACTCAAAGATCTAAAACATTTTCTATATACACAAAATAACCATTTCTCTCAAATATTGTTCACAAATCTGAAAAAATCTGTGATAGTGAGCACTTCTCCTTTGCCGAGATAATCCATCCCACCTCACAGGTGTGGCATATCAAGATGCTGATTAGACAGCATGATTATTGCACAGGTGTGCCTTAGGCTGGCCACAATAAAAGGCCACTCTGAAACGTGCAGTTTTGCTTTATTGGGGGGGTCTGGGGGGGTCCGAAAACCAGTCAGTATCTGGTGTGACCACCATTTGCCTCACGCAGTGCAACACATCTCCTTCGCATAGAGTTGATCAGGTTGTTGATTGTGGTCTGTGGAATGTTGGTCCACTCCTCTTCAATGGCTGTGCGAAGTTGCTGGATATTGGCAGGAACTGGAACACGCTGTCGTACACGCCGATCCAGAGCATCCCAAACATGCTCAATGGGTGACATGTCCGGTGAGTATGCTGGCCATGCAAGAACTCGGATGTTTTCAGCCTCCAGGAATTGTGTACAGATCCTTGCAACATGGAGCCGTGCATTATTATTATTATGCTGCAACATGAGGTGATGGTCGTGGATGAATGGCACAACAATGGGCCTCAGGATCTCGTCACGGTATCTCTGTGCATTCACAATGCCATCAATAAAATGCACCTGTGTTCGTCGTCCATAACATACGCCTGCCCATACCATAACCCCACCACCACCATGGGCCAGAAAACCGCTCACCCACACGACGCCACACACGCTGTCTGCCATCTGCCCTGAACAGTGAAAATCGGGATTCATCCGTGAAGAGAACACCTCTCCAACGTGCCAGACGCCATCGAATGTGAGCATTTGCCCACTCAAGTCGGTTATGACGACGAACCGGAGTCAGGTCGAGACCCCGATGAGGACGACGAGCATGCAGATGAGCTTCCCTGACAGTTTGTGCAGAAATTCTTTGGTTATGCAAACCGATTGTTGCAGCAGCTGTCCGAGTGGCTGGTCTCAGACGATCTTGGAGGTGAACATGCTGGATGTGGAGGTCCTTGGCTGGTGTGGTTACACGTGGTCTGCGGTTGTGAGGCCGGTTGGATGTACTGCCAAATTCTCTGAAACGCCTTTGGAGACGGCTTATGGTAGAGAAATGAACATTCAATTCACGGGCAACAGCTCTGGTGGACATTCCTGCTGTCAGCATGCCAATTGCACGATCCCTCAAAACTTGCGACATCTGTGGAATTGTGCTGTGTGATAAAACTGAACATTTTAGAGTGGCCTTTTATTGTGGCCAGCCTAAGGCACACCTGTGCAATAATCATGCTGTCTAATCAGCATCTTGATATGCCACACCTGTGAGGTGGGATGGATTATCTCGGCTAAGGAGAAGTGCTCACTATCACAGATTTTTTCAGATTTGTGAACAATATTTGAGAGAAATGGTTATTTTGTGTATATAGAAAATGTTTTAGATCTTTGAGTTCATCTCATGAAAAATGGGAGCAAAAACAAAAGTGTTGCATTTATATTTATGTACAGTGTATTACCCGTTACAATGCTCAGTAACGCAGTTACAACACATTTTAACCCGAAATGAAATGGTGTTTTGCTTTTTAAGAATGTGATTTTATTTTGGAATTCTTAGCGTGCACTTCCTGTCCTGAGAGTGGAGGTCTGCACCGGAACTGTCCTGAGAGGCCCTCTCACATCAGGGCCAAAAGTTTGAAAGCGAAAAAAAAGATCTGAAAGCGAAAAAAAAGATCTGAAAGTGAAAAAACGATCTGAAGGTGAAAAGCAATGTGAAACCTGAAAAAACAAGATTTGAAACTGAAAAAATAATTGTTTTGAATCTGAAAACGAAAAAATCTGCAACAGAAAAAAATACGGATTCAAATATCAAAATATGTATAAAAGTGAAATCTGAATATAAATATTTTATTCAAAAAAATTGCTGAACTGAATCAAAATAATATTCAACCTGATTTTTTTTATTTTGAATACATCATTGTATTTTTCAAAGTTCAGGATAAAAACTTAATAATAAATTGTATTTTTTTGAATGATCAAAACTTATAACCCTGAAATAGCTCCATAACATCACGTTACCCTCCGTTGTGGACACTAGCGTACTCCCGCCTGACTCGCCGCCCTCGCCCCCGGAGCAGCAGTCTTCGTCGCCCCAAGCTACGCCGCCCCTCTGCGGCCCGCAGGTGCCCGGATACCACGGCAAAACAGAGCCTGCCCAGGTATATCTAAACAAGTACCCGCCTGTACAGTGTGGTTAGGCGGTCATTTTGCAGCTCGTGGTATAAAAATAGACAATGGAATATGCATGTGAAAATAGTGCCATATTCTGCCATGACTGTAGAAATGTTGGGTCAAAATACAATAGCACAGATGCCTTCACCACGAATGGCTACAAAAATATCTCATATCCCAAGCTTATCAACAAGCTAATGTTGCAGGTCACAAAGTCAACCTCACATGATGATGTGATACCAGTTTTCAAGCACAGTAAATATTCTCTTCCCAGAGTATATGAAGGGACCAAGGTGATGATGTAGTACATGGTTTTAATAATACTTTTGCTTTTCAATGTTTGCCATTTCAAACCATGAGCTGGACTGGTTCAAATAATATTTGCCTTGATTTACAATATGTTCTCATTTGTTTTATCAGTACAGTTTTGAAGCTTTTGTGCTTTTCTTTGCCACAGTCCACTTTGGACTATATGAAATATTTCAGGATTGCACTTTTAACTCACTTGAAATGTTCTCACTTGCTTGGTTTCAAAACATAACAAATGCCATAATCTGTTCATTAGGGACCATCAATGCTATTTTTCATTGATATTGCCAGACACTATTGCTCATGTAAACTTACTACTGCCTGCACCCCCTGTAATCTCAGATGCACCCTGAGTCATTTTGTTCTGGATCCGGGCCTGTACATGGCCATATACTAAACAAAATACAGAGCCCATTCCGTGTCCTGTTATTGTTTACTTCCTGTCTGCCTTCTTCTGGTGATTTATCTGACGTCCAGCGCTCCGTGTTTTAACCTCTTTTCCTTTCTCTTTCTTGATCCTCCTTAGCAACCTTCATTATAGTCCTTGACAGTGGTCTGTACTACTGTATTAACAAAGAATCGAGTATTCAACTAAGCCGTGTAATAAAAGTTGTTAGTAGCCTTAATGGCCTACACAGTTGTTATGCTATACCACATTGCCCTTCACTGGATGTATAATGAGCTGCACTAAACTACATTTTAGCATTTAAAATACCTAGCCTTTCTTTTGCGGTTATTTTGAAAAGTAACTCAAAAGTAACTCAAAAGTAGTGTAACTCATTACATTTCAGAGACAGTAATATTGTAATGTAAATTTTACTTTCAAAAGACAGTAATATGTAATATGTAATATATTACATTTTGGAAGTAACTTGCCCAACACTGGTACTTACTATGTGGGCCATAATAATATATGAGAAATTGTCGTTTTCTTGGACCTTGATGTGTGAAGTTAAGATTTTTGATAAGCTTTGGGTATTGCAATTTCACACGTACAAAAGTAGCTTAATTCAACTGATGAGGGCTATGTGAATAAATGTAAGCGATGTGATGCAAGTAGCTCTTCGCCACTTTTAATTTTTTCAAAGTAGCTCTCAGATGAAGAAAGGTTGGAGACCCCTGGAGTAGATGGATTCAACCCAAGTTTACAAGTAGGAATTCCGACATTGAATTGATTTTCATTCTACTTTTCTTTTACGTGTTTAGGGAAATTATAAACAAGTAAAGTAACACATAAAGAACATCACATAACATTCAATTTAGCTGACGCTTTTATCCAAATCGACTTAAAAGGGGGAGCTTGTTCTATCCTTTTGGAGCAAGGATAGCCAACATGTGTGTCTTTGTTGGGTGTTACCTGGGTCCTCTTCGCAGTGAGGGATTAGCTAGCCGATTGGCTGATTCAAAGCAAAGTGCACATGCTGGAGTGTATGGTTTGACCATGTCTAAACTGTACACCCCAGCGCGTGCACTACGCTCTGCATCAGCCAAACGACTTGCTGTTTACACACCTTCCGGCGCAGACTGAAAACTCATCTCTTTCGACTCCACTTCGAGCGAGATAACTATTAACAAAGCACTTATACACTAATAAAGGACTGGCTTATCTATAGCCAGTTGAATAGCACTTGAAATGTTTGGCTCTATGAAACCTGATGTACTTATATGATTCTGTTTTCTTCAAGGTTGTATCTTCCTGGTCGAATGTACTTATCAATCAATCAATCAATGTTTATTTATATAGCCCAATATCGCAAATGTTACATTTGTCTCAGTGGACTTCACAGTTTGTACAAAATATCAGTATGACAATACGACACCCTCTGTCCTTAGACCCTCACATCGTACAAGGAAAAACTTCCGAAGAAAACCCACAGTTTAAAGGGAAAAATGGGAGAAACCTCAGGGAGAGCAACAGAGGAGGGATCCCTCTCCCAGGACGGACAGACGGGCAATAGATGCCGTGTGTAAATTGAAAAGATAATACATTTGCAACATAGACTTATACATTTGCAACATACACTTATTGTAAGTCGCTTTGGATAAAAGTGTCAGCTAAATGCAATGTAATGTAATGTAATGTAATGTCTTGGATGTAAGAAGGACCAGATCCTTTCACTGCACGGTAGGCCAGTACCAGTGTCTTGAAGCGTTTTCTGGCAGCTAGTGAAGGGAGCAAAGGAGGGGTGTAGTGTGAGAAAACTTTGGCAGGTTGAAAACCTGTTGAGCTACTTCATTCTGAATTATCTGCAGAGGTCGGTTGGGACTTGCAGGTGGACCAGCCGGGAGTCGCAGCAGTCAAGGCTCACCACAACAATAGCTGTGGTGTAGTGTTAGGATTTGCCTTCATAGGCTGATAAATCACTGGTGATGTATTAAGATAATCTGCCATCCAAGTCTTTCACGAGGCAACCACAAAGAAAATGTTTTTGGGGTCCAACATTTTAGCTGCTCTTTCAGTTTGCGCAAGAGAACTCAATGTCCATTTAGATCTCCAAATGGACAAATAATACTGATTTAATCCAAAAAATCTGTGAATTTAGATTTGAAATGTAGTCTTTGTAGGTTGCAGTCATTTTAAAGTCTGCTTCAAGATGTAGGTAGCAGATACTGTGTTAAAGTGTGGAGCTGCTTTTTGGTAGAGAATGACTCTGTTCACACAGCAGTGAGTCTCTCTCTCTCTCTCTCCGTCTCAGTCTACAGCCGCAGGGCAGGATGCCCTCAGGGCGAGATATCCACTTGGGATTACTGTTGACATCCCCTCTTTCACTCTGTGTCTCTCTCTGCCACTGTAAGACACCCATTCCTCACATTTGTATCCTTCACACTCTCAACTTGCAATCTTGTTTGGCAAAATACTTTGTGAGCACTTTGTGAGCATGTGTCAAGTTAATACAAATGGTGTCTCTCCTCTATCTAGATTACGATAATAGTGTTACTGCATGACCTATTCTGTATTTGTTGGGTTCCTTTTACCCATCACTGCTCACCTGAACCAAATCCTGCACTGAGAGTCCAGTGGGCGGGCTCAGTGAACAATGGGTACTTTACAATAACCTTAATAATCCCATTTGCCTGGAATACAAATATCATTGGCTGTTTGTCAGGGAACTGGTGTGTATTGAAATGCATGCGCAAATGTCATGAATATCAAACAACCCAGCTAGAAATGTTTGGTTCTAAAAACATTCTGAGAATGTTACATTCATTGTTCTAAGAATGTTTTCAGCGGGAAGTTTTCTTTTGGTTCCCAGAACGTTCTTCTGAAAGGTAGGATAACGTTCTCTAAAAACATTCTTAAAATGTTTGGTGATAACATTGTTAGAACATTATGCCCTCCTATTCTTAAAACGTTTTCAGCGGGAAATTTTTGTTTGGTTCCCAGAATGTTCTTCTGAAAGGTAGGATAACGTTCTCTAAAAACATTCTTAAAATGTTTGGTGATAACCTTCCTAAAATGTTTTTGATAACATTGTTAGAACATTATGTCCTACTATTGATTTTCCTATTCTTATTCTCTGAAAACTTCGAGCAGCGGCTCCTGGACATTAACTTATCACTGGGACAGTTTATCTTCGTAAATAGACGGAGGGTTTCAGCCATATTTCAACATTTTTACGACGACCTCAGTCTTACAGTAGCGTGGCCTAGTAACAGCTAAAGCCTGGTAGGCTACTGCATTCTATTTAGCTTAAGCAAGTTGGTAGCAAAATGCCTCCGTTCTCTACAGATGACTTCCACAAACTTATACAGAAGATGGCTGTGTTGGAAATGAAAATGCAACGGTTGGAAGTTAACGTGGAAGTGAATGGACTATGTCGTGGGAATGACACCACTTTACCAGTGCTGCAAAATAATGGAGAAGGGTATGCTAACTCACAGCTAGTTAGCAGCTACAAGGATTCCAAGGAACAGGAGGGCTGTGTACTGGGTAATAAATCTACAAGTGGTAGTCCTCCCTGGAACTCTCTGGGTGCAAAGCCGAAGAGTAAATCATTTCCATGGGATTTGGGAGGACGGATAACAGGCAGAGCCCAGCGCTCTGAAATCTGTGATGCGACCGGTTGGCCTGCATTGTTATCACCCAGGAAGAGCGCCTCTTCAACCACTATTCATACTAGGAAACAGCCGTGGACAGCTGCTAAAGGGAGAATTACAAACAATCCTCCTAAACCACCAAGTGTGCCAATCCAGAACAGATACGCTCCGCTGACCGAGAACCGGAGATCTCTTTCAGATGACCTGGATAACCTGTCCTCTTCACACAGCAAGGTAAGGACCAATAGCTACTCCAAAATTAAAAGGCTAGATGGAAAGCTAACGACTGGGCCTGAAACTCTGATTGTGGGTGACTCTGCTGTAAGAGATGTAAAAAGTCTGTGCAGTAAGAACAACACCAAAGTACTCTGTTTTCCCAAGGATGTGGTCTCTGACTTGGCTGAGAAGATCCTGCAGATTGGGGCTGAACATCCAACTGTGAAGAATGTGGTACTACACATTGGAACAAATGATGTTGTGAAACAAGAGTCAGAAGTGCTGAAAGAAGACTTTAAATGTTTGTTGGAAACTGTCAGCTCTCTAAATGCAGAGGTGTTCATCAGTGGCTCTCTACCACCAGTCAGAAGAGGAGTGGAGAGATTCAGCAGATTGTTTGCACTGAACACCTGGCTTTCAACCGCCTGTACTGACCATTCTGTCAATTTTATTGACAATTTTAACTTTTTCTGGGATCGCAGACATCTTTTCAAGGCAAATGGAGTTTGCCTGAACAAGTCAGTAGTGAAATTGTTTATCTCTAACATTTTCAACTGCCTGCGTCATCAATCTGTTCCCTCTGCAAAGGACAAGCGGCAAGAGGAATCAAAACAGGAGAAAGACACAACACATCGCACAGAAAACCCTGAAGAAGTATCACTGCACCCGCCTGAGGAATGTTCTGATTATGGGAGACACATGGAAGAGTCTCCACTGCCCGTCACCCCCCCCCCCCCCCTGACAACGCCTTTGAGGATACTCCGTTCACCCTTTCACCCTCGCCCACCCTCCTGGAGATCGTTGAACACATGAAGGCGATACAGAGGGTTGGCACCGATTCCTTCCTGGAGTTCAATAACCAAACTAAGGCGATACGCAGGGCTGGCAGCATGTCCTTTACCCCCGCTCCTCAACGACGCCCACCAAAATCACCGCAGAGACGCGCACCATCTCCCCCGTCTTCATCACCGAGCCTACGTCAACCACCTCCCCCACCTTCAAGAAAGCATCTGCAGTCTCCCAAGCCTGATAAGGATGTGTGTGTACAAAATGCAACAAACTCTTACTGATATGTGCTGGGTACAGGCTCAAGGGGGTATGGCACTTTCAACTCTTTCCAGGACATGCCGGGGCCCTGCCTGCCTACAGCTTTGCCGATATCTGTGTTGATAGGTAATAGATTAAGAGCGGTGAATCATCTTAGATACAGAAAGCGCTCAAACGTTTGTGTGAGTTTATCTAATTTAGCAGTGATTCCATGTCAGCCACAGCTTGTTACAAAAAACATGACGGATAGTGTGTTTAACGAACTTAAACTAGCTTTATTAAATGTCAGGTCTTTGGCAGGGAAAAACATTTTTAATCAATGATTTTATCACTGAGCACAACCTCGATTTTATGTTTTTAACAGAAACTTGGATTGAACAAAATAACAGTGCAGCTGTTCTTATCGAATCAACCCCTCCCAACTTTAGTTTTATGAGTCAGGAAAGAATGCATAAGAAAGGGGGTGGAGTTGCTATTCTGTTCAATGATTCCCTTCAATGCAGGAAGACATCTTATGGGAACTTTGATTCTTTTGAATATGTGGCCCTTCAGCTGAAATGCTCCTCTCGAGCTCTGTTCCTAAATATCTATAAACCACCCAAATACTGTGCAAGCTTTTATGATGACTTTACTGAACTGCTGTCTATAGTGTGTATTGACTTTGACCGTTTAGCCATTGTTGGTGATTTTAACATCCATGTTGACAACCCTCAGGACAGAGGGGCAAAAGAACTGTTTTGTGTTCTTGATAGCTATGGACTGACTCAGCATGTGACGGAGCCCACGCACAATAAGGGGCAATCTCTGGACTTAATTATCTCAAAGGGTCTGAATATCTCTAAGGTTGTGGTGACTGATGTTGCGCTCTCTGATCATTCCTGTGTTTTCTTTGAGAGCTCTATTTCTGTTCACAAAAATGTTCAAAAAGAGGTAACCAGAAAGCGATATTTAACTGAACATACTAGGGAAATGTTTACTCAGAATTTTTCTTCCACACTTGCCCCTGCTAACATCTCAGTAAATGAGCTAGTAGATAATTTTAATTCAAAAATTAAAAATGTTATAGATGCCATTGCTCCAACTAAGGTAAGGAAGTGTCTGGCAAGAAAATATCTCCATGGAGAAAGGCCATGACCGTGAAAACAGAAAAAAGAGAATGTCGAAAAGCTGAACGCAGGTGGCGAAAAACAAATCTCCAGGTTCACTTTGAAATCTATAAAGAGAGACTTGGCCTTTATAATTTGGAATTGAAAAACGCACGACAATCTGACATCATTACCAACAACAAAAACAACACACGTGCCTTGTTTGCTACCGTCGACAGACTAACTAACCCCCCAGTGTCAGTAGCCTCTGAATTTCTATCCACCAGGGCGTGCAATGATTTTGCCTCCTTTTTCACTGACAAAATTCAGAAAATCAGACAAGCAGTCAGTGCCTCTGCATCAGGAACAGCAAATGTGTTGTTTCTGTGTCCACTTAACATCAATTCAAACACCATGACACAATTCCATCAGATTAATGATAAAAACCTAGAGGACATTATACAACTTCTGAAATCCTCCTCCTGCAGCCTTGATATTTTTCCAATGGGATTTTTCAAAGATGTGTTGCCTTGCATGGCCTCAGATCTACTTCATATAGTAAACAAATCTCTTCACTCAGGTATTTTTCCACAGGCCCTGAAAACTGCAGTCATTAAACCACTCTTAAAAAAGAATAATCTAGATGCTTCAGTAATGAACAATTATAGGCCCATATCAAACCTCCCATTTATAGGTAAAATCATTGAAAAAGTTGTTGTTCAACAGTTGAGTAATTTCTTGCATTTAAATAGTTGTTTTGATGTATTCCGGTCGGGCTTTAGTCCAAAACACAGCACTGAGACTGCTCTTGTAAAGGTCTTTAATGACATCCACTTAAACACAGACAGTGGCAGAACTTCAGTGTTAGTATTATTAGATCTCAGTGCTGGGTTTGACACTGTTGACCACAGCATATTACTAGACCGACTGGAAAACTGGGTGGGACGTTCGGAAACAGTTCTAAATTGGTTTGAATCCTACTTAAAGGACAGAAACAACTTTGTTTCTATAGGTAAATACACATCTGAGTTGACAAATATGACATGTGGGGTTCCTCAAGGCTCCATCTTGGGGCCTCTTCTCTTTAACATCTCCATGCTACCACTGGCTCAGATAATGAAAAACAACAAAATAAGTTACCATAGCTATGCAGATGACACACATTTACGTAACAATTTCACCAGGAGACTATGCTCCAATTCAAACACTGAGTAAGTGCATTGAACAAATCAATGACTGGATGTGTCAGAACTTTCTCCAATTAAACAAAGATAAAACTGAGGTAATGGTTTTTGGAGCCAAGGCAGAACGTATAAAAGTTAGCGCTGAGCTTCAGTCTGCAATGTTCAAAACAACAGATAAAGCCAGAAATCTAGGTGTAGTCATGGACTCTGACCTGAGTTTCAACAGTCACATTAAAACAGTTACTAAATCAGCCTACTATCACCTAAAGAACATATCTAGAATTAAAAGACTAATGTCACAGCAGGATTTGGAAAAACTTGTCCATGCTTTTATCTTCAGTAGACTCGACTACTGCAATGGTGTCTTCACAGGTCTCACTAAAAAATCTATTAGGAAGCTGCAGCTGATTCAGAACGCCGCTGCTCGAGTCCTCACTAACACTAAGAAAGTGGATCACATCACTCCTGTTCTGAAGTCTTTACACTGGCTTCCTGTGTGTCAAATAATAGATTTCAAAATACTGCTGCTGGTTTATAAAGCTTTGAATGATTTAGGCCCAAAATACATTTCTGACCTCCTTCTAAATTATGAACCATCCAGATCTCTCAGGTCTTCAGGGACTGGTCAGCTTTCTGTCCCCAGAGTCAGAACTAAACATGGTAAAGCAGCGTTCAGTTATTATGCTCCAAATATCTGGAACAAACTCCCAGAAACCTGCAGGTCCGCTGCAACTCTTACTACTTTTAAATCCAGGCTGAAGACTTTTCTTTTTGTCGCTGCTTTTAATTGAACTATTCATATCTTAGACTGCACTGTAACTTTTATCCATGTATTTTTTCTTTTAATGTTTATCCATGTATTTTTTCTTTTAATGTTTATTTTATTAGCTTTTCTTTTTAATGACTGATTTTAAATGCCATTTTCTTAATGTCTTTCATTTTTTGTAAAGCACTTTGAATTGCCTTGTGTTGAAAAGTGCTATATAAATAAACTTGCCTTGCCTTGCCTATTCTTAAAACGTTTTCAGTAGAAGATTTTATTTTGGTTCCCAGAATGTTCTTCTGAAAGGTAGGATAACGTTCTCTAAAAACTTTTAAAACATGTTTTTGATAACATTGTTATGCCCTACTGTTCTTAAAATGTTTTCAGCTGCAAGTTAGATTAGTTTATGTTGCCAGAATGTTATTATTTTAGATAAGGATAACATGCTTTATGTTTAAAACATTATGCAAATGTTCTGTGGTAACAATTTACTAAAATATGTTTACATTATTAGAACATAAAGACATAATATTCCTGTAATTGTTAAACTCAAAATTCCTGGGTAAGTGGACTGACCACTGTGGTCATTAGGATGATTTTGATAGTTTACTTAACTATTGGAATTTGACTATGAACACATGTAAAAGGATGAATCGGAATCAGCTGGTGAAAGTAACATTTGTTTATTAGAAAAGGGGAGCTGGGAGTGGAGGTTGGTTATGGCAGCAGTGGGAAACAGTTATTCCAGGGTGGAGAGGCCTGGCTGGTCTTGGGAGTGTGGAAGGCCTTGGATTCCTCCTGGGAGAGACATAAAAACGAGTGTGAGGCAAAAGCAGGCAAAGTTGTCAAAGAATATGCTGGTAATATGTGATATGTGATATGTGATAAAGCGGCACGCAACAAACCGTTCACGGCAACAATCCGGCAGGGAATGAGTGCAGGCTGCAGGCTTTCATTTTGTGTCTGATGAGCAGGTCGCAGGTGTGGTTGATGGGAGATTCCTCCCAGCAGTGTCGAGCAGACCAGCAGGCAGTAGAAACAAACACATGCAAACACTAACAGGGGTTTCAGGGACGGGCAGTGACAGTCGGTCCATTCCTCTATATGTCTGTCGGTCTCAAATCTAAAGGGTGCAATAACGATTTATATCCAATATGCATAAACAGCGGACACTGTTTATACGCAGCCCTCACAAACCACACACGGCCAGATAGCTTATCTAACAGTTAGAACCTACATACGAGACACAACCTTTATAGTCAGAAAAAAGTGTGATTATTTTCTGATATTTTACACATGATATTATGAATACTGTGGGCCTACATACCTTAGTGTGATTCGTTTTTATACGTCCTATTCATTGTCTCAATGCGCTCATACATCTTAAGAACGTTATCACCAAATATGTTAAGAATGTTTTAAGAGAACGTTATCCTACCTTTCAGAAGAACATTCTGGGAACCAAAATAAAACGTCCCGCTGAAAACGTTTTAAGAACAGTAGGGCATAATGTTCTAACAATGTTATCAAAAACATCTTAAGAAGGTTATCAAAAACATCTTAAGAAGGTTATCACCAAACATTTCAAAAATGTTTTTAAAGAACGTTATCCTACCTTTCAGAAGAACATTCTGGGAACCAAAATAAAACGTCCGGCTGAAAACATTCCTAGAACAACGAATGGTAACAAACATTTCTAGCTCGGAACTCTCACATGCCACCGTAAACATGCAATATCTGCTTACAGCTTATCATGAATTACGTGCTTGTTTGTTTTTTTCAAAAGGAAAATATGGTGACATCAGATTTTTTTTAAATCATCCTTTTCAAACAGATGCAACAAGTTTGTTTTTTAAAGCACTATATATATATAATATTTTCCATAACAGGAATGTTTTATAAAAAAAGAATAACATCCTGAAAACATTTTCAGAATGTTGCTTGGAGGATGTTCTTCATTTGTTATCATGTAACATTGAGGGAACGTTTTATAAAGAACATCTTTCATGTGTTACCCAACAACGTCCACAACACATCCTTATAATGTTGCAGGCAAAACGTTCCACCTTTGTTAACATATCACATTAAAGGAACATTTTATAATCATCTCAGGCCTCAATAACATCCTCAAAACATCCTCTGAATGTTGCAGTTAAAACGTTATGTCTTAGTTAACCTTGAACCTTATAGGAACATTATTTGAAAAAATAAACATCCTAAAAAGGTTCTTTGAACATCAGATTAAAACGTTTCTTTAAAACCTTATTAGAACGAATAGGTAACGTTAGCCAAAGTTGTGAGAACGTTCCCCGCTAGCTGGGAATGCCGTTGCTAAGCCAACAATAGTCACGGTTGACCTCATCAGACTCCCGGTTCTGAATGGTACATTGTGTCTCTCAGTTAGTCTCATCAAGGTCATTGCATCTATTGCCTCTTCAATAAAAAGCCTAAAAGTTAATACGACGATGGAGTAAGCACGCATCACACAGAAAAACACAGAAACGTACAGTCTGTGAGTTTATATGGATTATGTGTCTGATGATCAATAATTTCTGAATTAGCTTCAAGCTTGTTAATGTATTCATGGTTATAATGTTGTATCAGGTTGCAGATATGTGGGAACATGCATGTTGATTTGTTACAAAAGCGAAATTAAGGATTAATACAGCAAGTTGTAATTGTAATAGATCATTCCTATGTCAATAATTAGAGCTTTCCCAACACAATATTGGAAAATATGTGTCTATACATGAGAGCAGCTCTACGTCACTGCCTGGTGAAATAACGGCCCCACCCACTTTCTGGTAAAAACAAAGAATCGGCGTCAAGCAGGACATTTTATTTTTTTTCCAAAAAGCTGCTGTGTCATGTATTGCACTTCAAAGAACAAAAGGTAAAGTTGTACAAAATGTAAAGACTTTACCTTAGAAAAAAGGACTATTAAAGAAAATATCTGTATATTATGTAATCTTAAACAATGGGACCCGGTCAGTCAACGCATGTACGTCTATTGGAAACACTTAATCACAGCTGTAATTACGATGCTAATAAGATTAAGTTCAATCGTCAAAGTGAACAGTTGTAATGTTAAAAGTCATAGTAGTGACCTTAATCGCTGCATTCAAATATAAAACACTGCAAAGCCTAGGAAATCCGAGTTTAAATATTAGCTTGCCACTTATCCACTGGGAGACTAACAGGACATGGATCCTCTACAGCTTTTAATTTAACTATATATTGACGCAGATCATCAATCTCCAATGACATTGTTTAATTGCTCTCATTTCTGTACTTATCCAATATCCCATTAGACATTAGACGATAAACGGGCTGCGAAAGCTTCGTGAGTTCACGACTTTCTAGCTCTAAATCCCGAGATTTTTTATTTATTTTCAAGGAACCTCACTTGAGCTTCAAGTTTTTTCTCTCCGAATACTGTTGTTTATTATTTGACTAGAAGTACAGCGACAAGTTTTACATTTTTCAATATATTAACTCTATCCTCGGCACTTACTTACTACCACTCTGTTTTTGAAATAGATGACACCAATTCAGAGAAAGTATCCGGAGTATCAGCATCAAAGTTAAAGCTCCAATCATGAAGACAAATGGGTGGTGGTGGGCTCTCACTGCTTGTAGCTGATTACCCTTCCAATACACTCGCACCCGGCCATTTCTTTCTTTAAACTAGCAGGATGCTCCTCCCGTTTCCCATTCCGACTGTAGAGGGGCGGTGCAGCTAGACGCAGGAAGGTGGGGAAACCGTCCATCAGAGGCGGGCCGAGCCGGGACATGGCCCATAAGGAGCGGCATGAAGCCCCACAAGTTATTACCCCTGCTACCCGGGCCCATTTTGTCTTCATCAATTCTTAAACTCATAAGACTCCCTGCCCCTCTCTGTTTCCAAATTGTGCCATCTATCAAGCCCGCCGTTACTCTCACTTCCTCTCCCTTCTTGCTCTGTGGTTTTCTCTCTCATGGTTCTCGCTCTCACTGCAGAGCAAGGCAGTGCGGCGGTGGATTGTCAAATTATCCCCGGGCATGAGAGGATGAGGTTTTTTTTTAGCAGCAGCACCCCTCCACATACTTTCTTTCCTTCTATCTTCCTCTCAATCTCTTGCCTTTATTCCCTCCTTCCTATCCCTAAAATCTTCCGCTCATCACCCTCTCCATCATACTTTATCTTCCTCTCTACACTTTATCATCCTCCTCCCCCTCCACAGCCTGTCTTTCTTTTATCTTCTCCGTCTCGCTGCTGGTTTCTCATTGTGCTGGACCGGCTGGTCTTCTTCCTTTCTTCCCCCCTTCCCCTTCCTCTTTCTCTCCATCTCTCTAATTACGTTCAGAGACAAAGGCGTCTGATTCTGCCTCCTCCCACTCAGAGCTGTCAGGCCTGGTGTAGGAGAGAGTTAATTTCACACTTACTGCATGCTTTAATTAAAAAGGGGAGAAAGGGGGAGTGGGAGAGGGAGAAAGAAGAAACAAGAAAGGATACATGCACTCAGTCACATATTGTACAAAGGGTGGACTGTATGTGTGAACATGCCTCATATTTGTGGCTTGTGCCTACAGGTATGTGCGCACAGTCCTGAGCTATGTGTGTGTTTTTATCTTTTTTAGCTGTGTGGGCGTGCACCTCGAAGCGTGCAGAGTTAAAAATGTTTCACTCCTCAGGTGGATGACACACGTACCGTGTCTTCTCCCTCGGCTGCAACAGGCTGTATATTTTGCCTGGGGCATTAATGAGGAATCAATAGAATTGTAATGGCTTATTAGTGGGGCTAGAGTCCACACACACACACACACACACACACACACACACACACACACACACACACACACACACACACACACGCGCACACACACACACACACACACACACACACACACACAGGCACACACAGGCATCGCTGCTTTGATCCCCTGCATTGGCAGCTGGAGTGTGATTTGCACACAGGCAAGTACACAACATTTCACACATACTCGAGCATGTGCAATAGAAACAGATATGAATTCCAACACACACACACACACACACACACACACACACACACACACAGTACAGCACCACCCCCACCCTCACAAGAATTCACCACACAGACAGCACATGATAACCCTTGTTAAGCTATTGAGATATGGATGATAGTGGTTACACCCACCATTGTCAAATCGGTAATTTATCACGCTCATCCACAGCATGAAGCAAGACATGCACTCTCACCTATCCCTCTCCGCTGACTGGTCATTGAAATTCTGCTAGGATATACTGTATTATAAACAACACTGTCATTCAATTATTTTGTTTCTCTATGCAGCTTTGCAATATTTATATCCCCACACATAAAGGACATGGTGTACATTTTGCAAAGTAAAGACAATCTGAGAGCTGTTGGTTGTGCATGGATAACAGAACATCTGTGTGTTCATTTCTACTATATGTGATGTACATACAGTATGTGCTTGTGTGTGGAGAGCTGCAGATGTGCGTTTAATTGTTTAGCACAATTTCAAAGCCTGTGGTATTCACATTAGTATTGTTACATAACTGTCCCCATACACTGTTCGAGCTATACCTGCGAGAGGTAATGCGTCTTTAATTACATTATGTCCCACAAAGGTGTATATAGTAAGAGGGCATGGAACTTTGTGGTTGTACAAAAACACCAGAGTTTCACAAAGGTGACCGCGTCATGTCCTGCGTGAATCAGAAACGTAATTTCCATACTTAAGTAAAACCACTGACTTCTATAGTTATGTAATCCAAACCACAATCTTTTCCAAAATGGTGTTTACTGTGGAGCTGGAAGTTTATTTAAAAACATACAACCCTTTGAAATTCACACATGTAGCTGGACATTGGTATGAGAACAATCAAGAATAACCTTTTGGAAGATATAATACAAATAGTTATATTTGTATATAGTCTGAAACCAGAGCCCATCTGCTCTGATTGGTTAACTGGTCGCACTTAGAGACGTCTTGCTCCTTAGCCTATCACTTACAATGTGTTGGAGCGCTAGCCAATAGAAGTTAGATATTTAGAGTGTTACATAGTGATGTCACTATGTTACGGAAGTAAACACAGGAGTTCAATGGAGGCGTTTCAGGAAAATCACAAAAAGCATAATAGGACCTCTTCAAATGATCAGTCAGTGCTGCATGTGTATTTGAGTCTACAATATTTTTTTCCTTTGTGCAGGCTTTCCATACATACAGTACTTGCACACATCTTCAAACCTCGCAAAGACAGTATATGTCATAGGATGTGAGTAGAGCCCCGAGTGTGAGAGTGTGGAGGGCGGTGTGCATGCCCTGTGTGCATGAGTTAAGAGAGAATACATTAGTCTTTGTGTTTGCAGTGCAGGAACTGTGCATTCTGTGTGCTGCCGCTTTGAACGCGGGAATCAAGCTCAGTGAAGAGTCTCTGAATAGCAAATGTATGAGATGTTAACTGCTGCTGTATGTTAACCCTTGAATAGAGCACATGGTAGAATGTTATGCGGGTCTTCGTTTAAGAAGCTGTTCCAGAGGGGTATAGTGCAGCACTAGAGGCAGATGGATATATGATGATGGTCCAGCTCAACCAAATTAAAAATAATTTCCTTGCCTGCTCTGGTAACTCTCATTCCAAAAGCAACAAGATATTTTACTACACTCACATTTTGTCAGGAATATGGATCTTATTGGATAGTGCCTGGATAATTTGCAGTGCCTGCTTCTAGCATGAATACTGAAAGGACTCTTTATATGAAGTTAGACAGAGTGTAATGGTGTCTAAGAAAGGATGGTGGAAGTAATGTATTAAGTCGGACTTCCATTAAAAGCACCATCCCATTCCAGACAAAAAAAACAAATGCGTCCCGTATGTTTAAAGTGGCCTTGTGGTGATATTCTGTATCATGTTTTTTAAACATATCCCATTAAAGGACAAAAGGCTTGTGTAGCCAAATATAGCTTATTCCTCTGTGCAATGGAACAGCTCAAAAACCTACACACTCATTAGGGCACCAAAGGTGTATTAGGCTGTAGCTTGAAGTGTTCCCTAACTATTTTGCGTACGTTTGCTCAAATTAAAGTGTTAATCTGTTTTGGAAAATGACTTAGCCTTTTTTAAATGAAATGATTTCACATTTTTTAAATAAATATTCTCTATTAAAAATCAATGATTGGGCTGGAAGTTGAGCACCACATAGCTGACTAATGCATTCTAGACAAAAGAACACATTTGACCTACACTTAAACAAACTGTAGTTCCCATTTGCAGATTCTATAGGGAACAATCACTTCAAATCAATAGACTTTTACAAACCCAGGGTTTTACAGAATAGTACAAGGATGGATCAGCAACAAGAGAGCCATGAGCCCAGGCTTTATTTTGTGCAGGTTTCTCTTCATTTTTGCTTCAAGTGTAATCAGGATTCTTGCCAATAAAATGGTCTACATTTATAGCAATTCAAAAACTACCATTAAACTACTACTATACGATTATTAAAACGATTTAATTTAAACGAAACTACATTGTAAACAGAGAACAATTGAAGGTGTGTGATGTAGAGATGTAAATACTAAGGCATAGTGTGGTCAAACTCATACTGTTGCACAAATGGTTGGAAAGGTTCCCCTTCATTATCATGAGGGGCATTTCATCATCATTAATAAATGCGTCGCTGAAGAGATCAGCTTCATACACGGACAACAGCTGCAACAGTACACCCCCATACCCCTTACATATAGAATGTAACGGGCATCCGGCAGATATTAGAATAAGCTCAGGGAGAGGCGTGCTGATTCCAATTAGCAGTCTGTTGTTTCACACTGTGGGCGATAGAGCTTGTTATTCCTAGCATGGAGAGAGTCTGAGGAGCAGTGCTCTGCGGCTCCTACCGTGCAATCAGCCTCTATGACTCTTTCGTACCCACCAAGCACTGATTGCCATATTCATCTGGCACTATTCTCTCTCTGTGAGGTGTTGCAGAGGTGCATTTGTTAAGCAGTGTCTTGGAAACCTGTGGAACAAGGTGCAAATGGCATCATACCGCTGCTGATAGCTATAATGAATGAATGAATGAATGAATGAGAGAAAGGGTTAGATTCAGGAAAAGGAAATAATCACAATTTCTCTGGGCAATCATAATTTAGCGTTTGAGTTGCTGTAATTATATGCTTTGATTAAAAACTATGGGATTACAATAGAGTATTCAATTGCAGGCTGACGTCACAGACTCTTTGTTTTTGCTTTCCCCTCTGTTCCATGCATTTAGCATTCAGGTGCTGCATCTAGAGCGGCTTGATTGTGTGCTTGAATAATAATTGTGTTTGGGTTGGTCTGATTGTTCCTCTGTGGGATTTTGTTTTTTACTGAAGCTAATTCCACATGTGTGCAAGGCGTTGTCATCGGTGGATTGGTGTATGATGTGTTAATATTTGCCAGTATGCTTTTTAAAAGACTTTCATAATCTACTGTCGCCGTGAGAGCTCAAACCACACAAGTAATTTTGCTTTTGGTGTTGTAAATATATTGTGATTCTTATACTTCTACTTTTACTTAAGAGCTGAGAACTTTTAAGGTGAATGGCTAAAATGTAGCACCTATTGTACCAAAAAGATGGATGGGCAAAATGAGGAATGGAAGGAGGATATAGGAAGGGGAAAAGGAAGGTAGGGAAAGTAATAATGGAAAGGGGAGTGCAGGAAGGCATGTAGGGAGGAATGAATGCACTGATGGATGGAGCAAGACAAGCAGATGGATGGGTGGCAGGAGAAATGGAGAAGGAGGAGGATGTGTTGATGGGATGGACAGGTGGTAGACGGGGTGAGTGAGGTATTTAAGGAAGGGTAGACAGATGTGCAGATGGTTCAGGGGTAATGGAACGATAAACTAAAGGATTAGGATGTTACAGTCCACTGATAGTGGAGATGGAGAAAATATGTTAAAGTCAAAATGACTAAGTTCAAGATGGGCTTACAGAATAAATAAATATAAATGTTTCAATGGGAGGATAAATGGATAAATTGTTTAGGAAAGCAAATTGTCAACATTGGCCATTGTTTCGAAACTCTAATAGCCATAAGGAAGTGTCCCATTGGACCAAACCTTATATTTAACGCCACCAATTATTGCACAGATTGACTGCCTGACCTGCGCTGCTCTGCCTCTAATCTGCTTCCAATGATATTCTAAGCCTAAACATAACTATCTAACTCATTGTACCTAAACCTATTGCAGTATAAAAAACAAAGGTAACAAGAACTAGCCAATCAGAGGCAGCGTAGGGCGGGTCATGCCTTTGCCAAAATAGCAAAAGAGTGTGTGTGTTCCAAAACAAAATGTGTTTACGGGATGAAGAAATGTCTGAAAAATAGGCTTTGCGTTCAATGGGAATTATTTCCGATTATAATGGTTTGAAATGCGCCATTGGAACAATAATGGGGTTAGGGTTGGGTCCCTATTTAAAGAATTAAAAAATACCTTACTTTGAAAAACATTATCTGGATTTGTGTGGTTTGAATTCCCAGAATATCTAAAATATCCAGAAGGTAATTTCAAGTTTCACAACCCAAATAATAGCACAGCTTTGTAGCCTGAACCCAGATGGCAAACTCTTTGTTGCCACCACATTGTCAATGGCGGCCCATTTCAGCTTCCATTCTTACCTTTCACAATAAAAGTCACAGACATGTACACTCACAGCTCACCAGAGTGAATTCACTAAAAGCGTTTTGCTTAAAGGCAACTCAACAAAATAGTTTGCAGTACTGCTCTCACTTATCTCTTCAAGGATTTCACCTGTAATAAGCAGCAGTGTCACATATGAACAAAGAGCTGATCTTAATTAAGAGTTTCTGCGGTGCTGGTTTGATATTAAAATGTATAAAATTCATGAATTCACTCCTGTTGATTTATTCCTTCTATCGTTTCAGTATTTAAATATTTAGGGAGGGTATCGTATCAGCAGCCTGATTCTGTATCCTGAAACACAATAATATGTATTAAATGAATTCATCATATCATTTATCATTCAAATCAGTACAGAGTTTGTATGCTTCAATATTGCAGATACAGAAAATATAATCTTTGCACTAATAACCTACAGTAAATAAACCAATTGGTGAATATAATCAGTAACGTGGGTGCCATTTTAATACATTCATTCAAAATAAATAAATAAATGTTTTCAGTTTTTTCATTATGTATTCATTTAATATATATTTTGCCTTCGATTTATAACGTCACATGTATTGGCAACAGATACATGATAAGAAAAAGTTTGAAATCATTAACCGATTGTTCTTTCCTAATTGGGCCCACCTTGTCATGCAGTGAAAGAATGAATGGAGGCAGAAAGAAAAAGGATAGGTCTACATGTAAGGAATGTCCAGCGGCTTAATGCACCCTGAATGCTATGGGACATTACTAATGCGAGCGGGTCGCTCCAAATCGCTCCAAATCGCTCCCCTGGGGATCACGGGAGCGTTGCGCCGCTGGAAGACCCCATGGCTCATTGAAAGGGGTCAGAGGCGAGGCGCTCTGCTCCATTAAGCAGCCTACTCCTGATGGATGAATAGAGAGAGGGAAGGATGGAGAAGAGTAGCAGTACCATGCTGAACGCATAGGGCACAGGGTGCCACCAGGGAGCCGCCTCTAGAAACAGTGGATGGGGGTAATGGGTGGTAATGGGAACAGACACAGGTGGAGTCAAAAGTGAATGGAGTGTTTTAGGTCAGCATTCCCAAACGCATTCTGACGCAGTGTAGTGTTGATGCAATGCTTATAGAAGCTTTGGGATTTCAATTTCAATGTGTCATTATCATTCACTACCGTAGAAGAATTATTTAAAAAAAACGATGTTTGCGAATAGTGTATTCAATTGCTAAGGTTCACATAAGATATATACCCTATTTGAAACTTGATTCCTACAGTCCCCCATCTGGCCTTTAACACAGTTTGGTTTGAACAAGAAAGCAGTATAAGCAGTCCTAGTCTGCATAACCACCCAATTAAGTTCAAACATGGCAGGAACACAAAATAACTCAATGACACAGTGCTATGAAGGGGAAGCTTGGCTCTTGGCCCAGATTTGAGCTATATCCAATTTGTTGTCTACCAGGTCTTGGGGCCTCTCCAAAATTGCAAAAATTCTAGTCTAAGATGCGTGATCCAGCAGTATGAGTAATCAGATAAATGGAGACCATCTCTGAGAAGAGCAGACATCATGGCTGATGGGATCAAAGTCCCATCGTCTGCGTACCATGACGCTTATCTCTGGTAGCCTCGCCACCAGATAGCATTGCTAATTTGTTGAGCCACTGGCGACGTCACAAGCTGACTCTCTACTTCATCTGTTTGAAGTGAAACGACTTCAAAAACTGTTCAACTACTAAATACAACTTCAGTTAATCATGAAATATGTCACTGCAACATGCAGGTAGGCGAACAAAGTTTAGCGTTGTACACTGGTGTGCTAGCATAACTAATGGCGTTGCTACTGCACCGTCTGACTTGTGAATTCCCTGGCTTCATGGCCGAGAGGACAAGGAGGAGTGTGTGTGTGTGTGTGTGTGTGTGTGTGTGTGTGTGTGTGTGTGTGTGTGTGTGTGTGTGTGTGTGTGTGTGTGTGTGTGTGTGTGTGTGTGTGTGTGTGTGTGTGTGTGTGTGGGCTGGCCCAGAGAGAGGGATGGAGAAAGAGAAGGCTGTGTGGGAGGAGGCAGCTATGCTAGCTCCTAGGAGAGGCTGGGAGGGCGAAGGGTCATTATTGACTGAATGCATTTTTAAAGAGGGCCCGCGTCGGGGTGGGAGGCGCGGTGAGTCTGTGTGTGTGTGTGTGTGTGTGTGTGTGTGTGTGTGTGTGTGTGTGTGTGTGTGTGTACTACTCGTTACTATTCTAAAACATACACTAGCACTTATTTCTTCTTCTTCTACCCAACCCTTCATTGCACCAATGTGCACAAATGCCCACCATACACTTCCTCCAGCCCCATGACCAGTTTATACCCTCTGCTTCTCCATATGGGTTCTATAGTTTCAATGCACAGCAGGATAGCCTCGGTATTGATTGCCCTTTCACACCCTTTAACAATCAATGGCAGACCTGGTTTTGGGAGGAGAGCCTCTGGGAGGGAGGAGAAAAGGTTAGAGGGGAGTGAGCACAGGACAGAAGAATAGTTGGTGAGGAAAACAACAACATCAATTCCTTTTTTTTAGGTGGTAAAAGGACCAAGAGGCGGGTTACTTTAGGCCACAACCTCCAGGTCTTTGGATGTTGGCAGCCAGGCCAGCCTCGCTGTAAGAGGTGCCCACAGGCGGTGCATGTTTTGCAGGGAGAAAGATAGGCAGAGATGAGGATGAGGGGCAGATGTTGTGGTGGGTTTGGACATGCTCTGTGTGTTCACTGACCCTGGCAGATAGCAGATGAAAGAGAGGAGGGGGGTATTCAATCATACTAATCCCCCACCACCACCACCACCACCACCCCAACCTCACTGCATCCACACACACACATATACACATACACACACACACACACACACACACACACTCCTGAGAGCAACCACACTCATTAGTGCCAGCGAGACACTCTGTTGGATGGAGCTGAAACACCACCTCTTTCCCTCTCTCTCGTTCTTTTATTCTCTCCCAGTGTCCCTCGCCCCTTTGCCCGCTCAGTCTACCCTCTTGTCTGTCTCTGCACTCTTCTGTCTTCTCAGCCAATTTGGCCCTCTGTTGTTTTCCCTTTCCGCTCTTTATTCCTACCGTGTTTGCCTCCCTAGCTTCTCCTTTATCGTCTGTCAACTTCATTCTTTGCACAAAGCTCGACTCTCACCCGTCCATCCTCAATTTATTTCCCTTCCTGTCTTCCTCACATTCCTCCATTCGTCTTTCCCTCCCTTGTTCCCTTTTTCTACCCTCTTCTAACGTACCCGTCATTTGATGCCCCGCACAATCCTCGCCTCCAATCCTCGCCCCCAATCCTCGCCTCCTATCCTCGCCTCCAATCCTCGCCTCCTATCCTCGCCTCCAATCCTCGCTTCCAATCCATGCTTGTTTCTGCTCCCGTGGTGGAGGGGTGATTTGGAGGATTAGGCCGGTGGCAGGGTTGTTGCTGTGTCAGTCTAACCAGGCAGGGATCTGGACCAGCGCTCAGTCCAAATCCCTTCCTCCACGCCTGCCTGCCTGGCCACCGAATTAGCGGCTTTCCCTCTCTTCCATCTTTCTTCACGCTCGTCCTTTTCTCTTTTGACGCCTGTCTTCCCCTCCTCCCGTATGTTCTCTGTCTATGTGTCGACTTTTGTGCATTTCTTTTCAATATTTATGACTCTTTTCCATTGTGCATATTCTGGAAAAAAACCACAACAAGCTTTTTTGCTGAGGGTCTTACATTTTTACCAAGAAATACGAACACATCACCCTCCAATGGCAGGTCATTTACAACAGCTGCCACTGTGTTTTATCTTTGACTGATTTCCAGGCACTTGTCTAGTCCAGCATCAACCTTTTAATCTAGAGCAACACCTGCCCTATCATATCCTTAAAAAAAATAGTTTGAATCCATTTTAAAGTTCAAATAATGCATGCACTTCTTCTTTAAGAGCTCAGGGCAGTAGGAAAAAGGAAATCTATGTAAGTTAAATAGTCTATGTAAGTCCAAAACCCCTTGTGTTACAGTAAAACATTCGGTGATAGCCCTTATTTATGCCAAGAATACAGCTACTTTTGAAAATCCTTAGCGAGCATAAAAATGTCACTCTTCCTCTCAGCCCAATCCTTCTTAAAATATCAGGGGGCAAATGCTCTTTTTTAATTGCAGCTCTAGGCAAGTATACAGTCAATCCTCTTGGATGAGATCTTCCTTTAGCAGCCTTAGGGGAGCTAATGGAAGCGAGTTAACGGCAATTTATTGAGGTTTCTCAACATGCAATGGCTTATAAAATAAGGATGTTTGGCAGGCATTATTTTGGACATTTCTTGAAAAAGAATGAGATAGACTAAAGCCTGAGAAACAATGGGGTCTTTAAGGATAATTCCGGTCAATTACAACTTGGATTTCCATAATTCATTTCTATCCAGTACGATTTATTGTACTAGAATACAGAACATTTCCATGTCAGAAATGTAAAATACACAAGAAGTAAGAGTATTGCAGAAGTTGTAAACAAGCCAACAATAACGCGACATTAGGAGACAAACAAATCAAAGGATAACACCATCAAAAATGATTGGAAGTAGAGTAGTAGAGTTGGAGCATAGTTACTCCATTATTGCGAAACATGTTTCCTGTCTCTAGGTTTGGGTTTTATTTAAAGCCCTCATCAAGAGCATGTAGAGATGTTGGTAACCAAAAGCAGATTTACAAAATAGCCAGGTTTCATCCAAATGTCCTTATAATCGGCAAAATAAAATGATAAATTAATGTTCTTTCACTCCTGTCATGTGAAAAGTTAGTTTTTCAAGATAAACAGTTGGTGGGGCTGATCCTTCAGTCTGGTGTGCTTAAAACCATTTCGTAAGCACTTCAGTCAAAATGCAGGACTGCATGCAAAATGCATTCAAATTACAAAAGTAATAGCATCAAAATGTATAAGTATACAAACGTAAAAGTACTACTAGAAAAAATGGCCTTACAGGTGTATATAATTATATTAATATATGTGATATTTCTAGTTCATTGTTTCATCAAGTAGCATTTTGCTGTTGTAGACAAACATATTTCTGATTACATTTTTGTAAAATATAAAAAAAATGTGACTCCACTTACGTATTGTACTTTAGGACAGTACTTGCGTAAATGTACTTAGCTACTTCCCACCTTTGCTTACAGTATATGTCATATATTTTATTTTCATATGGGACATTCCATTAGAAATCTACACTTCTACACCTCATTCCTTTGGATTTGAAATGATTTCTTCCTAAAGGTTAGCCGACTGTATATGAGAGAATGTTAAAGAGAGTCGTTAAATGGCTCTGTGCTGACTTTACCGTTGTGCCGCACAACTAGGCGGAAGAGCTACCCTCGGCTTCGTGCACCGCTCGAAATTGTCACCGAACGCTATTCACAAAATTCAAATGATATGAACTTGACCTTGTTTATCGCTGATCTTTTAAATGCGCATCAAATCAGATTACAGCTGTTTGTAGCGCTGCAAACTAGCAGGGGATATATAACCATAGAAACAAAACAAACCGCAAGGCTTCGCGCCCAGCCTCGCAAAGAGTAAATCGCGTATCATGGGATTGCAGCTTTTGAATGTCCAGACGAGGAACACGATAATGCTCCTTTGCACAACTCTGCGCTTTTTGCGTTCCAATATTCTTTTTAACCATTTATGCGCTATTCTTTTGAAAGTATAAACTGCTTTGGTGAAAAGTGACAGATGTGAGATGCAAGTATTACATACAGCATCCATCAGTAGTCTCTAGATAGTTGTTGTTCATTGTCGGTCATTTTGCTGCTTTATGATTGAACTGAATGTGTAACTGTGGCCCAGCAGTGGAGGTAGTCATTTCATGGTGCTCTCTTACTGTCTCTGCCTTTCTGTACGAGCCCAGGGGAGCGGAGCAGGTTACACTGATGCTGTCTGAAGGACACTGGGACACTGTGTGTGTGTGTGTGTGTGTGTGTGTGTGTGTGTGTGTGTGTCACGCAGAAGAGGAGACAATACATTTTAAGGGTGCTTTCTTTATGTGTACCTGCACATTTTTGACATCATGCCTCCTGTAATGTTTGACATACTTTAATGCTACAGAGAAGTGAACAGACACCACAATCGCTTTAGGTTGAGAGTGATAATGGGTGAGTCCCTGGCACAGCAGAAGAGTAGGACTGATACATTAGTAGTAGTCATATGAATAGCAGCCTGATCAAGGCCAGCACCGCCACGGCACAAAGAGACGAGTCTTGACAGGAATGTTAAACAGGTGTTTGCTCACCTACACAGCACCGTGTGTGGGTGAAATCATATTTCTGATCTTATTTTTAATGTCACACGTGTTTTATGTAGGAGCAGAGAACAAATAAACGAGAAGAGAGGAAGAAAGTAGGACATGGTGTACTGTACGACATGCTTTATATATAACGTCTGACAAATATTTCAGCAAATAAAAACATATTTATTCCATATTTCAGACACAAAGAACTCATTTTAATTGTATGCATTTCACGCATTAGTGCCTATCCTTTAATTTATGCAAAATGATAAGCAGCCCATATGGTTTCATGGTGAATTTCCCCTAAATAAAATGTAAATCTAGCAAAAGAATTGCACTAGGAAAAATAACACCATTTACTGTTTAGGGCAAACATTTAACACCCATTCATAATTAATATATGTTTATTTTATTTTAGAGCACAAGCTTGCGTTAATATTAGGATGCAAATGCGAACTGTATAGATACTTGTAAAAAGTCTTGTCCTAAATTTCTCTCATTCCACAGCGTTCTCTGGGCGTGTGCTTTTTTGTCTCTTTTATCTTCAGTTTTCTTCGTTTATGGAACATTGTTTTACTGTACAGCTTGATCAAGTGGAAACGCCTGTTTCATAAGAAGCAAATCATCTGGGCAGCAGCAAGGACTGTGCTGGGAGAACTAATCCCCCAAACAAACACATACATGAACAATACATATTATTAAAGACAACATTATGAAAATACAATATACAGAGGAGGTTGGGTTTATGGATGAAGCCGTAGCTGAACATTGAAGAGAGACAATAGTGAGTGTAAGGTTATTATGGCTTTGCAGCCCACTCTAATGGCTTACACCTGCATGAATATGACTGGGTGTTGATGTTAGATGGTAGCCATTGAACTGGTCAATGAGTTTGTGTTGCAAAAAGAGGCCCAATTATGCTTTTTGGTGTTTTCTCTTTCTAAGGGGGCGGGACATCTCTAAGTGGTTGACCAATCAAAACATAGCCGCACAGCTAACCAATCAGAGCAGACTTGGCTCTGGTTTCAGACAGAGGGTGAAAAGAGGTGCTGTAGCACAGGCAGTATGAGCAAAAAAACAAGATATTTTTTAACATTAAAGCAAAATACAAATATAAACCTGAAAATGAGCAGAATACAACCTCATTAAGGAAACAGTGGATGCACGATTAAATAAAATAGCCTGACGTTTTGTTTTTAAACATTTTTGGGGATTTTTATAGTTTATATTTATATTGAGTAAGTGGGATTACAAGTTTAAGAAATCCCCCTTGTGTGTCACGGATTGTTAAAGGGCATACGGACGTGAGTTTGGCATTTACTCACACGACCAGCGACCCCTTTAGATATACAGTCAGTAGATCAGAGAAAGGGATAACGGAGCAGCGGCAAACAGACTTTAAACATGGTGTTGACTTTTCTCACAGCATACATGTCATTGCAGTTAGGGCACACACACACATACACACACACACACACAGGCCTGAACACAGTCGAATCCATGCATACAGATTCAGTATGGGGAGCAGGTACACACATACACGCACAGATGCCCACAGGCACACAATAGCAAACATACAAAGCACATACGCATACAGATATACATGATAGGAGAGTAAGCTGCTACATATACACACACACACACACACACACACACACACACACACACACACACACAGTCCTTTCACCTGCATGCCAACAGTTGTTTGATTAGAGCTGTTTTGATGCTTGCCGGCGATAGAAAGTGCTCTCCATGCATGTGTGCTCCAGTGGAAAGCCCAAAGACGTACAGAGCAGCGTCTCAAAGCCCACAGGCTGGAAGAAAGAGAGTGCTGTGCTGACAGTGACAGAAAAACACCCAGATGGTAGCTTCAGTCTACCATGGGATCACATGTACAGAATTAGATCTTGAAGTTGCTGGAGGTAACAAGAAATGAAGTCATCATTGCTGATAACAAGACATGTGCATAATCAACTTGCAACTTCAAAGCACGTTACACTTGAATGTACTTACCAGCCAGCAGTGGGCACCTACACGGGTTATAAATTGTATAAAAAGTATTTGAGAAAGTTACCTCATTGCTCACTTGTCAAGACAAGTTTGCCGTCTCAATTGTCTTCTCCAATGCTATGGGATTAGTTTTGTATCATAAAGATAAAGCAACACTTTCTCAGAATAAAGCAAAACTATGAGTTTAAAAGAAAAAACACTGAGTCAAGCAAAAGAAAATAAATTTCAAAAATAAAACTATAAGTTGCAAACAAATCATTTGTGTAATCATGTAAACTATAAGTATTTTTTCTTTGTTTTAACATAGGTTTTTGTTTGCAGTTCTTGTTTCTTCTTTCTCAATGATCACACTTTTGCTCTCGGAGCAGCTTTCTCTTTTGCGCTCCCTCATTTTTTGTTTGAGATTCTGACACAAACCTCCCAGGTGGGCGGGACTTTCAGGGGTGCGTCCCCATTGGCTACTCAGTTTTTGAGTGACAGCCCAGTCCTCCAGCGATTGTACATTGCAGGCAGCTGCGGTAGCTAGCTGAGCGTGGACAGAAGACCCCCAGAAGAACCAGCATTTCAATTATTATAATACTACAAGTGAAAATATATGTAAGTATTGATCATTTGTGTTGTTTGTGATATACTGTCTGTTTCTTTATTGTGTTAAGTGAGAAGTAAAGCTGTGCTATGAAAGTTAGCTTGTGCTACCTTTAGATCCATAACAATGCAAGCTAAGTAGCCTAACAGTTAGCTACATAGCTAGCAGTGAGTGAGCGTTCAGACACCGGCGCACACACTCAAACGGACTCGTGTGCCTGACTCTACTAACAGGTTTTCATGATTCTGTTTAGTTAAGCAAGTATAAGCCATGAAAGCTTATTTTATTAACACGCTAATTTGATATGAAAATCAATGGAGGCTGACTTAACTTTGTAGGAAAACCTACCGTCCATGACTGCCCCTGAGCTGTGTTTTATTTGTTAACTTCATATTTTTCATTTCCTAAAACATTTATTTTCCTCTCATATTAACAGTGTGGATCATTGAGAGAGCGTGGCGTCCATAGGTCTTATCCCGTTTTCCCACTTCCTCTGAGGGGACAGCACGGAGGGGGGCCATGAAGAAAGAACTGCACCAGCTTCATCCACGCTGGGCGTTGCTGTTATCACTGGCTCAGTGTCATTTCATTTGACCAAATGGCTTTACATATACATTTAATAGATTGTATTATTATCCAACTTTTTGTTTTATGTCCTTTTATTTAAAACATTCTTTGAGACTTCATCTTCTGGTTCAAATTTCAATAAATGTAATTTGTATAATCACTCTTTTGTCTTTATTCTACATGAAAATGTCAGAGATTCCATTCAAATCTGTTGATTATTCATACCTTCCTCAGGCTAGGAATAGTATGTTGAATTTCTAATGCTAAATGTATATCATTTTCTCACAGGATATAGAATGAAACAACACCGGTTTTATCCATTGTGTATGAATGCTTCAGCTCTTCAGACCAACATAGTAAGATGTGAGCATGTTCCTAATTGTGTTGGTATGCAGCCTAGGTCAGGTCTGTTTAATAAAGCAAATCTGCCACTTTTATATTGCAGAATTTGTTAAATTAAAGCAGTCTTTAATTGTTTGTCCTAAACATAGCAATATATGCTTTTGAAATGTAACATGTCTTTGAAAAATAATAGTATACAGTATATATTGTGTATCACCTTTAGCTTAAAAATACATACATATGTTTTTTTAATCTATAAAATAAATAGACAGACACTTTATCAATCCCAAATTGGGAAATTATTTAACAGCAGCAGTGTGTTCAGGTATTACAATATTTAAAGTTGGAATAAAGTATGAACTACACATCACAAGTATAATGCACTGCAATCCATATGATAAGTCCGATATGTTCATGAAAACTCCCCAGGAGACACCGACACTAACGTGGCCGAGTGGACTCCGGAGTTTGCTGCATGAGTTGCACTGTATGATCTGTGGTGTAGTGGGCTGTCACTCAAAAGCTGAGTAGCCAATAGGCGCATTCACACTGCGGTACTTTTCCCACAAAGGTTCATGCGAACTTAGTTCATGAGAACTCTTTTATCGCGTTCACACCAAAAAGAGCCGGTACTAAAATTAGTTCATGTGAACCTTTTTACCCCCTCGAAAGTCCCTGCTAGAGAGCAGGGACTTTCGAGCGGCTCTTTTGTGAGAAAAGAGCTATATTTCTGATTGGCTGGGAGGATTGCAAACCACGCCCCGTAAAACTCCCAAAAAGTTTTGTGAAGCCGCCATTTTATTATCCTCGCATTAGCATTATTAGCATTAGCATTAGCCCAGCGCAGAAACGCAGAGAGACTAACTTATGGCAACACAAAATAAAACATGGGAGCGGTGGAGATGAGGAGGTGTCGGCGTTCTGGCGATTTACTCGGAAGGCTTCAGTAGAAGCTGCTGGGAGTCCCAGCAGCTTCTACTGAAGCCAGTCCCCAACTCCGGGGACTTCCGGCCGGGGACTGTGGGCGGCAGTATACGCCGTGAAGTTGTTTGTAGCCTGCCAGTAAACCCAAAGCAGAAGAAGAAGAAGTGACGTCTGCGGCTTCATTTGCCTAATCCTCCCCCAGGGACTTTTTCCGGTGTGAACGCGATCTGTACTTAGTTCATGCGAACTAAAGAGTTCGCATGAACTAAGTTCGCATGAACCTTTGTGGGAAAAGTACTGCGGTGTGAAACAAAGAAAAAATACGTATAGTTTCCATGATTACACAAATGATTTGTTTGCAATTTATAGTTTTATTTTTGAAATGTATTTTATTTTGCTTGACTCAGTTTTTTTTTCTTTTAAACTCATAGTTTTGCTTTATTCTGAGAAAGTGTTGCTTTATCTTTATGATACAAAACTAATCCCATACAATACAGTATGATGCTTATTTGTAAATGATAGTCCCATTTAGAGTACAATAGATGATGCCTGTGATTGACAGGTCGCTTCCTCTGTGATGTCCCATCTGGGTGTTCTCTTTCTGGGGGTTCCAGTTAATAGTAACTTTTTGGTCACTTAAATATCTAAGCAAAGCATCTGATTGCACTTAGCGAATCCAAAGGAAGGTGTGAAACTAAAAATAAACAAGACAAAATATAATCAATTCTATGATCATTTCTACATTCTCCATTTACATGCTGCCCCTCGGCCAGATCATCCGACATCATGGACTCAATTTCCACTGCTACGCTGATGATACCCAATTGTATCTCAGCACCACTCCATCCTCCCAGCTCCCCCCTCAGTCTCTCATCAACTGCCTGCATGATATCAAAACATGGATGTCTTCCAACTATCTTAAGCTGAACAGCAAAAAAACAGAGCTCATGGTTGTGGCACCCAAGGCCCTGCTCCAGAAGGTTGGTGACTTCGTCCTTGAGGTTGACGGCTGCTCCATCTCCCCATCTCCTGAAGCCCGCAACCTGGGTGTCATCCTTGATTCCACCCTTTCCTTCCATTCCCACGTCAAGTCTGTGACCAAATCGGCATTTTTCCACCTGAGGAACATTGCCAGACTCCGACCGTCACTCTCGGAGTCGGTTGCCGAAACCCTGGTGCATGCGTTTGTCACCACACGCTTGGACTACTGCAATGGTGTCCTGTTCGGGGTTCCCAACAAAACCCTGGACAGGCTCCAGTATGTCCAAAACTGTGCTGCTAGGGTACTCACACACACAAAGCCGTGGCAGCACATCACTCCCACCCTCATCCACCTACACTGGTTGCCGGTCAAGTCCCGCATCACCTACAAAATCCTCCTCCTCACCTACAAGTCCCTCCATGCCCTTGCCCCCCAGTACCTATCGGACATCCTTCACCCACATGCCCCACCCCGGAACCTGCGGTCCTCAGACTCTGGCCTGCTTACCACCCCCCGCACCAAACTGCGAACCTTCGGGGACAGAGCCTTCAGCGTGGCAGCCCCCACCCTCTGGAACGCTCTCCCTGCGGAGATTCGCAACATCCCCACACTCGATGCCTTCAAAGGGGCCCTCAAGACCCATCTGTTTGCCAAGGCTTTCGGCCCCTAAATCGATCTGTTGTTTTGTCTGTCTGACTTTTGTTTTGTTATGTTTGTTTTTTGCCCTATTACTTGTAAAGCGACCTTGGGTCCCTTGAAAGGCGCTATATAAATCCAAGCTATTATTATTATTATTATTATTACATTCACAAATATGCACAATGTATATAAATCAACACAGCTTTAACATTAATTGAATTTCCTTGTTATATTTACTGTAAGCTTTTTAATGTATTTATTGTAATTCTAGAACTTAAACAGTTATAAATAAAGTTATATTTAAATCATATTTTAAACATATAATCAGCCATTTGTACATTTATTCATTTAACTCTCCTTGCATTAGCCTTGTACAATATTGAGACAACTCGGAAGATCTCCAGCATTAAATACCACAGAATACAATATTTCCTAAAAATAATCATCTGTAATTGTTAATAACACAAACATAAACAATACTTACATACGATGCGATCAAAGGCATTAAGACGTATGCAGATGTAGCTGGATTTCTAACAAACAATAACACATTGCTCACAGAGCCATGCTTTGCCTATTTCCTCTCTAATGATCACCTGACACACCCATCTGATGATGTCATCCCGATTCTTAAAGGGACCACGACTAGGCACAACAGGCACACAAAGAATAGCCCAGAAAATGCAAACAAGTGTAAACTTAGCTGTAACAGAACACTCCCCGTCTGGCGTGATACACGTCACCCAAATCTAGAACACTTCCATTACCTAGCTATCTGGGGGGAGAAGAGGCACCATCTCTGCAACAGGCCTAAGAAAGAGCGAAGTCCCTCCTGGTTCGATGACCTTCACCTCGACCTGATGCAACTTCCCGTTTTTGTTAGGAAAAGTCTGTGTTGTCAGTCGAAGAGGCCATTCATATCTTGGTACTTGATTTGACTGCCACTTCTTGCATGCTTGAATGATGATATCTGCGGCCTGATTGGATTCCTCAACAGTGAATTCTGCCTCGCAGCAATGCCAGCCCTTACGATAACTGTTCTTTTTTGGGGTTGCCTTGAACACACATGCGATGTGCAAGAGGCGAGTAACAGAAGGAGTGAGTAACTCCCATAAAGAGGACTTGGTAGATCGCTGGGAACCAAGCTGCTTGTGAGCTGTTGCAGTGCTCAAAGTAGACACTTGAAGCCGGATATCTGGGTCTGGACTCGGATCCACAACATCATAGGTGCTCTCAGAGATACTTGGCTTTGGCTTGGACAGAAACTTGGGTCCAGTCAGCCAGTTAGTGTCTTTTAAATGACCTGGAGCCACCAAACGTGTTGCATGATCTGTCGGCACACAAGGCAAATGGTCCAGATTGGGCACAGTACTTCCAAGGTGGTCAGCATCACAGGAGGTTTTCCCATCTGAATCCTGAGTGACTTGGAGAATAGGACACTCTAGTTCTGTGGTTTTCGTGTAGAAGCTGTTGATCGTCAATGGTTTGTTGACGCTTTCTAGACAAACATTACCTACAATGACCCACCCCAGATCTAACTTTTGAGCATAAGGCTGGTTGTGTGAGCCATTCATCTGTTTGCGAACCTTATGAACTCTGATAACGTCCCGACCCAGGAGAAGCATGATAGGGGCTTGTGGGTCAATGTCTAGGATGAGGTGCACCACTGACTTGAGATGTGCATGATTGAGAGCCACATCAGGGGTTGGGATCTCATTTCTGTTGTTAGGAATGTCATTGCATTCTATGAGGCTGGGTAATGGGATGTGGACAGTTCCATCCAGAGACTCAACTTCATAGCCACTGGCTCTTCTTCTTGCTGATTCCTTCACTCCAGCACATGTTCTCAATGTGTAAGGAGCACTCAGACTTTTGTCACTGAACATTTCAAATAACTGTGAAGGAACTAATGATCTGTTGCTCTGTTTGTCCAAAATTGCATACAGTTTAATTGCTTTGTCTTTGTGGCCTGATGGATACACATTTACAAGACATATTTTGGAGCAGGATCTACCTGCCAGATCTCCGCCACAGACGTTTGTGCATTTGGTGGTGACATGAGGAGGAGGTGAAGTTTTCTCCTCCTCCCCGCCATGCTCTGGAGCAGGGACCATCTCCTCCATCCAGGGTGCGGGTCCAGGGTGAAGTGCTGTATGGTGTCTTTCACTTTTGCATTCAAAACATTGAATTTTCATTTTACAGTTCTTCGCGAAATGTGATGACGAAGAACAGCATCTGAAGCACACATTATTCTCTTTTAGGAATGCCTTACGCTCATCAAGGGGCTTTGCTCGGAATGTACAACATTTGCGGAGTGCATGTGGCTTTTCATGTATCGGACACATTTTATCAAAGTCCTCAGATCTTGTTGGGGGCTCACCGGTTTCAGTAACGACTCCGGGGAAGATCTCTGTTTTCTGGACAGAGATCTTCCGATATTTGTTTGGTTTCCAAACTGTCTTATCATTCTGTTTAGCTGTGTCTGTGTGGGAGGCGAAGTTGAAGCTTGGATCATTCCTCATGATAGCCTCCTGGCTGACAAAGTTCACGAAGAAGTCAAAGGGTGGATAGTGGACAAGATTTTGCCGCTTGTAGGATGCACCGACTGATGCCCACTTTTCCTGCAGACCGAATGGAAGCTTCTGAACTATTGGGTTGACGCCTCTGGCTGTGTCGAGGAAGGAGAGACCAGGAAAGTCTCCTTCTGCTTTGGCAGATTGAAGTTCCATTAATAGATCACTTAACTTTGTCAGTTTGGAATAATCTTGATTTGTTATTTTAGGAAAGGTGTCAATGCATTTGAACAGAGCATCTTCAATGACTTCTGGTGAGCCATATGTTCGCTCGAGTCTGTCCCATATCATTGCTAATCCTGCTTCAGGGTGATTTATGTGTATTGCTCTTATCTGTTTGACATGTTGTCTTGCCTCGTTACCAAGCCACCTGTGCAGAAGATCCATCTCCTCACTTGGTGTCAGGTTTAAACCCCGGGTTGCGGTCTGGGAAGACCGTTTCCATGCTCTGTAATTCTGAGGTTTTTCATTGAATTGAAGCAAACCTGTAGCCACAAGCTCGTGCCGTGCAAAATATCTCACAAAGTCATTCAGGTTTGAGTCGTCGTGATTGTAATTTGGAGATATGGGATGGGGCGATGAGGAAGGATTACCACTGTGGTTTTGAGGCCTGTAATACTGTCCAGGAGTACAGCGGTTGTTCTCAAACCTAACATTGCGTGACCCATGAGCATACTCGTCTCTGTTGATGCGAGGCTGCAGTGAGGTAAGATGAGGTGATTGGGTTCCAGGATTGGTTTGATGGAGAATGAAAGGTTTGGCTTCTGGTTTGAGCTGTGAATGTGAAATGCTGTCGCCAGGACTTGGCTTTGTATTTGCTGCTACATAATGATCACTGAGTTGAGGTTTAGCCTCCGTTATTTTGGCTTGGTCAACAACATATTGCTGTGTGCGTAATGCTGCTTCCAATGATACAGAGCTTAAAATTTTTTTACTCCTTTCTTTCTCAATATCTAAATCCTCAGCAGCTTCGAATACTTCTGCTTCAGCTATAGCTGCAGCTGTCTCTTTCTGTATGTTGAGCATTTCCATAGATGCTTCCAACTTAGCTTTATCCAGCCTTATATTAATTTCCTCTTCGGCATAGGAAAGACGTGCTTTAGCTGCTTCTGCTCTCGCTCGTGCCCTGACTGCAGCGGACCGAGATGATGCTCTTGATCGTAGTTGGGAGCCTGAATCACGGGAGCGCGTGTTTAGCGAAGAAGCCTTTTCTGTCATGGTATCGTTTGATAGTGTACCTCTCTTTAGAGACTGTTTTGACGGTCATCCAGTGGCTGTATGTGAAGATGCTGTCATTGTCTGCCAGCTTACACTGCGTTGTCCTGCCCGCTAGAATGCCGTATTTTCACTGTGCTGTCGCCGGTATATGTAGTGTATATAGCTTAACAGCCAGATAAACTCCCTCCGTACACCAAGACTCTGAAGACGTGAATCCTTTGCCCACAGGTTTAATGATATAAGGAAGGTGTGAAACTAAAAATAAACAAGACAAAATATAATCAATTCTATGATCATTTCTACATTCACAAATATGCACAATGTATATAAATCAACACAGCTTTAACATTAATTGAATTGCCTTGTTATATTTACTGTAAGCTTTTTAATGTATTTATTGTAATTCTAGAACTTAAACAGTTATAAATAAAGTTATATTTAAATCATATTTTAAACATATAATCAGCCATTTGTACATTTATTCATTTAACTCTCCTTGCATTAGCCTTGTACAATATTGAGACAACTCGGGAGATCTCCAGCATTAAATACCACAGAATACAATATTTCCTAAAAATAATCATCTGTAATTGTTAATAACACAAACATAAACAATACTTACATACGATGCGATCAAAGGCATTAAGACGTATGCAGATGTAGCTGGATTTCTAACAAACAATAACACATTGCTCACAGAGCCATGCTTTGCCTATTTCCTCTCTAATGATCACCTGACACACCCATCTGATGATGTCATCCTGATTCTTAAAGGGACCAAGACTAGGCACAACAGGCACACAAAGAAAAGCCCAGAAAGTGCAAACAAGTGTAAACTTAGCTGTAACAGAACACTAGGTATAAGACAGCCAAACACAGATGGCGACGACAAAGATCCCACCTTGTCATTGTGACAATGTCCATTTCTTTGATTCAGTCTATTAATAATTATAATAATACATGTTCAAAGACGCTTAAAGACTGCAGGTGTTCAGAATACATGAATATTTGATCCTTCATCCCATTTACAGAATATACTGTAAACTGAATCTTTTAGGAACCAGATATTTTCTTTAGCACTGATGAAGCAGCCATACTTCAAGGCCCTTTCATTATAGGATTACTGAACTTGCTTCGTTTTGATCTAAGCACTTATGTGTTGCACTGCGCCTCACAAAATTACCCACTCCCATCATACTGTGTGAAAATGTGAAATAATAGAAGAGAATACAATTTTCCATGATGCAATTGTGTTTTTGGCTCAAAGGGGGGCATAATTACAGTCGAATACAGTAGGCTACTATTGATTTGTGGAGACCAATCCATCATTTCCCATCACAATGCATAATTGACCACAAACAATTAGCAATAAAATGTTTCTTTAAAAAGAGCTATATTTTATTCATTATCTCATTAGTCTATTAAATGTTTTGTGAATTTAATATTTCTATGAAAATATCGATTTTATTGTGTATAGTTAGTTTTTTAAGGCATTTTGTCATCAGCTCCAGACTTCTTTGTTTACGATTGACAATTGGACCATGTGCAATTCCCCCACCCCGAGCCTACTCTTGATCTATAGGCATAGCTACTGTATCATTTATCTCTCCCTTTGGACCACAGACATGGAGGGAAATGATCCCTGGTGGTGTTGTTCAAACTCCTACAGATGCATACACACCTGCAGTCACGCATGTAGACTCCCTTACACACACACACTGATGGGACAGATACGCATACGAAACGATAACACTCACATAGACAGACAGTTGCATGTGTCAGGCACAGATGTTCCTGTGCTTCGAAGAAACATTCAGAACAGATGTGTCTGCTGATTATGCGCTCCTTAAAGGCAAAAAAACACCTACTACTTCATGAAAAATGTGAATCTGCACACAAAGCACGTTATGATATTTCCCTTTACACACACACACACACACACACACACACACACACACACACACACACACACACACACACACACTCACAGGCACATAGCTAGATAAATGTATGCATGTATATTTGGACACCTGTTTCTGCATGGATGAACATCAGCTAGCACACTTATTATACAATACAAAGAGCCCTGTTTACATGTTGGTACATACTGAAGTATTTGAACTTCATTATACAGCAGGCTTTGGTTGATAACAGAGCTATCGTTCCTGTCCATTGATCTTTAATGGGCTTTTGTATTCAGAATACAAATCCTTCTGTACTGATGGTAAAGGTTGTTAAAGGACACAACTGGCACGTTTTAATTTAAAGAGATGCTCCGGGTTCATAGAAATTGCATATTCAAAGTCAAGCAAAATACGAAACCGTGTTTTCTGTTGTGGTGCAGGAGTTGATCCGGTGTTTCGGTTGCATTCAGGATGGTAGATTTACTGTTTTGCTAAGATTCATTCTTGTCTTTAAAGTAGCCTCTGGTTCGTTTTTGCATAAGCCAATTCAATTATAACAAAAAGAAGGACACTTCCTTACTGTGGATATTTATAAGAACCGCTGCTTTATGATAGTAATTTTTTCTATGCTGCTCTTTAAGTACTTTCATTCTGTTTTGTTTTTGTTTTTTATGCCAAACACTGTAGAGAATGCAGGACATTCGTTTTCTAGGGGAGGCACAACCGGATTCCCCCCTACCTAATTGGTGTGTCCCAATTTCATGAGATAAAACCAATGCCCTTGTTGGGTCTTTATTTCTTCAGTAGAACATAGTTGGATTAGGTTGGAGGCAGAAGTCTGTAGTATTCTTAATCTAAAACAATACATCCAAGTTTCTACACAACGTCTTTTGTTGCAAATCCAAAAACAAAGCATCAGAATTGGATGAATGTTGCATCACAACCAAATCCAGCAGCATGTTTGATTCCTAGACAAGAACATTGACCTTCCGTCATGTCCTCCAACCTGTATCAGAGATCAACACAGTAGATCTCACGAGACATACCGGTCTGGCTCCCACTCACACACAGTGGCTTTCCCTCTCCTGGTGCTGGAGACATTAGCAACCACTCAAAAGACACATTTGTAATCTTCAAAGTTTGATTGAAATATTTAATAGCCTCAGAACTTTCGTGTTGTATTCATTGTTTTTTACCCTCACACTTTCTGTGTTCTCCCTGCCTACAGTTGCTATTGACGGTTGCTTTTTCTCTCATTGCCATACATTGCAATTACAACTGAAAAACCTTTAAAGAAAATAATTGCTTACTGACTGGCCTTTAATTAAGTGCTGACATGACATTAGCTTTATATTTGGGCCAAAACAATTAAGGGCTTCTGTTCTATTTACAACTAATGATATACAATGTAGTATTTTAGCATCCTCCATACGAAAGGATCAGTGCTTGATCCAAGATGCACCCTTGTTCCTTTTCAAGGCACACACACACCCACACGAATACATAATAAAATACTTTAGCACACAGAAAAACACAGAAAAACAGAAATGCACTCACAGAGAGCAGGGCAGACCACGGTTGCGGGGCTCTGCCAAATGATGGGGTCCTAAGAGGCAGTGGCTCTGACCTTGGCTGCCCTTGTGTGTGCCTGACTCCAGCTGGGCATCCATTAGAGGGCTCTACAACAGACGCTGGCCTCTGCTGTGAGCCAAGGGTTGGATGCTACACACACACACACACACACACACACACACACACACACACACACACACACACACACACACACACACACACACACACACACATGAACACACAAACAGAGAAACACAAAATAGTGCACACCCAAGCACTGTAGATATAGACGTGCCGTGTGGGTGCATCTAAGCATGTGTTCATGAGGGCATTAAATAAACGCACCAATGCAATGTTCATGCTGTGGGTAAACAAACACACACATACACAGCGCCACTACATGCATGTGTGTATTTATCAGTGCGTGTATGATTGAGAGTGACAACGAGTGGGGAGCGAGGGACGGGAGGTGTGACCAGCGATTTGGAACCTGAGCCTAAATGCTTGAATTGAACAGGTGTTGGGATGGAATCTGAAAATGTGTCAGGGAATTTTGCGCAAAAACTAATAGTAGTAACTGCAAGATATCCACATAATTAGTCTAAGATTGCTGAAGCCCATAATAACAGATGATCTTTACAAAAGGAATATTACTCCAAGCAACACCTTTATTAAGGGTCATATAAAAGCCTGACTTTTGTTTTAAGGAATAAAATAAGCAGGATCAGTGAAACACCATCTGTCCGTGAACTCCATTGGCCAATATACGTGCAAGTGGTGCACATAGAGAAGAGTTATTCTAATCCCTTTATTTTCAACATGGATGCAAATGCTCAACCCTATGAATTTGCATGTTAACGATTCTCAAAATTGATCTTGTGAACTATGATAAAGCTCCATCATGCTAATGTATTTAGCCGCAAGAAAATTAATATTGATCTTAGTCCAAAAATGATGCTGTTTTAAATGAAAGTGTGATCGCATCTTGAGGTCGTGTTAAGTGTTAATGGTGGAATCCACAAAAACAAAGGAAAAGGTTATTTAAATTAGTCAGTAATGACACAAAATTATATTATCAAAGCAGCTCAGTAGCCCACAGATCACATGATGCTCCAACAGCATCCCACACATCTGTTGGGCAGTGCAAAGCTTGGTACAACAGTCTTAAGAGGCTGCCAGTAGCCTGTTTGTGTTATATATGGCATTCCTATATTTTAGTATATAAAACCCTGGCATTCAACACCCCATATGATACACACACCCTTATTCTAGCTATTCTAGCAGCAGGGGTTAATGAATGGCAATATCAGTGGCATGAGTTTGATTTGTGGTGTATATATTTGTATCTCTGAAACCAGTCTATAATGATTACATGTTACTTGTTAGACGCTTTTATCCAAAGCGACTTACATACTCAATACTGTGGGCAATCCCCACAGGAGCACTTTGGGGTGAAGTGTCTCAGGGACACAACGACATGCTGACTGCAGTGGGGTTTGAACCTGTGCTCCCCTGTTCCGAACACCAACGCACTAACCACTGCGCCACAAGCCTCCCACCAATGACTCATTGGTCAGCACCGGTGTCCTTGATGGTTGGGTTTGGTTTAAAAAAGTAAGATTTGTAAGATAAACAAAATGTTTTGGGGATTTTGGGCTGGGGCAAATGGGCTTCCCGTCTAAATATACAGTCTATGCTTTCAAGCCAATGGGATATTTTCCTCCTATTGAGACTTTGTATTAGTCGAGTGGAAAAATTGCTTGGCTGCTGTCTTTAAAACCTCACAGAGCTTCTTGGATGAAGTCTTTATTCACGCTACGTGTATTGCTCTCTGCTCACGGCGAGGTTTGGCAAGAGCCTTACGGTGAAAACAGCCAGTTAAGTTTTGTTTCTATGGTAACATTTCCTATAGCTTGTGCCGCTTCATTCTGCTGTCATCTGATTGTCAGCGGTAAACAATGTCAAAGTTGAAATAATTTGAATTTAGAGGGCAGTGCACACCGTACATTTCCAGTGGTGCACGACGCCTAGGGTAGCTCTTCCTCTTAGTCAGGCGGCACCACTCTCTCTCTCTTCGTTTTACCGACTCTTTTTGTAGATAAAGCTTGGCTGTAGTCTCATGTATGTGTGTCTTGTGCGATTAAAGGTCCAAGTGTTTACCCATGTCTTGAAAAGCATTTTATAATGTTTGCCTCTCGGATTAACACATGCAAACAATTTTTGAATCTTTACCTGTGGCTTGCCAGGTATAACCCATGGCGATGTGGCTTGTCTCACTCGGTCACCATGCCACTAAGCACTTCTTGCCATCATAGATAGACTTTTTATACACCAATACTCCTTTACCTGAAAAACAATAATCAAAGGAAGTCAGTGTGAAGTCAAGCGCTTAGCTTTGGACTGTAACAATAGTTTCCAGGCAGCCCCTGCAGCTGGCTGGCCTTTTCCCTTCCTCGTGACAAAAGGAGAGAAAGGCTAATTTTACCCTGTCTGCAGTGGAGCTACTGAGCCACTACACTGGTATGCTGCAGACACCACCTCACAGCATGCCATCTCTCTCCCTCTCCGTCTCTCTTTGTAAGCCGATCAACTCCGGCACCACAAGCATCATTAAAGCGTTCCGGCTGATCACACCCTTTAATTGGACCATACAAGCGGCCCGGGCAAAATGGCGCCTTGTTAGCTCAGCTGCAGAGCAGAGTAAACGCACAAACAAACAAGCAAATAAATGAGGACACAAACAAACCCCATGAAAGCTCGGACCACGGAACATGGTAAGAAGCAGGGACGATGGCGACCTGCAAACACAGGGACTGATAAGGAGACATGTCGCAATTTATTGCCGAAGGACTAGGGGCTTTCCTGTGTGCTACATTTATTTGGACTTGTCCTTTATAAGTCTCTGGAAGCTGCTCTAACTAACTAGTAAGAAAACTCCGATTATATATGACAAGTTGCCATCTGGTAGCTATTTAAAGGCAACTTAGAGGTACATCAGTACCTGGCATTTATTTGTAACATGGGTGGCCCCAATGGGACTTCTAATACAAGAATTAATATGGTGTTTAACCCTTACAAACCCTTTATTTTGAGTATTTTATGAATATATCTGTGTATATGTTGCCATGAGAGGCGTCTATCCTATATAACCACATACATGTTTCCATGACTAGCACCCAGAATGATGAACAATAGGTTTCTCTCCCTTTCCTCCTCCCCTCAGTGGTGTTTCATTTGGAGGCAGGAGTGTGTGCATTGTGATATTTTCCATTTGGCGCTGAGGGATTTGGAGAATTCAGTGGGTCGTTTCACTTTCACGCTTTGCTGAAGAAAAAGTGAGGACCATCTGACAATAGTCGCTACGAGTCACCTTGGCGCTGCTTTTACGCTAACGGGGTGACAGATAATTCATTCAGGGTGGCTAATGCCGCACATTAAATCAAGAGCAATGCAGGGGAACAATGCAGCTCCTATAACCCATTGACAGTGTTGACAACGATGATGATGATTTACCGATTATAAAGATAACATTGATGACCACACTAGGTTTGGAGTTCTTTATTTCTGTTATTTGTGAGAGAAACAATCTTGCTTAAGGGTAGGTGGAGGATTGTCTTTCCTAAGATCCTAACAAACATTTGATATGCAGTCTCACTAGTCTTGTTTCATCTTGATGAGCAAGCTTTTATTAAAATACGAATATTACAAAGGAGTTTATGTTTTTGGTTGGTCCGTTTGTCTTACCTTCAGCAAAACTAGCATATGATTTTTGTTTGGATAGATTCAAGAATTTAGGCCGTGGCTCAATTCAAGGGTTGTATCCTTCGAAGGGTGCATTCGTAGACCGCATACGTCACTTCCAGCGAAAGAAGGCTGTCCCAATTTTTAAAAAAAGACAAGACTGCTCTGAATGCGGCTCACGAATGCTCCCGGATTTCAAGGATACACCTGATGTATCCTCTGCAGACTACCATATCCCAGGATGCAATGAGCGCTGGGGACGAGTGAGTTTTGTTCAAATGAAATGGCGGTCCGGTCTCCCCAGCAGAGTGGATTTAAAAGCAGCAGCAAGCGGAGGAATCACTAATACATGTGAGTATTGGGTTTTAACTTACTTTAAAATAACTAACGTCACACACATCAAACCCAAGGGGCATTACAACGTACATTTTCGTACTGTTGGTGTCCACTTATTCTTAATTCAATTCAGAAGTTTACTAAAGTCCTACAGAGATCTTGGCTCTGTTATGGATAAGTTATACTTTATATTACATCTATAAATAGACCAAAGTGAAAACATTTAGACCTGTATAGCCTACAGTACGGTGGGATTTATAAAATGGTACCCTGACGTGTAGCTGCTGTTAGCTTTATTTATTTCTCTGCCATTTTGCAATGTTTTACTGTTTATTCAACTTGGGGACAACATTACAACCTTTGTATTCAGCTCATGCTGCTTTGAGGTAGGGCTAAAAAAAAGCCTATTTCATATATAATATATTTCCACCAGATTTGATCATCTTTTATTTAGGTTAAAGTTTATTTAATTGATCCTAATCCCAAAATAATAATAATAACACAATCACAAATGGACAGCAGCCGTTTGCTTGATTTTAGTTTTTTCTGTGCTGTCAAAGGGATGTCATTTTTTTTCTCTTGTGTTTCTCTGTGATTAAGACAATTCTGGAAAAATCTGCTGGAGAAGGATCCTTAATCTGAAAAGTGCACAGCGGATCATGAGGACAGAGCTGCCATCCACCTGGACACCCCGAGGTGCTGGAGAAAGCAGAACATCGTTCAGGAACATCATCCACCCAGACCTCCTACAGGCGTATGAGTGCAGAACTGTAGAGATCATCACTGCTGTCACTTCAGCCTTACATACTTTTACTTCAAATGAACACATTTCATATGTGTGCCATATAGTACTTCTCATTTTGCATATACTGTATATACTTATTACATTGCTGTTAACAGTTTATTTATTTGCAATACTCTCTAGATTTAATCTACAATTTAGATTATATTACTTAATCTAAATTGTGTTTATTTATATTAATCTATATTTTATCTTACACTTTTTTTGTGTCTTAGTTTCAGAATTAGATTTTTTCTGTGTCCTTTCTTTTAATAGATATTGAATGATTATAGCTTGAGTCTGTCTGATTCCCCAAACAGCTGCTTCTATATACTTGCCGCACATATAATACAAATAAACAACTCCATAAACACACTTTTGCTGATATGTGTGTTACTGCTGGTGATGTTAAATGACTGATTTCCTCTGTCTTAATGATGAAAGTTATCATAATAGAAGACATGAAGCTGCAGAGAGAGGATGGATATATGCTTACCTCTACTTTGTGATAAGATGAAAATACAAAATTGAATTAAAATAGTAATTGTTGAATACATTGTTTATTTCATTTACTGAGGTTTTAACCATTATTTACAACATGTGTACATAAGCAGTGGAATAATAGGATATCTCTAGGTCATTAAACTGTCTTAAATTCTGTTTAATTATATTAATACAAACAATAGGCCATAGAAAATCTTTAATTGTGTATTTCAGCAGAGCAGGGGGTCACGGTGCTGCTGGACCTGGAGGTGCTGACCTGGTGTCAGTAGGACATCATCTGGGCTGGTTTAGGGGAAGAAAGAGAATATAAACTGTTATACTATTAAGATTAGAAAACTAATATTGTTAAGAATCAATCTATACAACATGCTTTTGTTAATTTCAAAAAACATATCGTTTTACTAGTACAGAAAGATTAAGACCTATTTTAAATATGAAATAATATGATTAAATGACATCAGCTAGCCTATATACATATTGTACTTGTTAACTTGTAAACTCATTTGCTATCAGGCTGCTGGAGCAGCGCAACAGAACAGCGCGTATCACGTGACGTAAACAGGCAGTCCTCCTTAGGCTAGAGACCGTCTCATTTCGTAGGCGGCTCGGTCCAGCCTACCCGGTCTACGTGGGCTGCATCCTTCGTGGACCGCTGCGTCCTCCGAAGGATGCAGCCCCTGAATTGAGACACAGCCTTACTTTCCCTTTTGTTAATAGTCTAAGATAGGGCACTTGTAATGCACTCATATAGTGTCTGAATAATTGGAAAAAGGTGTTCCTGATCAGAATAATTCCCATGAAAAAGTTGGAGCAACCACTTGGAAACAACTATGAACAGCTGATTTAAACCCAACATTTTTTGTAGCGTCCATGTTGTTTCCAAATGACGACTTAAAGCTACCAAAAAAAGCATTTCCAATTAAGGAGATGGGACCATCTGAGAAGCATTTGAATGTGCCATTGGCCATAGTCTGCACTCTCCGAATGCCAATCTAGTTATTAACTATAAAGCTTAAACTAAAGATTTGAATGTAATGACCAAGTTGTTAATTTAAGCCTTGGCACTATTTTTCCCTTGTCAGCCTTCAGCTCATACTTTTAGTTTCCGAGACTTGAATTAATCCTTCTGATCAGGAAATGCTAACTAATAACACATTTTTGTCATCCAAGACGTTTAAATCTTTTTAAGGCACAAACAAACTAACAATTATTTCATATAGTGTTATGGAGTTGTTGGATATGCCGTCTTGCCAGTATCCTGCAAAACTGGTCAGTCTGGTATGACAGTTCAACCCAGTCTCACGGCATTTCGTGTTATAGTCACGACATTTAATCTATTGATTCGTGTTCACCAACACGATTTTCCCCTTTTTTTCGTGTCACACAGAATGATTTTAAAAGCAAAGTATTTCTATTGGTAGTATGTTTTGTGCCTGCACCACGTCTTTTTGTCCGGTCGGGTCTTGGAATACTGGAAGGTATAGCTGTGTGGTTCATAAAAACATTTTGTTACTCAATATCAAGCCACGATTATTGTTTTTATTTTTAATTCTATAATGTTGGACTTTTTTGCCAAAATACTGAAATATGTATTTTTTAAATCTTTTTTTCCTTCTAATTTGTTATTCTTTTCTAAATAACACACTGTTATTTACTCAACAATAACACACAATTATCCTTGTTTTTATTTATTTGTTTAATTCTATAATCTCGGGGTTTTTTGCCGTCCGTCAGGAACTGAATTTCAAATTAAACTATCAACAAAATTGTGTTGCCAGGCAACAGCTTTGGGTGAAAACAGTATTTCCGGTCTCGAAGTTTTCATAGTAAAACCGAAAGTATTCCCCTCACTGTCAAACATTAGTTTATCCTTGTTAATTACACAACATTGATTGGTTTAAATTGTGTACAATGCTTTTGTGTTTTTCCCCTTCGATTTGGAGAAACAAATCGTTTTTTCGGAGTTTAGGATGGCCGAAGACACTACACTACTCATAATCCTCAGCTATTGTTTGGGACTTGTGACGACCCCTCCACACCATGTGGGGTGCTGTCTGGTTGTGTGTGTGTGTGTTTGTGTTTGCAGGTTCCTTTGCCTGACGAGCTGCATCTGTTTGACGAGCTGCATAAGCCTTGATGAGCTACACCTGGCGGGAAGCCTTAAAAAGAGCCCAGCCGGATACGTCGGTCTCACTCCTCTGGGCACTTTTCTCTACGACAGTTTCGGGGACTTGTTGCTGGTGTCCATTTAGTGTTGTGTTTAAACAAATAAACTATATATTCTTACCTCTCGTCTCGCCTCTCTGCTTTATGTTACAGCCCACGAGCCGGGTTGTAACAGACTACAGTCCCTTTGCTTGACAAACCCCGTGATTAGTCTTCAAGCTCTGTGATTGGATGTTGGAGTGGCAGTGCGCCAAGGTTACGCCGAGCGTCAGACAGCTCTTTGAAATGGAATTAAACCACGGCACACTATCCAAAATAGGACTGGAACGGGTCCAGCCCAACCCTCCCTGGCTTTTGTGTTTCGCAACATGTTCTATGACACGTCTCTACTGGGAATTGTAGTTTTAAAAGACGTTTTCGTATTTCCCATAATTTAAGTTGCCAGTATTAAACTGTGTACACCCCTGGAGGTTTAGGAAACACATTGGTGTTATCAAATGTCAACATATAATTAATACATGGGTGGAAATAGCTTGTGTCCATAATGGGCAGCATTAATATATACCCACATGACACCTAAGGTCAGAAGAGCTTTATTTAATAGCTGGTCTTATGTCTGTGACCCCTCCTGTTGTTAATTGATAAGCCTTGAAACATGCACTTGTCAAGGTTCAGTGGCACATTTTGCAAATATGGCAGTAGTCATCGATCATCTTAAGGTAAGATAAGATATACTTTATTGATCCCAAGTAATACACAGCAGCATGTAAAACATGCAATTTATTGTTACTTTGTAATTCTACTCCACTACAATTCAGAGGTTAACCTGGTATTTTTACTCCACTACATTTATTTTAGTTACTTTGCAGATTCTGATTAATGATGTGAAATATAAACAACCCTTAAATCAGACTTTAGTTACACCTGTGTAAAATTCAGTGAAGGTGATTGTCAAGTGCAAACAATCAGGCGAGATATTTGATAGTTGGTGCTTGAAAAGATCAAACATTTATCTGCAGATCCCTATAAAGCATATTCATTACTCGTTATTCTCTAATAGTTCATTAAAGACTGTATATAATGGCTATTTTGCACATCCCTTTCAAGATTTCAAGATTTTCTAAGGTTTATTGACATATCATATACACAACTACGGTGTAGTTATGCAATGAATGAAAAACTTGGGTCGCAGGTTCCTCAACAGTGCATTACAAGACATCTATCAATATGTGTATACCTCCACCATTAAAGGGGACCTATCATGCTAAATGCACTTTTTGATGTCTTTTATACGTGTCCCCGGTGTGTCAGGGAACTCACGCAGCGCCAGAAAATAAAACCCTCTCTCTTTTCCATCGTACCCAAATCTCGAAAAACGGGGCTATAACGGAGCTGATTCAGATTTGCGTCCGATATGACGTAATATCGGAAATGAAGGCTTGCTTTACACACACGGCCCTATCAGAAACGTTGCAATCTGAAACAATGCCCGACTGTTTTGGACGTAATATGGTCGGTGCATGTTCACATTAGCATCACTAACACTCAGAGCTAACCTGTGCTGCACAGAGCATGTGTGTGAAGAAGCAGGAAATAAAAAGGAACTCACCTTGTGGTATAACCGGCAAGAGAGAAAGCCTTTGAGCTCCATACTGTTTCAGAAATAATCCTTGATAATCCATGATATGGCGTTTCATCACGGCAGTATCTGCCAGTAGAATCTCCCGCATGAGCTCAGCCCCCTGCTTTTTATTTTATAATTTTTTTTTTTTTTTAAAGCTTTATACCCCAAATCAGCACTTTTGAAACAGGAAGTGAAATAGAAGGATATGTATGGGCATATATATGTCTCATAATTATTTGTGTGAACATAAAAATAATTTGTGTGTAAATATGTGATTTGTAAATGTAAAACACCATCCACAAATGCATTTAAAAGATTTGCAAACTCACAAATAAATGTGCAAGTGTAAAACGGATCTGCAAATACGCTAAATATTTTCACAAATAAAAAAAAGATCTGTGAATATCTCTTTAACATTTACAACTTTCGATCAGGCATTTGTGAATCCATTTTGTTTTTGTCGACCAAAAATGCGCTTGCGGATCTCAAATCTCTGCTCGTGGATCTCACATTTCTGCTTGTGGATCGTTTTTTTACACACACGGAATTTTGAGACATATTTTCCGCCGGTCTCGGCTAAAATCTACTCGTGTCACTCGGTTATTTTCGGAAACCACGTGATGGCCTGCTGATGACGACATTTCCGCATGATTTCAGAGTAAGAGCATGATGGTTTGTTTAATGCTGTGTTTTTTTATTATAATGAACAGCGGAACGTTAGATGCATTCTTTATCACCATCATCATGTTATAGTGATACAGTTAGTTTGTGTTAGTTTATTGGTTCAATACAGCATATATCGAGCACTTTCGTTGATGTTGAAGTACAGGTTATACGCCACTTTCGGATCCCGGGGGGAGCAGCAGGCAGCGAAGCAGCCCAGATAAAACTATTTCTTCATGGTTTGTTGTGTATTCAGTCAAGCGGGTCAAAGTTACAATGTAACATTGTAAGTACAATGTAAAGTCCTGTACTCTGCAAGTGCCGGTAAAGAGCAATACAATGACAAAACCTTTCCAAACAAAACAACTAGTAGGTAGGTAGGCAGGCAGGTATAGGTAGGCAGGCAGGCAGGCAGGCAGGCAGGCAGGCAGGCAGGCAGGCAGGCAGATAGATAGACAGGTAGATAGATGGATAGATAGATAGATAGATAGATAGATGGATGGATATCATATATATATCGATACTTCATTCATCCCAAATTGTGAAATGTGTGGAAACAAGTATAAAACCAATAACATTAAATACAAATGAAAGCAATAGACAGGAATATATATACAGTAGAAATGACACGATGAATATTATAACATTTAATAAGACTTACTATGGGCTGACCTAAATACGGTGCTTTTCTACAGATTACTTTATTACTGCACTGGTAAAGTAAAATTAGGCCGATTAATAAGATGTGAAGTGCTTTGTAACTTTGACCCGCTTGCCTGAATACACAACAAACAATGAAGAAAGAGTTTTATCTGGGCTGCTTCGCTGCCAGCTGCTCCCCGGGACCCGAAAGTGGCGTATAGCCTGTATTTCAACATCAACGAAAGTGCTCGATATATGCTATATTGATCCAATAAACTAACACAAACTAACTGTATCACTATAACATGATGATGATGATGATGATGATGATGATGATGATGATGATGATGATAAAGAATGCATCTAACGTTCCGCTGTTCATTATAATAAAAAAACAGAGCATTAAAGTAAGAGCATCATGCTCTTACTTTGAAATCATGCGGAAATGTCGTCATCAGCGGGCCATCACGTGGTTTCCGAAAATAACCGAATGACACGAGTAGATTTTAGCCGAGACCGGCGGAAAATATGTCTCAAAATTCCGTGTGTGTAAAAAGACGATCCACAAGCAGAAATGTGAGATCCACGAGCAGAGATTTGAGATCCGCAAGCGCATTTTTGGTCGACAAATCCAAAATGGATTCACAAATGCCTGATCGAAAGTTGTAAATGTTAAAGAGATATTCACAGATCTTTTTTTTATTTGTGAATATATTTAGCGTATTTGCAGATCCGTTTTACACTTGCAAATGTATTTGTGAGTTTGCAAATCTTTTAAATGCATTGTGGATGGTGTTTTACATTTACAAATCACATATTTACACACAAATTATTTTTATGTTCACACAAATAATTATGAGACATATCTATGCCCATAGATATGAGGCATGGCTAGAATGGGTGATCTGTTTGGTATTTTGAGCAAAACACTTCATAAACATGTTTTTTTATATATTTTTATATATCTGAGGCCTATGCTATTGCCTAAAAACAGCATGATAGGTGACCTTTAAACTGTCCTATTCTGCACATTTCTTATACTATCTACATACATAAGAGTATAATTCATATGTATAATATCAGTTAAAATAAGTGCTTCAACATAGTTAACATTGCAGGAAAGCAATATATTAGACGTTAAGTACTTTGTCAGGCTTAATATTTATCTGTAGATAGATACCCCCAAAGCTTTTTTCTTATTTAAATGGCGACCTTAACCTAAAGTATTCTTTAATGTTTAAATAAAGGTTAATTAGTTTGTCTGTTTTGCACATTCTCCTATTGATTTCTTTGTACATCGTGCACTAAACTGTTTTATTGTAGAGATCCCTTACAGTATCTTCTTGGTTTTTTATATTCTATATTTATACAATTGACCTTCTACTTTCCCCCTATTTTGTATTTACTTGTAACGTGCTTTAACCACTAGGTGGTTGCTGATATATTTAAAAACAAGAATAATTGTGTGTTATTGTTGAGTAAATGTCACGGTTGAGTGAAGGAAGCAGGACCCAAGCGCAGATAACTTTGATAAACCTTTATTTCAAGGCTAAATGGAACGAATACAGACAAACACAGAACACTCACCGGTGAAGTCCGTCACCAACAAAAGAAGCACCGACACTGAACACAGCACGAGACAAGACTAAATACAGGGAGGGATAATTACAAGACACAGGTGAACACAATCGGCAAACGAGACACAGGTGAGGAGGGAGGAGAAAAACACAAGAGCCACAGGTGAACACAATTAGCTAACGAGACACAGGTGAGGAGGGAGGAGAACACACAGGGACACTAACGACAGGAGGAAAACATGACAGAGAACAGTGAAAACACCCAAACCTAGACAGAACTGTGACAGAACCCCCCCCTCAAGGGACGGATTCCAGACGTCCCTAAACCCCAACACAAAAATCCAAAAAAGTCCAGCAGGGTGGGTGGAGGGGGTCCGGAGGAGGGACGTATCCCTAGGCCACCAGGGTGGGTGGAGGGGGTCCGGAGGACGGGACTAAGCTGACCGCCCAGGAGCCCAGTAGGGGACCAGGAAGGGATCTCGGGCGGACGGCCCGGGGGCACGGCAGACGCCGAGAAGGGGGACTCGGGCGGACGGCCTGGGGGCAAGGCAGAGTCCATGGTGGGGGTCTCGGGCGGACGGCCCGGGGGTAAGGCAGAGTCCATGGTGGGGCGAAGGCCACAGCGGGCGAACTCAGGGGGCCGAGCATGAGGGCGAAGGCAGCGGCAGGAAGAGTCAGGGGGCCGGGCTCGAGGACGAGGGCAGCGGCAGGAAGAGTCAGGGGGCCGGGCTCGAGGACGAGGGCAGCGGCAGGAAGAGTCAGGGGGCCGGGCTCGAGGACGAGGGCAGCGGCAGGAAGAGTCAGGGGGCCGGGCCCGCGGACGAAGACCGCGGCTCACAGAGGGTCGGGATCGAGGGCGAAGACCACGGCAGGAAAAGTCAGGGGGCCGGGCCCGAGGACGAGGGCAGCGGCAGGAAGAGGCAGGAGGCCGGGCCCGCGGACGAAGACCGCGGCTCACAGAGGGTCGGGATCGAGGGCGAAGACCAGACAGCTCCGGAGGCCGGGCAGGACCCGGTGTCGGCCGGACAGGAACCGGAGCCGGCGGGACAGGCTTCGGCAGGATCCCCCACGGAAGAGGACCAGGAGTTGGCAGGACCCCCAGCAGGAGAGCGGTTGGCGGGACCTCCGACGAGACAGGACAAAAGGTTGGCAGTACCCCCGGCAGGAGAGTAGACGGCGGGACCTCCAACGGCACAGGACACAGGGTTGGCAGTACCCCCGGCAGGGGAGTAGACGGCGGGACCTCCAACGGAACAGGACATAGGGTTGGCAGGACCCCCGGCAGGAGAGTAGTCGGCGGGACCTCCAACGGGACAGGACATGGGGTTGGCAGGAACCCCGGCAGGAGAGTAGTCGGCGGGGCCTCCAACGGGACAGGACATGGGGTTGGCAGGACCCCCGGCAGGAGAGTAGTCGGCGGGGCCTCCAACGGGACAGGACATAGGGTTGGCAGGACCCCCGGCAGGAGAGTAGTCGGCGGGGCCTCCAACGGGACAGGACACAGGGTTGGCAGGACCCCCGGCAGGAGAGTAGTTGGCGGGGCCTCCAACGGAACAGGACATAGGGTTGGCAGGACCCCCGGCAGGAGAGTAGTCGGCGGGGCCTCCAACGGGACAGGACACAGGGTTGGCAGGTCCCCCGGCAGGGGAGTAGTCGGCGGGGCCTCCAACGGGACAGGACACAGGGTTGGCAGGACCCCCGGCAGGAGAGTAGTCGGCGGGGCCTCCAACGGAACAGGACATAGGGTTGGCAGGACCCCCGGCAGGAGAGTAGTCGGCGGGGCCTCCAACGGGACAGGACACAGGGTTGGCAGGACCCCCGGCAGGAGAGTAGTCGGCGGGGCCTCCAACGGAACAGGACATAGGGTTGGCAGGACCCCCGGCAGGAGAGTAGTCGGCGGGGCCTCCAACGGGACAGGACACAGGGTTGGCAGGACCCCCGGCAGGAGAGTAGTCGGCGGGGCCTCCAACGGGACAGGACACAGGGTTGGCAGGACCCCCGGCAGGAGAGTAGTCGGCGGGGCCTCCAACGGAACAAGACATGGGGTTGGCAGGACCCCCGGCAGAGGGCTAGTCTGCGGGACCTCCAACTGGACAAGACATGGGGTTGGCAGGACCCCCGACAGAGGGCTAGTCTGCGGGACCTCCAACTGGACAGGACATGGGGTTGGCAGGACCCCCGGCAGAGGGCTAGTCTGCGGGACCTCCAACTGGACAAGACATGGGGTTGGCAGGACCCCCGGCAGAGGGCTAGTCTGCGGGACCTCCAACTGGACGGGACATGGGGTTGGCAGGACCCCCGGCAGAAGACTAGTCTGCGGGACCTCCAACTGGACAGGACATGAGGTTGGCAGGACCCCCAGCGGAACCTCCAACGGTACAGGACATGGGGTTGGCAGGACCCCCGGCAGAAGACTAGTCTGCGGGACCTCCAACTGGACATGAGTAGGGGCTTGAGTGGGGACTCGAGAGAGGGCTTGAGAGGGAACTTGAGAGGAAACTGGAGAGTGGACTCGAGAAGGAACTCGAGAGGTAACTCGAGAGGGGACCTGAGAGGGGACTTGAGAGGGGACCTGAGAGGGGACTTGAGAGGGAACTCGAGAGGAGACCTGAGGGGAAACTTGAGAGGTGACTCGAGAGGGAACTCGAGAGGGGACTAGAGAGGGGACTTGAGAGGGAACTCGAGAGGAGACCTGAGGGGAAACTTGAGAGGTGACTCGAGAGGACACTGGAGAGTTGACTTGGGAGGTGACTCGAGAGGACACTGGAGAGTTGACTTGAGAGGGGACTCGAGAAAAGACTCGAGAGGGAACTCGAGAGGGGACCTGAGAGGGGAATTGAGAAAAGACTCGAGAGGGAACTTGAGATGGGATGAGGGAAGGGACTAGAGAAGTGACTCGAGGAGGGACTTGAGAAGTGACTAGAGGTGGGACTGGAGAAGGGACTAGAGAAGGGACTAGGACAGCTGGGGCCAGAGCTAAGGCTGGAACCATGGCTGCTGGGGCCAGAACTGGGGCCGGAATGATGGCTGCTGGGGCCAGAACTGGGGCTGGAACCATGGCTGCTGGGGCCTGTACTGGGGCCGGAACTATGGCTGTGTGGGCCGGTTCTGTAGCCGGAACCATGACTCTTGGGGCTCGGATTGCTAGCCTGGACTTGCGACTCCTTCTCCTAGAAGCCGCCTGAAGGCTCCGTGGACCTCCAAAAGCCAGCCGAGTTCCAGAAAACGCCTCTTGGACAGGAGCAGGAACTGGGGCGGAAGCACTGGTTGACTCCAGACGGAACACACCGAGACGTTTATAGTCCGCAGGCTGGAAATCACACACCCAGATGAAGTTCAACATCCAGTCAGGTAAGAACTTCACCAAGTCCGGTTTCTCCATAGCCAACCGGTGCGCCTCTACCAGAGCGGCCTCCTTCTGCCGAACACTGGACGCTCCCCTCCACCAATCATAGCAGCAAGCCAGAGCAAATGAAAAATGCTGTAATTCCACCTCAAATGGGTCATCTGCTGGGTCCATCTCTGGTCGGTGCTTTCTGTCACGGTTGAGTGAAGGAAGCAGGACCCAAGCGCAGATAACTTTGATAAACCTTTATTTCAAGGCTAAATGGAACGAATACAGACAAACACAGAACACTCACCGGTGAAGTCCGTCACCAACAAAAGAAGCACCGACACTGAACACAGCACGAGACAAGACTAAATACAGGGAGGGATAATTACAAGACACAGGTGAACACAATCGGCAAACGAGACACAGGTGAGGAGGGAGGAGAAAAACACAAGAGCCACAGGTGAACACAATTAGCTAACGAGACACAGGTGAGGAGGGAGGAGAACACACAGGGACACTAACGACAGGAGGAAAACATGACAGAGAACAGTGAAAACACCCAAACCTAGACAGAACTGTGACAGTAAATAACAGTGTGTTGTTTAGAAAAGAATAACAAATTAGAAAGAAAAAAAGATTTAAAAAATACATATTTCAGTATTCCGAGCCCCATTTATTTTCCTCACGGACGGCAAAAAAAGTCCAACATTATAGAAAATTAAAATAAAAACAATAATCGTGGCTTGATATTGAGTAAGAAAAAGTTGTTATGAACCACACAGCTTCCGGTCTACCAAGACCCGACCGGACAAAAAGACGTGCTGCAGGAACGAAACATACTACCAATAGAAATAGATTGCTTTTAAAATCGTTCTGTGTGACACGAAAATAAGGGGAAAATCGTGTTGGTGAACACGAATCAATAGATTAAATGTCGTGACTATAACACGAAATGCCGTGAGACTGGGTTGGACAGCAACATTTGGCCAACAAAAAAAGCCTGCTTGGACATCCATCCATCCATCCATCCATCTTCTTCCGCTTATCCGTGGTCGGGTCGCGGGGGTAGCAGTTCCAGCAGAGAGCCCCAAACTTCCTTTTCCCTGACGACATCAACCAGCTCTGACTGGGGGATCCCAAGGCGCTCCCAGGCCAGTGAAGAGATATAATCCCTCCACCTGGTCCTAGGTCTACCCCTTGGTCTCTTCCCAGCTGGACGTGCCTGGAACACCTCCCTAGGGAGGCGCAGAGGTGGCATCCTAACTAGGTGCCCGAACCACCTCAACTGGCTCCTTTCGACGCGAAGGAGGAGCGGCTCAACTCCGAGTCCCTCCCGGATGACTGAACTTCTCACCTTATCCCTAAGGGAGACACCAGCCACCCTGCGGAGAAAACCCATCTCGGCCGCTTGTATCCGCGATCTCGTTCTTTCGGTCACGACCCATCCTTCATGACCATAGGTGAGGGTAGGAACGAAAATGGCCCGATAGACAGAGAGCTTTGCCTTCTGGCTCAGCTCCCTTTTCGTCACAACGGTGCGGTAAAGCGACTGCAGTACCGCTCCCGCTGCTCCGATTCTCCGGCCCATCTCACGCTCCATTGTTCCCTCACTCGAGAACAAGACCCCGAGATACTTGAACTCCTTCACTTGAGGTAAGGACTCATTTCCTACTTGGAGTGGACAGTCCATCGGTTTCCTGCTTGGACATAAAAACCTTTATTTTCGCTATGTCTTTTATACTTGTATACACCTTTTGTATGACTTTTTCAACAAGCTCCTGTATGTGTACTGCCAGAGAAACATAATTCCAGCTTTATGACACAAGATTTTGTCTGTTTTTGGTTGTAAAAAGCTTGGGAGTGGTGTCATCCTTTCTATATCCAGTAAAGGTCAACTCAATTGTACCTCGCTGTCTTGACATTCTAGCCTCATGAGAACACACTGCTGTCACCATAGGAGGTGAGAGGTTGGATAGCTTGATAAGTGACTGTACTCCCGAGAAAAATAAGCACAGCTTTGATAACGGAAATGTCATATGAAATATGTACAACCACAGTGCAAGTGTTGTGGAATCCTCTATTGTATTCAGAATGTATTTCAGAGCTGAAAATGTCTGTAATCATCCCTTTAAGCACACTCTTTATTTGAGCAGTGTGTTGTTTGGTGGGGAAAGGATGCGTTCAGGGCTCTGCTGTTGTGCTCCGTATGTAGTTCACTAAACAGGACACCTTATTCAGGACAAAGTGAGGGAGGAGAGGAGCGATCACTCCCTCCCCCTGACTCTATGACCTTCTCAAAATGGGTTGAGCAAGAGAGAGCAGGCAGAGGGAGGAGTGGAGCAAGGGAGAGGCCATTGATCTAGCTTCCCCCCCCCCACTACCTCCACCTTCACCGCCCAAGTGGGGCAGTGAAGGTGAGAGCTGCTCAACCCTGATGCATCCTTTCAAATATAAGCTGTCGCATGTTAGCACTGTCATTCTACATCTGAATATACACATTCTAGATGCAGCATCATTAAAGCACATTATTGCTCAGGTTTCTCTCACACACACACACACACACACACACACACACACACACACACACACACACACACACACACACACACACACACACACACACACACACACACACACACACACACACACACACACCATAACACTTGCCCATCCATCACAGCCACCCTGGGCTCTGCTGATCCTCCTACTCACGGCCTAATGTGTGTGGAGCCCAGCACGGAGCAGGGAGGGGGGGGCGGTGCGTAGAGCAGACATGCCTGGCCGATCACACTGTGCCAGGGCCTCCCAGACGAACTGTCATCACCAATTAGCACAGATGCTAACACATGACAGGCCATAATGTAGATGCAGTATGATGGCAGAGCAGACCTTACCGTATCATATGGTTGCTGGTGTTTTAATCTCGAGGAATACACCTTTAATGGTAGTGCTGGGTAGTAACATGGCAGATTTGAAGGAAAGGCCGTACAGTACAGATCTGAGGTATTATTTTTTTCTTTTGCTGTTTTCTTCTTTCAATGTCGACATTTCTAAAAACGTAACCCACTACAAAGCATGTTAGCTGCAGTGCCCACTTTACAATTTAGGTTTCATGAACGAAATCTAAAATCAGCTTTTTAAATGTTTTTAAAAGTGTTTTTCAAGATTCAAAGGTTCTATTGTCATATGCACAAAGCTGCAGTGTAGAAATGGCAATGAAAATCTTATGACCTGAGCTCGTCCAACAATGCAACATGTATAATAAAATACAAAATGCTAAATAAAAAGTTGTGCAAAAAGTCTATATATATGTTTATAATCTATTTAAAGAAGTTCACATGGACCCCAATGCGAGCAAGCTGCAGCATCAAAGGCTCCTAATATATGAATAATTTGGTGGTAATAATTAAATAATTTATATACATTTGTACTACTTATTTTATCTATTTTTTTATTGCACAATCCTTATTGTAGTATGTAGTATTTTATTTCATTTCTTTGTATTTATTATTTTTTATTCTAAAATGGAGCAACTGTCCCAACCCCACATTTATAATCAGTATTCTGATTCTGAATGAAATCTCAAACACATAGTACTTATGACCTTTTCTTTAACTAAAATGTTGAATGTGGGAATTTGACTTATAATGGAGTAATTTAATGGGGATTTATTGCTACTGTTTAGCCACGCTAGCATGGCTATAATGTTGTCATTGGGCTTACCACCATAAAAATCCTCAAAACACAAAGCGAGGAACCAAGTTTTGGAGGAATGCTGTCTATACCTCTTCCAGAGACCTGCAGAATCTAAGCAAAGGGAACTGAAGCAATTTGGATGATCAACATTTACCTAGGCACTTTATCGTCCCTTTGTCAGCCATCTCTGTCGATCTCATTTAATTTCACCAAGCCATAAATAGAGTTTTACCATCATCAGGATTGCTCTGACTGTGTTGTCACCCAGAGGTGTTACAGAACAAGGTGAAAGAGGAACAAATAAGCTGTAAGAATAATCGGCGTAACACATCACCCCCACCTGCCTTCAGCTGCACTGCTCTCTGCACCAGAGCTATCAAACTGTGCAGCTTGCTTAATTAACAAACAGTTAACTGTTACAATCCGCCTTGAGTATCCCCTGCCAGAAGCTCACATCTTTCCCATTTGGAAGAAGCCCAAACGCACTGACATGGAAAATAATAACAATACTGTCTTTGGACTTGGATGTGACAGGGAGCACTGATGAGAGGGTGTTAATAAAAGGGGGATTTTTTTATGTTAATTTGGTGCAGTAGTGAAGTGTGTGTGGGGTGATTGGGGTGTGTTAGCAGGCTTGAGGCCACTGGTGCCAGAAAAGACTACATCCGCACTGCAATGTATTAATAGCTTGCCCTGGTTTGGTTGCTGGCAAATCACACACACACACACACACACACACACACACACACACACACACACACACACACACACACACACACACACACACACACACACACACACACACACACACACACACACCTAACCCTGATCCAGCTGCCACCGTGCAGCCTTTCTATGTGGTTTGGCTGCCCTTCAAGAAGTGTGTGTTTTTGGGACGGGTTGTGTGGCGAACTGTTTCTATCTGACCCGTGTGTGTGTGTGTGTCTGTGAGTGTCCATGTGTACACTTTTAATACCCTGTTTGGCTCTCTTTGCAAACAGATGGAGGAAAAAACGAGTTGCAAATTACAAGTGTATGCGTGTTTACACCTGTAGTTCTGCAGCATTGGCATCGTAAACACGCACACACACAGGTACGCCTCCACAAAACACAATGTGCAAATGTCACTACGTTCCAGTGGCATATTAATTCATACGTTTTTCTTTCTCCTCGTTTGAACTTTTTTCCTCTCTCTTTGGGTGGGGATTTGAAATTCTCCAAAATGTCCTCTAATCCCTGACAGGTTTTCTGTTCCCTCCTGCGTCAAAGCCATATTGTCCTAATCTTAAAGCCTCTCACCGGACAGCCAGAGTCTCCGTTTCACACGCCGGAGGGACAGTAAACCAGTGGAAATCAAATGGTTTGAGATAACTGCAGTGTGCTCTGAGAGACACTCACTGTAACTGTGCAGCTGTGAGGAGTGCAGAACAGACCAAGTCATAACCTCACAGAAAAGTGAGTTTGAATGACAACAACAGAAAGAAATGACAAAAGGTTGGTTGTCTTGGCAGATTTAGCAGTTCATTTTGTGTAAACTTATTGTGGCCACGACATTTAATTTAATAGTATTTCTATTTATTTAAGAAGGGATAATGCACATGAGCACTTGAGTCAATGATGTAAATGTGCCAGGTTTAGCCAGAGAGGCTCATTTCATCTTCAGTCCCTGGCAGGTTGATGGCACGAAACAGAAAGCGTCTTCGTACTGTTTCTGATTTTATGTAAAGCGTCTTTGAGCTCTAGGAAAAGCGCTATAAAAATTATGAAATGAAACCATACAAGAACACATAAGTACAGACAACATGAGCAGAATTTAAACACATTGGCTCACGATTGCAGCACATATAGTATAAATCACATATGCCCAATTAAAAGTCCTTGTATTCAAACCCATTAACACAAAACAGACACAAAAGCAAATAAATAAGCAACGATAAAAGCTAATATGCATAGACAGTATGAAAAACTATTATTTGAGTCTTACCTTTATGACAGCATGTTTGATTGTCCAGTGACCACTGTTTTATAGATTTTGGAAAATAGTTTAGAGATGTTATTTTCCTTAGTTCTGTGTGTATATCATTTTATTCTTAGACGTGTATTCATCTACATTTGACGACACATAGCAAAGGTTCCAGGTAGGGCTGAACGATTAATCAATTTGAAATCGCGATTTGAAATGATTGATGATCAAATCAAAGTTTTTTTTGTTCTTCTTGTGTGTCACTCATCCACACCAATCAGAAGTGCTGTGCTCCACATGAACCAGTCATTGTTAACCAATCAGAAGTGGCCCATGATAGAAGGTGATAGACAGATTGATCCAATCACCTGCCAAGTATTTTTGAAATACTTTTCCAAATGGCTTCCAATGGAGCTTTGGAGAATCAAACCATCTGAGTCAGGTTAGTAATGCTCCATCACATGTTTCTATTACAGGGGGAATCTTAAACTGAAGCTTGACTTTAAAGCAACCCAACGGAAGTTTCATGTAAGTTTAGTTCTTTCACTCGTAGCTCGGGCTGCTGGGGTGCTAGAGACGGGAGCACTTTAATACAATCTTCCTAGCCGGAGATATGGCCGCATTTTACAATAAACTTCCGTTGGGTCGCTTAAAAACAAATATCGCCAATCGCATCGCAATATCTGTCAGAAAAATCGCAATTACATTATTTCCCCAAATCGTGCAGCCCTAGTTCCAGGGTCCGATTGTGTCTCTCTCTCCCTCCGTCTGTCTGTCCGTCAGCTGTCTTTGTCGTATCTTCATCCTCAGGCAACCCTCTGTACTCGCCGCCTTCTTCTTCCTATTCATAAATATATACTGTACATACTTTTTTTTTCATAGTGAGCACACTCTGACCCCAATACAGATTGAGTGCCAAGTTTGTGTATGTGTGTGTTTGTGAATGTGTCTACAAGCATGTGTGAATGACTGACTCGTCTGTCCCTGCAGCTGCCTGGCACCCCTGCCAATGACATGACCAATGCTGTTGCCAAGATACAGACTCCTGAGTGTGTGTGTGTGTGTGTGTGTGTGTGTGTGTGTGTGTGTGTGTGTGTGTGTGTGTGTGTTTGTTTGTGTGTGTGTGTGTGTGTGTGTGTGTGTGTGTGTGTGTGTGTGTGTTTGTGTGTGTGTGTGTGTGTGTGTGTGTGTGCGTATGTGTGTGCGTATGTGTGTGCGTATGTGTGTTTAGACAGTAGATGCTTATGTATCGTGCTGCATTCACGTACACCCTTTTTATGTTTGACCCATGAACTTCCCCGCACTTGCTGTCCATCAACAGTGTACCCCCACACAATGCCTTAACACTGCTGAGGGTACCATTGTAAACTCCTATCATGGGTGGTGTGTTGAGTCATTTTGGAGGTGGATCATATAGACAAATGGTCCACCCCCAGAAAAAAACTACTTTTAAAACATATTTCTTTACACTCTTTTGCCATGTGCATTTTGCTGTTTAGACTGCTAATTCCAGAGGATAAATAATTCACAAGTCAAAAGAAAGGCAAAAAGCTAGCAGACCTGTGGGGGAGCAGTTCACCGTGCACAGAGACAATGAGCTCACTGCATGCATAATATCATAGCAGTGCACTGGAAATATTACAGGAGTTTATCTTCATTATGGAATGTAACTGTTAACTGAGACTCTAAAAGGGATGCTCAATCCATTTTACAAACCAAAATAAATGAAATAGTGGGTCCCCACCAGGTAGGGATGTCTCTAATGACAGTCCCCCTAACTTTGTAGATGTGAAATACTAATTCTCTGAAGTAATATGTTGTATTAATGCTGCCCTTTCCAGTCTCAATTCAATCATCTGGAATGTTTTTGGTTTTTGTCGAAATACTTTTAACATACGAAACAATAGAGGCTACTTGTCTTGTACCTTACGGGTAAGAGGTGACCTGAAGTGGGAGCTCGACGGTGGCCGACCCGTGCAAACACACTACAATAGCCCAAAACACTTAGTAAACGCGCTGCACTATCAAAAACGATGTCAATATAAAAAAACAAGTGTGTCAAATCATATGCAAATGAAGAAACATCTTCACAAACTTCATAATACACGTGCAGTGTTTGTTAAAAGCGCTGCATAAATGAAACGCTGCAGGAGGCTCAACACACAGCAACAACAGGGACACTGAAAGGTGACTCACACAGCTAGGAGGAAGCATGCGATCACATTGTTAGGATAAGCCAATACAATGTACATTTTAGGCAACTTTTCTTCAACAGAGACAGTTGGCCAACTTTATGATCCCCGAACGTCAACAAGCTCGGGTCCAAGCTTTGTGCATCACTTTTTATTGTCCCCTGGTTTCCGTTGTGTTTTGAGATTCTGGAAGCATTTTCTTATTTGCATCGTTTTTGAAATTGCGCATCTCTCCTTATTGAAGTGTTTTCGGCCATTGTAGCGCATTTGCACCTGTTGGCCACCGTAGAACTCACGTTTTCTAACCAATGAGAATCCTATTGACCATTCATAGGGTTTCTATTCTGGCAGACAATTGTTGCATTGAAATGACATCATATATTTGGCTAGACAACCTATTGAGACTTTTTTTTAATATTTTTTTTCAGGTGACCTTTTGCCCATGTTTGGGAAAACCACTGAAAATATGATTAGGTAAACCAAAATGGTGAAGTTTGTTGCGGAACAAAGGCAGCAGAAATGACAACCATGAAAACGTTAAATGTCTTATTATTATATGACACAGCATGATTACATTACATTACATCACATTACATTACATTGCATTTAGCAGACGCTTTTGTCCAAAGCGACTTACAATAAGTACATACGACCAGGAAGACACAGCCCAGAAGAAAAACAGAATCATATAAGTACAGCAGGTATCATAGAGCCACACATTTCAAGTGCTACTCAGCTGGCTATAGATAGGCCAGTCCTATGTTAGTATAAAAGTGCTTTGTCAGCTGGCTATAGATAAGCCAGTCCTATGTTAGTATATTAGTATATAAGTGCTTTGTTAGTAATTCTATTGCTCGAAGTGGAGTCGAAAGAGATGAGTTTTCAGTCTGCGCCGGAAGACGTGCAGGCTTTCTGCCGTCCTGATGTCAATGGGGAGCTCATTCCACCATCTTGGAGCCAGGATAGCAAACCCACGTGTTTTTGCTGAATGATGATTGGTTGACAGCAGGTGAAGTGATACCGGATTGGTTGCGGGTTAAATGAAGAGAACAAAAACACTGAAAGGAGTGACATTGTGGGATACACTTTTTACATAAATAAAAAAATAAGTATGTGCAAGACAAAAAGTATCCCTAACTTAACTTTTGTTAAGTTCCATATGTACGCTGTAAACACCCCAACTGCCTACTCATGAAACTGAATGAAACACTTCTTATAACACAAAAAGTAATAAATTAACCTAAACAAACTGTATAACATCCTAGAGAATACTGCTACCGCCCACACACATGCACACATACACATCTCAGTAATAACTACAAAACTTGTTTTCCAAAACACTATTGCTGGAGGTGGCCTCCCACACAAGCACATTTGATTTTAATGCATACAGTCAAACCCTTGTCTCTCACCACGTATATTGCAATTTTGAAAAACCCTACCTCAAACTTTCATAAATACGACAACATTTTCTCTGAGATGTGTGTATTCATCCTGATATACGAGCCCTAACGTCCAAACAACAAAAATACTTTGGTAGAAGATTTTGTTTAGTTTTTAGGAATGTTAAGTCTAAAGTATAGCTTTAAAAAGACCTGTATGGATTTAGCATCCCACTCCCATAACATTGGCCTCACGATGGGCAGTTATATATAAAAATATATATCCAAAACCTTGCTGTAGAACTGGAGACATTTTCGTTTCATCCTACACGTTCTTTTTACTTGTCTGAAACTTCTGAAATATCGAATTTATGCAGTGCAATGTCACAAGAGTTAATGGAAATTCATGACCTTCTGTTTTAAATTAAAGCTCGAAAAACCAACAATGAAAATTGGATATTTTTATTAAATTCACACAGGCAATTTGAGTACAGTTTGGTTACATTTTTGTTTTAGTTCCAGTTTTATTCCACAATAATAACCCTGCAGAAAAGAGCTTGTTGAGTTGTTTTGTTTCATTCCCACACAGTTTATCTTTTCGAAACTCTGTAACAGAAGCAACTTTAAATGAAGCGAATGAGTAAAATACTTGTAAATTCCAATCCATACATTGTTTACTTCCAGCCCTGGCCGAAACATTTTAAGAAGAGAACGGAAAGGCAAACAGCCCATTGTAAAGTTTATAGTTCACAGATAGGCTCAACTTCTAACTGACCAGAAATGCTGTCTTAAACAATGGGAAAAGGATCCAACTTTCAAGAAATAAAACATTTGCATCAATATCTTAAAATCAATACAAATGTATTTATTATAAACGTTAGTACTTACCATCTATCACTGTGTATATCACCATTCAAACATATTTTAAAAGTTGAACAAACCCCACACAGCTCAGTAAAGACTCTGAGATGTTGACTTTATTTGATCATTTCAGTAAAAACTAACATTCATATTTCTCTTTTTGATTATAATACTGATGAACGTTCAAAACAAAGCACCTTGGCAACTTACCACATACGTTTTAAAAAGCTTAATAAGCACCGTAACTTTCATGATATCATTTCTCCTTCATAATCGGTTGTTTCCGTGAACGGCCGACTGTTGAGTGACGGCAAATGCTGCAGCTGCAATGCATTGTGGGGCAGCATTTTCTCCTCTTCTTTCGGTTAGTGGTTCCTAAGCTAAAGGAGGTTATAAAGGAAGTTTGAAACCTCCTTTCCTTTTATTTGGAGAAATGGAACAGCACTTATCATGGCTGCCACTGAGGGACTTCCGGGTCATTTCACTTAGTTAGGAAGGTTCCTAAGCTAAATGGACCCCCCCCCCCCCAGGGAGGCTCGCTGCTTTAGGGTATTACCACTGAATTAAAATGAAGGCAAAATCTGCTGTAAGTCAGCGTTGAGCTACTGGGTCTTGTTGGAAATCAATAATGAAGCTAAACAAACAGCGAAGTGTAAATAACAACAATCTTTCCTTTGCTGTGCCATTTAGTAAGGAGCAAGCAGCTGCTGAATAATGCTAACTCTGACAATGATTTATGTTCCCACTGTGTGTGTTGGCATGTTCTCCTCTGTGTGTGTGTGTGTGTGTGTGTGTGTGTGTGTGTGTGTGTGTGTGTGTGTGTGTGTGTGTGTGTGTGTGTGTGTGTGTGTGTGTGTGTGTGTGTGTGTGTGTGTGGTGTGTGTGTGTGTGTGTGTGTGTGTGTGTGGGGAGAAATGAGTTGACCTGCTGCATTTGAACGCGCTCTGACAGCATGCTTTGTCAGATGTCTGGCAAGAGTCGGCAAATCGGTTCTCCTGTCTATCCTCTGGCCTAGCTACGGTGAAGACACACACACACGCACACACACACACACACACATAAACACACACACACACAAACACACACACACACACACAGGGCCAAGGGCAATACCCAGATTCTGATTGGTCAGTTCAGCTCTGTGAGGGAGAGCCTTAGGGGGCGTTCTCCCGCTTTTTACGGCAGGCCAGGGGGTGCATTTCACGACGGGGGTGCATCATTTGACACAACACTTGTAGCCTACTCGAGACACAAAAGTAGTGGATATGATCATGGGACATTTTATCAGAAAAATGTATGCCACTACAGTGGGTTAGTGCGTTGGTTAGTGCATTGGTGATCGGATCAGGGGGATCAGAGGAGCACAGGTTCAAACCCCACTGCATGTCGTTGTGTCCATGGTCAAGACACTTCACCCCAAATTGCTCCTGTGGGGATTGTCCACAGTATTGAGTATGTAAGTCGCTTTGGATAAAAGCGTCTGACAAGTAAAATGTAATGGTGTGTGTGTGTGTGTGTGTGTGTGTGTGTGTGTGTGTGTGTGTGTGTGTGTGTGTGTGTGTGTGTGTGTGTGTGTGTGTGTGTGTGTGTGTGTGTGTGTGTGTGTGTGTGTGTGTGTGTGTGTGTGTGTGTGTGTGTGTGTGTGTGTGTGTGTGTGTGTGTGATCAAGGAACAGAAGGAAAGAAGCATATAGAGACTGAAAGAAGGTAGAGACACACACACACTGCAATAACAGATCAGGAGCTCCCCCTGAGAAACCCCAGCAGGCAGACTGCACACATTACAGCAGCAGCATATCAATATACTCACAATTACACACAGCACAGTCTAGATCAGATGCATGCAAAGACTATAGTATCAAAGGAATCTTGTGTCATGATTGGTCTCTGGACCCCCTTTTGAAGTCTTGGTCTTACTCTGTCTTATCTCGGTTTAAGACGAAGAGTTATATAACTAAATTGCCTGTGCATTGTCTTATTTATTTGTAAACATCATCACAGCGATCTGCTTCAAATGCAACCAATAACTCGACTCCTAAATCATGGAAAAGTAGTGTAGTTATGTTGATTTAATCTGCATTGGGTTTGTTTGTATTTGTTTGCTTATAGAAAACGCCACAGATACCACAGTGAATAGATTGGCAGGCGTTGACCTGTTCAATGGGTGGAACTCAGTCTGAAACTATACAGTATGTTTTGGATTGTCAAGAGTACAGTACATTTTACGTGCATCATGGGAGTTTGTCACTGTCGTCAGCTTGCCCCAGTGAGGATTCCTTCATTGTTTCTAGTTCTGTATGTTTTTACCAGTAGCAACATTTTACGCAAAGGTCGAATCATTTACAAAAAAGGGTTAAGGACCAGGTGAATACAACTTGTAAAAACACTGAATAAGCATTTTTCATATAATAAATCAATGTTTCCCAAACGCTTTTGGCTCACCTTGTTCCTCTTAAGATCCAGACATCTGATGACTAAGACCATCCTTCATCTGGTTAAAATATATAGGTTAAAATGACCAAGTTCATAGTAAATATATGTTTCAAAACTGTTTTCAGACATTTTAATTCAGAAATGTTACTCACTATATACCTTTAATAACTGGAATAACAAGCTCATTGTCTTGGAAAAACACATTCCCTGCAAGGATCTACAATGACCCGAGAATTGTTTTACTTGAAATACATTTCTTTCCCAAGTTTTCCACAGAACATACTGACACAAGCATTTGTGATCATATTAAAGAAAGTCATTATCAGTCTCAGGAGAATCAACGTTTCTTCTATATGGCCCCGTGCTGCCTGCTGCGCTGTAGATCCCCTGATCTGTCCTCTAAGAAATCCCTGCTGCTGATTCTGTCCGACTTCACACTGAGACCTTATGTTTCCCACTTCCACTGCAGCTGCAGAGAGGAAAACTTGCCCTTCACTTTCTCCAAACTCTGCAGTGGAAAACACAGCAGCATCCCACCCTCCTCCTGCCAGCCTTCTGTCTCAGCTCGCTCTCAACAGAAAGGGGGGAGCACGAGGCTCCTTCACTCATGAATAGTTGTATATAGGCTGAAGGTCCTGAATCTCACTTCAGAAGAGTCCGTTCCACTTCGCTTCCTTTTTGTTAAAAGGTCCCCTATTATGCAAAATGCACTCTTTGATGTATTTTATAGATAAATATGTCTCCCGGTTGTGTAAAGAAACTCACAAAGGGTCAGAAAATTAAACCCTCTCCTTTCCTCCTTACCCACATCTCTAAAAATGGGGGTACAATGGAGCTGATCCAGATTTGCTGCGGTCGTGACGTAATATCGGAAATGTGCGCTGGCTTAACGCCCACGGCCCTATCAGAAATGTAGCTGTATCAGAAACAATGTGCTACGTGTTTTGGACGTAATATGGTCTGTGTTCACATTAGCAAGCATCGCTAACACTCAGAGCTAACGCTGTACTGGAGAGAGTATGTGTAAAAAAGCGGGAAATAAAAAGGAACTCGCCTTGTGGTAAACCTTCGAGAGAAAAAGCATTTGAGCTCCATACTGTTTCAGAAATAATCCTTGATATGGTTTGAAACATAATATTGCATGGCCATTTAATCACGAGTATCTGCCGGTAGAACTCTCCTGCATGAGCTCTCCTCTTTTTTTTTTTTTAAAGCTACGGACCCAGATTCAGCACTTCTCTAACCGGGCGGAAATATATGAGGTAGCCTATGAGGCTAGAATGGGTTTATCTGTTTGGTATTTTGAGCAAAACACTTCCTAGACATGTTTTTTATATATAGACCAATAATATATGCCTAAAAATAGTATAATAGGAGACATTTAAATATGCCTGTGTGATGTCAAGCTTTAGGGTTTCTGAGGTGACAGACACCACTGGAATAGTGAAGCTGTAACCGAGACGAGAGTCTGTATCCTTGACCTATGTAGAGAAGAGCAGACACCAGGCTTTGAGTGCTGAGGTTTAGGCGTCCAGGATCATCAGAGGAGATGCACTGATAACTTGAAGCTCCTGGCAGTCCGCAGGAGAACTACTTCTAGATCCCCTAAGCAGATGTCTGCACAGCATGGAGTTCTTTGAGGTGAATCAAAAAGCTGACACCCTGGACTCAAGGGCCGCAAGTCGCTGCCTGCTGCATGTACAGACTGAACAAAGATCTATTTGAAAGGAAGGGGCAACCATTGCAAATGTCAAAAGAAATGTATCCTTCATCGTTCGATTTGTTCATTTGGTTACAGGAAACTATGATGAAATATGTTTGTCAGCATTCTTTTCTCCAATAACAAAACGTCAACTTATTGTGTTGATAAAACACTGTATATTTGGCAAAAAACAGAAAGTATGAAATGTGATTTTTCTTTTTTAAAGTCACACATTCTTTCTTTATTTGTGTCACCGTCAAACTCTCGGTGTCACTTTCTTCGCACTATGACAACTTTACTGGGGCTGAATCTGATTAGAATCTGATTAGATTCAGCCCCTAGTTTTGCTGATATAGGCTTAGTTTGTCGGGGGACATCTTACTTCTTCCTTCTCTCTGTCTATACCTGTGTACTCTCATGTTCCGATTAACCCAGCTTCCCCAAATGTCTTTCTTTTTGGTGTCTATATACGCCGGGATCCGGAGACATGGATGATCCTGCGGTCCTGTGTCCAGCATCGCGAGCCCTGGATCTTGAGTCGTGGCTGTGGTCCTGGATCATAGGTCCTGGATGGATATCCTCGTGGATTCATCTTCCTATTATACACACATGCATTTCCAAACATTTGGACTACCTATGTTGTAAATGTATTATCTTTTCAATTTACACACGGCATCTATTGCACGTCTGTCCGTCCTGGGAGAGGGATCCCTCCTCTGTTGCTCTCCCTGAGGTTTCTCCCATTTTTCCCTTTAAACTGTGGGTTTTCTTCGGAAGTTTTTCCTTGTACGATGTGAGGGTCTAAGGACAGAGGGTGTCGTATTGTCATACTGATATTCTGTACAAACTGTGAAGTCCACTGAGACAAATGTAACATTTGTGATATTGGGCTATATAAATAAACATTGATTGATTGATTGATTGATACTGTAAAAAGTCCTCAGTCCTAAAAAATGTGCTACTAAGAATAAAGTTAGCAGATTAGATTGGGTTAGGCATTTAAATTGTATTTTTGTTTATGGGTGACTGACACCCACATCTATAATGACTATAAGTCAAGGGTAGCAAAGCTTCATTCTTAATAATGTATTTCTATTCAGATAGTGATAAGATAGAATCAGGTGAAAGAAGTCTAACTAACATGGCAACATGATTGGTTTTGGCTCGAGTAGATTGACTGTAATGTTCAATTCAATATTATCTGAAAATCTTTCATTATAGGTGAACAAATAATGCCCTATCATATGTACACATAGAGTGGTTGAAGCACTAAGCAACTATGTCCTTCACCGCAATTATAGAAACTACTACATAATGCCTCTCCTCCTCCAGCACAAGCGTCACAAGGCCTCAGTATGGGCCCAGTTAACAAAAGCATGGAGCCACTTTATACTATATACCTACAGGTTGGGCCTGCATAGGACTGAGTCCTCATCAGGGACATGGGAGGCTGTAATTATCCCCACTCCTCCTTCCCTCACTGTCTGCTGTTCTGTGCTAAAGAGTAAGAATCCTGCTCCAGTGTATATCTGCCTCAACAGCTGCCCAGCGAGCCCCTTGAACAAAAGCTGCCCCCCCCCCACCTGCACAGGCCTGCTCGGACCCCCTGAGGGAGAAACAGAGAAGTAGAGATGTCGGAGGTCTGCAGGAGATGACGATGGAGGGAGGGAGGAAGAGAGAGCCTATGATTGCCAACCAGCATGTAGCCGGTAATTACAATGTTGTGTTCCCTCACTCACTCGCTCTTTCTCTCCATCTTTCTCTCCATCTTTCCCTCAGCCATTCACATCTTCCTGTCTTACATGCCTATGTGCTCAAGGTTAATGCGGAGTTGAGGGGCGAGTGCTAAATAAAGACGCACAAACACATGACATATTCAGGGACCAGACTGTTCTGTGAGCTGGGGAAGTGCTGACAGTGTTACACTATTACTCACTATCACTTTGGCAGTTTGTTCATGCACATAAGTTATGTAAAAATGAGAATAAAGTTTAGGAATTTAACAAATAGTTTCTCTTTTTAGGTAGATGTTATGGGCCTTAACTTTGTGAGCCTTCAAAATATTGGCTAATGAATAGTTTTGTATCAACAATAAATAGATGTACTACATGTAATGTCATGAGTTTTGCCCGAGCTCCTTAGCTCTTTAGAGCATTTTAGTGTCCTTCAGCTCTATTTGTGTTTTACTGCTCACAGCTTTACTGTCCCGGTTCCCCCTCTCAGCTCTCATTAACCTTGTTTTTAACAGCAGCTTTTTTTCAGGGGGTAAAGCTCTACATGGGTTTTGGAGCCAAGGCAGAACGTATACAAGTTAGCGCTGAGCTTCAGTCTGCAATGTTCAAAACAACAGATAAAGCCAGAAATCTAGGTGTAGTCATGGACTCTGACCTGAGTTTCAACAGTCACATTAAAACAGTTACTAAATCAGCCTACTATCACCTAAAGAATATATCTAGGATTAAAAGACTAATGTCACAGCAGGATTTGGAAAAACTTGTCCATGCTTTTATCTTCAGTAGACTGGACTACTGCAATGGTGTCTTCACAGGTCTCACTAAAAAATCTATTCGGAAGCTGCAGCTGATTCAGAACGCCGCTGCTGGAGTCCTCACTAACACTAAGAAAGTGGATCACATCACTCCTGTTCTGAAGTCTTTACACTGGCTTCCTGTGTGTCAAAGAATAGATTTCAAAATACTGCTGCTGGTTTACAAAGCTTTGAATGGTTTAGGCCCAAAATACATTTCTGACCTACTGCTAAATTATGAACCATCCAGATCTCTCAGGTCTTCAGGGACTGGTCAGCTTTCTGTCCCCAGAGTCAGAACTAAACATGGTAAAGCAGCGTTCAGTTATTATGCTCCAAATATCTGGAACAAACTCCCAGAAACCTGCAGGTCCGCTGCAACTCTGACTACTTTTAAATCCAGGCTGAAGACTTTTCTTTTTGTCGCAGCTTTTAATTGAACTATTCATATCTTAGACTGCACTGTAACTTTTATCCATGTATTTTTTCTTTGAATGTTTATTTTATTATCTTTTCTTTTTAATGACTGATTTTAAATGCCATTTTCTTAATGTCTTTCGTTTTTTGTAAAGCACTTTGAATTGCCTTGTGCTATATAAATAAACTTGCCTTGCCTTGCCTTACAATACCTGCCCCGAACCAAATCAAAGAGTGACAAGGATAGAGGGTTAGTTAGAGAGATAAACTTAGAGCATTTAGCAGCTAGAGCCAGACATTTCCCTGTGGAGATCTAAACAAAGCTAAAACTATTAGACAATCCATGAGGTGTGTCACAGTTCTGTCTAGGTTTGGGTGTTTTCACTGTTCTCTGTCATGTTTTCCTCCTGTTGTTAGTGTCCCTGTGTGTTCTCCTCCCTCCTCACCTGTGTCTCGTTAGCTAATTGTGTTCACCTGTGGCTCTTGTGTTTTTCTCCTCCCTCCTCACCTGTGTCTCGTTTGCCGATTGTGTTCACCTGTGTCTTGTAATTATCCCTCCCTGTATTTAGTCTTGTCTCGTGCTGTGTTCAGTGTCGGTGCTTCTTTTGTTGGTGACAGACTTCACCGGTGAGTGTTCTGTGTTTGTCTGTATTCGTTCCATTTAGCCTTGAAATAAAGGTTTATCAAAGTTATCTGCGCTTGGGTTCCGCTTCCTTCACTCAACCGTGACAGAAAGCACCGACCAGAGATGGACCCAGCAGATGACCCATTTGAGGTGGAATTACAGCATTTTTCATTTGCTTTGGCTTGCTGCTATGATTGGTGGAGGGGAGCGTCCAGTGTTCGGCAGAAGGAGGCCGCTCTGGTAGAGGCGCACCGGTTGGCTATGGAGAAACCGGACTTGGTGAAGTTCTTACCTGACTGGATGTTGAACTTCATCTGGGTGTGTGATTTCCAGCCTGCGGACTATAAACGTCTCGGTGTGTTCCGTCTGGAGTCAACCAGTGCTTCCGCCCCAGTTCCTGCTCCTGTCCAAGAGGCGTTTTCTGGAACTCGGCTGGCTTTTGGAGGTCCACGGAGCCTTCAGGCGGCTTCTAGGAGAAGGAGTCGCAAGTCCAGGCTAGCAATCCGAGCCCCAAGAGCCATAGTTCCGGCCCCAGTACAGGCCCCAGCAGCCATGGTTCCAGCCCCAGTTCCGGCCCCAGCAGCCATCATTCCGGCCCCAGTTCTGGCCCCAGCAGCCATGGTTCCAGCCTTAGCTCTGGCCCCAGCTGTCCTAGTCCCTTCTCTAGTCCCTTCTCCAGTCCCACCTCTAGTCACTTCTCAAGTCCCTCCTCGAGTCACTTCTCTAGTCCCTTCCCTCATCCCATCTCAAGTTCCCTCTCGAGTCTTTTCTCAAGTCCCCTCTCAGGTCCCCTCTCGAGTTCCCTCTCGAGTCTTTTCTCGAGTCCCCTCTCAAGTCAACTCTCCAGTGTCCTCTCGAGTCACCTCCCAAGTCAACTCTCCAGTGTCCTCTCGAGTCACCTCTCAAGTTTCCCCTCAGGTCTCCTCTCGAGTTCCCTCTCAAGTCCCCTCTCTAGTCCCCTCTCGAGTTCCCTCTCGAGTCACCTCTCAAGTTTCCCCTCAGGTCTCCTCTCGAGTTCCCTCTCAAGTCCCCTCTCAAGTCCCCTCTCTGGTCCCCTCTCGAGTTACCTCTCGAGTTCCTTCTCGAGTCCACTCTCCAGTTTCCTCTCAAGTTCCCTCTCAAGCCCTCTCTCGAGTCCCCACTCAAGCCCCTACTCATGTCCAGTTGGAGGTCCCGCAGACTAGTCTTCTGCCGGGGGTCCTGCCAACCCCATGTCCCGTCCAGTTGGAGGTCCCGCAGACTAGCCCTCTGCCGGGGGTCCTGCCAACCCCATGTCTTGTCCAGTTGGAGGTCCCGCAGACTAGCCCTCTGCCGGGGGTCCTGCCAACCCCATGTCTTGTCCAGTTGGAGGTCCCGCAGACTACTCTCCTGCCGGGGGTCCTGCCAACCCTGTGTCCTGTCCCGTTGGAGGCCCCGCCGACTACTCTCCTGCCGGGGGTCCTGCCAACCCTATGTCCTGTTCCGTTGGAGGCCCCGCCGACTACTCTCCTGCCGGGGGTCCTGCCAACCCTGTGTCCTGTCCCGTTGGAGGCCCCGCCGACTACTCTCCTGCCGGGGGTCCTGCCAACCCCTTGTCCTGTCCCGTTGGAGGCCCCGCCGACTACTCTCCTGCCGGGGTTCCTGCCAACCCCATGTCCTGTCCCGTTGGAGGTCCCGCCGACTACTCTCCTGCCGGGGGTCCTGCCAACCCTATGTCCTGTTCCGTTGGAGGTCCCGCCGTCTACTCACCTGCCGGGGGTACTGCCAACCCTGTGTCCTGTGCCGTTGGAGGTCCCGCCGTCTACTCTCCTGCCGGGGGTACTGCCAACCTTTTGTCCTGTCTCGTCGGAGGTCCCGCCAACCGCTCTCCTGCTGGGGGTCCTGCCAACTCCTGGTCCTCTTCCGTGGGGGATCCTGCCGAAGCCTGTCCCGCCGGCTCCGGTTCCTGTCCGGCCGACACCGGGTCCTGCCCGGCCTCCTGACTCTTCCTGCCGCTGCCCTCGTCCTCGGGCCCGGCCCCCTGACTTTTCCTGCCGTGGTCTTCGCCCTCGATCCCGACCCTCTGTGAGCCGCGGTCTTCGTCCGCGGGCCCGGCCCCCTGACTCTTCCTGCCGCTGCCCTCGTCCTCGAGCCCGGCCCCCTGACTCTTCCTGCCGCTGCCCTCGTCCTCGAGCCCGGCCCCCTGACTCTTCCTGCCGCTGCCCTCGTCCTCGAGCCCGGCCCCCTGACTCTTCCTGCCGCTGCCTTCGCCCTCATGCTCGGCCCCCTGAGTTCGCCCGCTGTGGTCTTCGCCCCACCATGGACTCTGCCTTGCCCCCGGGCCGTCCGCCCGAGACCCCCACCATGGACTCTGCCTTGCCCCCAGGCCGTCCGCCCGAGTCCCCCTTCTCGGCTTCTGCCGTGCCCCCGGGCCGTCCGCCCGAGATCCCTTCCTGGTCCCCTACTGGGCTCCTGGGCGGTCAGCTTAGTCCCGTCCTCCGGACCCCCCTCCACCCACCCTGGTGGCCTAGGGATACGTCCCTCCTCCGGACCCCCTCCACCCACCCTGCTGGATTTTTTTTTGGATTTTTGTGTTGGGGTTTAGGGACGTCTGGAATCCGTCCCTTGAGGGGGGGGTTCTGTCACAGTTCTGTCTAGGTTTGGGTGTTTTCACTGTTCTCTGTCATGTTTTCCTCCTGTTGTTAGTGTCCCTGTGTGTTCTCCTCCCTCCTCACCTGTGTCTCGTTAGCTAATTGTGTTCACCTGTGGCTCTTGTGTTTTTCTCCTCCCTCCTCACCTGTGTCTCGTTTGCCGATTGTGTTCACCTGTGTCTTGTAATTATCCCTCCCTGTATTTAGTCTTGTCTCGTGCTGTGTTCAGTGTCGGTGCTTCTTTTGTTGGTGACGGACTTCACCGGTGAGTGTTCTGTGTTTGTCTGTATTCGTTCCATTTAGCCTTGAAATAAAGGTTTATCAAAGTTATCTGCGCTTGGGTTCCGCTTCCTTCACTCAACCGTGACAAGGTGGCCATAAACACAGCTTCAAATTAATGTTATTGTTGCACTTGGTTCAAAATGAGTGCTATAAATCAATACATTTGAAAGGTTTTACGTTAAAGGTATAGTCCATGGAGTTGCGAGCCTTAGTTGGTGCTTTGTTTCTTGGTGCATTAACGCCAACAACTGTCAATCCAAACAATGACGGAAAACTAACTGCAGGACAGTTATTGCAATAAACATGGTCACACTAAAAAAAGGCCAGAAAAATACAAAAGTTAAACTCTAAAAGACTAAACCTAATCGTTTATTAAGTTCACATGACTAACCTGACTAATACTGTTTCCTATTTACACATCCAGCAGACACAGAGTCACATTTATTTGGAGTCATTGTTCTGGCCATCCGACAAAGTTAAGTTTAATGATTATATGGGCCATATTCTGCTCATTTTCCGGTTCATATTTGTATTTTGTGCCTCTACTGTGACCTGTTTTAATGCTTTTGTGTTCAAAAAGCACTTTATTTTTCTCATACTGCAGCACCTCCTTTTAGGCAGTATAGGCGAATGTTAAGGGCGCATCAATCTATGGGGGGCGCCGAAAATTGAAGAAAAACAAAACAAAAGCCCCAGCCCCAGTAAAAACCAGAGGTTTATGTGAAATAGTTCTTTTTTTGAATTAATGGTTTTAGTGTGCAATTATAGGTTTTCATTTTGTATTTGTGTTAATTTAAAATAAATCAAACTCCCAAAAACCGTATAGAGCTTTTATTAACATTGGAATTTACTGTGTAAGCGGCCGCGAGGGGGAGAGCTTTAGAGAGCTCTCTCCTGAAAGACTGAGAGGCTCTAATAACCTCAGCTCAGTGAGGTAAAGGCACACCTTTATATGATCATTATAGTTATAAAAAAATAAGAGAATATATTTTCATCTATTCTCTTATACACTGAACAAAAATATAAATGCAACACTTTTGTTTTTGCTCCCATTTTTCATGAGATGAACTCAAAGATCTAAAACATTTTCTATATACACAAAATAACCATTTCTCTCAAATATTGTTCACAAATCTGTGATCGTGAGCACTTCTCCTTTGCCGAGATAATCCATCCCACCTCACAGGTGTGGCATATCAAGATGCTGATTAGACAGCATGGTTATTGCACAGGTGTGCCTTAGGCTGGCCACAATAAAAGGCCACTCTAAAATGTTCAGTTTTATCACACCGCACGATGCCACAGATGTCGCAAGTTTTGAGGGAGCGTGCAATTGGCATGCTGACAGCAGGAATGTCCACCAGAGCTGTTGCCCATGAATTGAATGTTCATTTCTCTACCATAAGCCGTCTCCAAAGGCGTTTCAGAGAATTTGGCAGTACATCCAACCGGCCTCACAACCGCAGACCACGTGTAACCACACCAGCCCAGGACCTCCACATCCAGCATGTTCACCTCCAAGATCGTCTGAGACCAGCCACTCGGACAGCTGCTGCAACAATCGGTTTGCATAACCAAAGAATTTCTGCACAAACTGTCAGAAACCGTCTCAGGGAAGCTCATCTGCATGCTCGTCGTCCTCATCGGGGTCTCGACCTGACTCCGGTTCGTCGTCGTAACCGACTTGAGTGGGCAAATGCACACATTCAATGGCGTCTGGCACGTTGGAGAGGTGTTCAGGGCAGATGGCAGACAGCGTGTGTGGCGTCGTGTGGGTGAGCGGTTTTCTGATGTCAATGTTGTGAATCGAGTGGCCCATGGTGGTGGTGGGGTTATGGTATGGGCAGGCGTATGTTATGGACGACGAACACAGGTGCATTTTATTGATGGCATTGTGAATGCACAGAGATACCGTGACGAGATCCTGAGGCCCATTGTTGTGCCATTCATCCACGACCATCACCTCATGTTGCAGCATGATAATGCACGGCCCCATGTTGCAAGGATCTGTACACAATTCCTGGAGGCTGAAAACATCCCAGTTCTTGCATGGCCAGCATACTCACCGGACATGTCACCCATTGAGCATGTTTGGGATGCTCTGGATCGGCGTATACGACAGCGTGTTCCATTTCCTGCCAATATCCAGCAACTTCGCACAGCCATTGAAGAGGAGTGGACCAACATTCCACAGACCACAATCAACAACCTGATCAACTCTGTGTGAAGGAGATGTGTTGCACTGCGTGAGGCAAATGGTGGTCACACCAGATACTGACTGGTTTTCGGAACCCCCCAGAACCCCCCAATAAAGCAAAACTGCAAGTTTCAGAGTGGCCTTTTATTGTGGCCATTCTAAGGCACACCTGTGCAATAATCATGCTGCCTAATCAGCATCTTGATATGCCACACCTGTGAGGTGGGATGGATTATCTCGGCAAAGGAGAAGTGCTCACTATCACACATTTTTTCAGATTTGTGAACAATATTTGAGAGAAATTATTATTTTGTGTATATAGAAAATGTTTTAGATCTTTGAGTTCATCTCATGAAAAATGGGAGCAAAAACAAAAGGGTTGCATTTATATTGTTGTTCAGTGTAGTATAAATTCTATATGACAGTAAAAAAAGTTGTTATTAATAAACAACAATACAGTTTAAAAGGGGAGTGATTTGTAAAATATCCATAAAGAAAAAGAAAATCTGTTTATCTGTTGAGAGATGTATCCATAGATCTCCTAATGTTGCTCTCAAAGTGCACAAGATTGATATTTTGAACTTCAATATAAAAAAGAAAAATCTTCCCGGGGGGAGCATGCTCCCCGGACCCCCCTAGAGGTCCACCCCCCACTTAAATCATGTTCACATGGATAGGAAACTAATTACATTTGCACACATCTTGCATCCATATCTTTCTGTTTTGGTGGTTATCCCACAACCATGCATGTGCATGAATGCGCGAGTCTGCATTTGGGGGGGGGGGGGCGCAAGCTAAAATATTGCCTAGGGCAACAAATTGGTCAGGGCCGGCCCTGCGTGCAACACTTACATTGTCACATATACTGTATGCAGAAGTATTATTTTAAGCAACCAGTGGCCGTGACTTTTATACCTAGGCCCTCTGACCCCCCCCCTTCCCTCGAAAAAAAAGAAGAGTTATTACGTCACAGCGTATACTTCAGCAGATTATCAAAACAGCGGCCCGGGGTGCAAAATGCATCAATGACAGCGACCCTCTACCACACAGAACAACACCATTTATATAAACACCTATCATGATGATATGTGGTGGCCATCAATGGCGGCGCGACCGGTCGCAGCGGCTTTAGGACTCAAGTCTAGTACCTTTTTAATGTTATTTCATGTTTATTTGTATATCTTTTTTTCACTTTTGTTAACATCATTCTGGGCAAAGAACATCTTCAGCAGACATGATTGGCTAGAAATCGGATTACTCAGTGGAAACGCCGTTACAGACATTTATACATTACATTTATCCGTGAAAACAACATCCCATCGGAAATCGCCAGGAATCCCGGAGACCCATGGTTCACTATTCCCGGAACTAAGCGTCGCAGACGGAGAAAGGAACGTAAACAAAAGCGGGGATGCAGAGCCGGCCTGCCGGAGAGGCTAAGGAACCGCCGGACAAACCACCGTTGCCGAGTATCTTTTTAACAAATGCAAGATCTCTCGCTAACAAGATGGACGAACTGAGACTACAGGTTGCAACAAACAGGACTGTGAAGAACAGCTGCGTGCTAATAGCCACAGAAACCTGGCTCCATCCATCCATCCCGGACTTAGCTATCGAGCTAGCTGGCCGCACCTCCCATAGACTCGACAAGACCCGAGAATTGTCGGGGAAAACGCAAGGTGGTGGCCTCATTATATACACTAAGGATTCTTGGGGCACAAACATAATCACTGTGAGTAACCACTGTTCCCCGATCCTAGAATTTATGACAGTTAAATGCCGACCTAGATACCTTCCGAGGGAGTTCAATGTTGTATTGATAACGGCAATATATATTCCACCAGAAGCCAATGCTAGCGCGGCGCTAAGTCAGCTACATGATACTATTAGCAGTCAACAAAGCATGTATCCTGAGGCTGTCCACATCATTGCGGGGGACTTTAACCATGCCAACTTAAAGGTAGTGCTTCCCAGACTCTACCAGCATGTTAAATGTGCCACGAGGGGGGATAAAACACTGGACAAGGTCTACACTAATATTAAGGGGGGCTACAGAGCTAAAGCGCTAGCGCACCTAGGCCAGTCAGATCATGTGTCCCTTCTCCTACTTCCGGCCTACTCCCCCATCAGGAAAAGTGTTTCCACCACTATAAAGACAATTAAAACCTGGCCTTTAGACGCCACTCCACAGCTGCAAGACTGTTTTGAGAACACCGACTGGGGGGTTTTCGAACATGAGGACCTGGAACAGTACACATCAGAGGTCCTGGGATAAATCAAGCACTGTTCAGACTCGGTCACTGTGGATAAGCGCATCCGGGTTCATCCCAACAAGAAGCCGTGGATGACTGGAGAAGTGCAGCGCCTGGTCAGGGAGAGGGACATTGCCTTCAGGACTGGTGAGAGGGAGCTGTACAGCACTGCCAGAGCCGACCTGAAGCGGGGGATCAAGCGGGCCAAGATGGACTACAAGGGGAAGATTGAGGACTGCTTCCGGGGCAACGACTCCAGGCGGGTGTGGCAGGGGGTCCAGCAAATGACCAACTACAAACCCAGTCACCCCTCGGCCGACGGGTGTGACCCTCAGCTGGCGGAGGAGCTGAACTCCTTCTACGCCCGCTACGAGACAGGGCTATCGGAAGCAGCCACACCATTACATCCACCTGCCCTCAGCAGCCTCACCCTCACGGAGCACGAGGTGAGACGCACACTGAAGGCAGTGAACCCGAGGAAAGCAGCGGAGACTTGGGACGGGTGCTGAGAGACTGCGCTGACCAGCTGGCGGGGATCTTCACCAAGATATTCAACCAGTCCCTGTCCCAGGCCATCGTCCCATCCTGCCTGAAAACATCCACAATCATCCCGGTGCCGAAAAAGAACAACATCGGCTGCCTAAATGACTACCGTCCAGTGGCACTCACCTCCACCCCCGCTAAAGTTTTTGAGAAGGTGGTCCGTCCCCACATCGTCTCATCCCTCCTTCCCGGTCTGGACCCCCACCAGTTCGCCTACAGGGCCAACAGGTCCACGGAGGACGCCATCGCCACAGCTCTCCACTCTACCCTGTCTCACCTGGAGAGTAGGGAGAGCTACGCACGGATGCTCTTCGTGGACTTCAGCTCTGCATTTAATACCATCCTCCCTGACAGACTGGTGACCAAGCTATCAGTCCTGGGAGTATCCCATTCCTTGTGTCTATGGATTAAGGACTTCCTGTCTGATCGCCCCCAGAGAGTGAGGATTGGCACCCACACCTCCACGTCCCTCAGTCTCAGCACCGGATCACCACAGGGCTGCGTGCTGAGCCCCCTACTATACGCCCTATACACCTATGATCTCGTCCCCGCCCACACCAGCAACTCCATCATAAAGTTCCCTGATGATACCACCGTGGTGGGCTGCAGGGTGAAGTTGTGCAAAGTAAACAACCTGCAGCTGAACAAGCTGAAAACCCAGGAAATGATCACTTTAGGAGGAAGAAGACCGTCATGCAGCCCCTGTACATTGATGGAGGCTGTGTGGAGAGAGTCTCAGTGATCACATTCCTGGGCGTTCACCTGGCGGTGGACCTGTCCTGGAGGACCAACACCACGGCAACCGTCAAGAAGGCACAGCAGAGACTCTACTTCCTGAGAATACTCAGGAATTACCACCTCAGACCTGTGTCCTTCTACCGCTGCGCCGTGGAAAGCATCCTCACCTACTGCATCTGCGTGTGGTTCCTCAGCTGCACAGCCGCAGAGAGGGGTGCGCTCCAAAGGGTCATCAACTCGGCCCAGAAGATCATCGGTTGCCCCCTCCCCTCCCTGGAGGTACTGTACAGCTCTCGTTGCCTTAAGAAGGCAGTCAAAATCCTCAAGGACCCACACCACCCGGGTAACGAGCACTTCGTACGGCTGCGCTCAGGCAGGCGCTTCCGTACCATGTCTTCCCGGACAAACAGACTCAAGTTCAGCTTTTTTTCCCAGGGCCATATGTGCACTAAACGCTGCTAATATTTAAATTATATAAGCCTTCCTTGCAATACGAGGGGAATCGTGCAATTTAATGTATTTATTATTTATTTATGTACATATTCCCTATCATGTCTTTTTTAAGTCCCATGTATTGCTTTTATTGTTTTTAGCGTGTCTTGTTGTTTTTATATTGTCTTGTTGTTTTTATATTGTCTTGTTGTTGCATGTTGGCACCTTGAGTTTATTGTAATTTCGTTGTACCTGTACAATGACAAATAAAGATCTATCTATCTATGACAGGGCACCCAAGTAACAATTACAAATGAATGAAGTCGGCACGTCGGCCCACATTGAAGATGACTTAGGCCTACCTTTGATGATCAAATCACTTAAACACAAAATCCATCCTCCTGTCCTTCTGGATGAAGCACTTGCGGGTCATTCAGCTGATCCTTTGCCACTCCAGTTTATCATTGTAACTCAATCTTGAAAATGACTCGGTTAATAATTTCGCAACGATGTAATCACTATCATTGACATGAGCCATCATGAACGAACTTATGCTAATCATAAATCTATCGATTAGATTTATGATTCGAAAATAATAAAAGTAGGGTAGACATTAGGGGTGCAACAACTAATCGACTTAATCGATTAAAATCGATTACCAAATGAGTTGCCAACTAATTCAGTCGTCGATTCGTTGGTGACGTCATCACATGTGTTTTACGCGCCGTTAAGCTCCAACGTTATTGGTGTTTTTATCGGTACTGGAAACATTTAAAAAATATATGTCATGTATTATTGCTACAAAAACATTATATCGCAGTCTTAGTGTCACCAACTCGTTTCTAATATGCAAAAAGACAAACAAATGCGTCTATGATGTATTTTCGATCAGACGAGATCTCTCTCCCCCGTCTGTGTGCGAGGGGGCGGGGCAGTTTACACACACGCAGCTGCTACATGCAGCGGAGCACACTGCGTAGATGGCGGAGAGAACGCGCTCCGAGGTGTGGTTAAACTTTACCCGTCTCGATGTGGAGAATGCTCATTGCCAAAAGTGCAATAAGAGTTTAGCATGTAAGGACGGTAACACGAGCAATTTGTCTAAACATTTAGCAAAAGCGCACCACATCCAGACGGAGGAATGCACCGGGTTCGACTGTCTTTCTTGTAGCTCTGTAGCCCCGTCCACGAGTAACGTTTCCACGTCAGGTGTTATGTATGCTAGCAGCAACACACGGAGTTAACTACATTATACAAACATGGGTTAATGATTAGAGGTAACTGAGTTATTTAGTTTGTTAAAGTTTCAGCTATTCTGTTTACAGTTCTGTCATCAGATTATTTAATACGATTTGTTAAAACACTGTTGTTTCTTTTGATGTGAAATATTATTTATTTAATTTAAATTAAAAGCTATGTTAATTTTGTTCAAAATGTGTTTAGTTAATTTAATAATATATGTATTTTTGAATCAAGTATTCATCTTTATTGTCTTCATTGTTAGTTTCCACATGCCTAAAACAACCTCAAGCTAAATCTAAAGGTTGATGGCTAAATAAGAGCGTTTGATAAATTGTGCATTTATCTAACAGGTTCGTTTTCCACAGACCTTATTTCCAGCTATTTTCCAAAATCCTCTGGAGAAATCCCATTGCTTTCTGTCGAGGGAATCCGAGCGCAGCTTACTTCCGGGTTTTAGGACGGTCACTATACCACTTGCATAGACCTCACAGCGGGCGTAACTTGTCATAAAGTCTGCGAAAATAAAGCCCGCCCATTTAGAGGGAAGATATGATTGGTCAATTGTACTGTCATTGGACATTACTCTCTCATTGAGTTACTATAGCTGGCCCTCTGTGAATGTAGAGAGGGACCAACAAGCTCTCCCGTCTTCACATAACTCTCAGAGACGGCATTTAGCCCTTCACATTCCAACAGAAACTGAACAGGCAGATTCGAAGGATTTATTTATTTGGAAACATTATTTTAAATACAATTAAATCAAGTTATTTTGGTAAAACTAATGAAAAATGTAACAACAAAAAAATATAAAAAATAATATTTAAAAAAAAATGTTGTTTTTTTAATGTTTTCAAATATTATTTTTTAGAATATCTTGGGCCCTCACAGAGGGCCTAGAGGGCCCTGACGGCTCGCCACTCTAAGCAACACATTAAGTTGACGAAACACTCAACTCAAATGTCAGATCCACTCGTGTCTTGGATGGGGCAGTATCATAAAACTGCTGTACGCTTTCAAACACTCTTTATTTTTTATTTATTGTATTTTTAACCAGTCGTTATATATTCACCTTGCAGGTGCAACTATGTGGCTTGTATCCTGGATTACCGTAATTTTCGGACTATAAACCGCGCCTTTTTTCCCATTTTTCGACCCTGCGGTTTATATAACGGTGCGGCTAATCTATGGATTTTTACAGCTAACGGCCACTAGGGGACCTCCTAAATCTATGGATTTTACAGGTTACAGTCCACCACCTTTAACTCTATGAGCTCTATGGCCGGTCCGCGCCCCCCACCTTTAAGCGGCGGGCTCCAGCAGGAAAAGCTGGAGGCCGGAAAAGAGTGAGACAGGTAGCGCGCAAAAGTTAAAGTGGAACCGAGAGTGGTACGAGAGACAGAACGAGAGCAAGACAGACAGACATTACGAAAGCGAGACAGTTTGTGCAAAGGAAGTTTTCATGCACAAACCCTCATTATGGAAAACAAACGTAGAAATGCATATGATGCAGCTTTTAAGTTAAAGGCAGTCAATCTGGCAGTAAAAGAGGGAAATAGAGCTGCTGCACGTACCCTTGGCATCAATGAGTCAATGGTGAGACGTTGGAGACGCCAGCGGGAAGAACTGTCTCAATGCAAAAAGTCAAAAAAAGCTTTCAGAGGTAATAAAAGCAGATGGCCCGAACTTGAAGACATTCTTGAAGATTGGGTGAACACACAGAGAGCAGACGGCCGAGGTGTTTCCACCGTGCAGATCCGACTGAAGGCCAAAACAGTCGCCACCGAAATGAAAATTGAACATTTTAGAGGTGGACCATCCTGGTGTTTCAGATTTATGAGACGAAAGGGACTGTCCATCAGGGCGCGGACGACTGTGTGTCAGCAACTCCCTCCCGACTACCAGGAAAAAATAACAAACTTCGGCGAATTCACACAAAGAAAGATAGAGGAATATTCCATCGGACCGGACCAGATCATAAATATGGATGAAGTGCCTTTGACGTTTGACCTGCCTCTCACTAGGACTGTTAACAAGAAAGGTGAATCGTCCATCACGTTGAGAACCACTGGCCACGAGAGAACGAATTTCACTTGTGTTCTTGGCTGCACAGCATCTGGATTAAAGCTTCCGCCAATGGTGATTTTTAAGCGGATTACAATGCCAAAAGAAAAGATCCCGAACGGCATCTCCTTTAAAGTCAACAAGAAAGGGTGGATGATGGAAAGCGTAATGAAGGAGTGGCTGAATGAGTGCTACGTCAAGCGCCCTGGAGGATTCTTTCGCCAAAAAAAAGCTTTGCTCGTTTTGGACAACATGAGGGCCCATATAACAGATTCTGTGAAAGCAGCCATCAAGAGCACAAACTCAATTCCAGCTGTGATTCCTGGGGGCACAATGAAGCATCTGCAGCCACTCGACATCAGTGTCAATCGTGCGTTCAAAGTGGCACTACGCGTTCAGTGGGAGGCGTGGATGACTAGCGGCAATAAATCATTCACCAAAACTGGTCGCATGCGAAAAGCAACTTTCGCTCAAGTTTGCGAGTGGATCCTGACAGCGTGGAGGAGTGTCAAAACATCCACGATCACCAACGGGTTCCGAAAGGCTGGACTGCTGTGTGATGAAGAGGAGGACGCCGCTACAGCTGAGGCCCTTCAGAGGCTGTTCGATTCCGACAGTGACGAAGAGGAGTTCGTTGGTTTTGAGAGCGACAACGAAGGAGAGAGGAGTGTGGCTGACGAAGCCACCCTGAGCCTTTTCGTTTCCGACACTGAAGATGAGGACTTTGGTGGTTTTAGTACGCAGGAAGAAGACGAAGATGAGGATTAATGACTTGACTTTTCTGGTTACAGCCGTGTACTGCACCTTAGCCTAAAAGATGAAGACGAGGATTAATGACTTTTCTGGTAGGCTGATTACCGTATATTTTAAGCAGCCGTGTTACTGCAACTTTGGGCTTACGCGCTTACTGTCGTGTTACAGGCACTTTATTTTGCACTTTTAAAAAAACACATTTCATTTAGCCATTGATATTGCCTCGTCAAGCGCTGTAAGCTTTGTTTTTTGTTATGGTACTACTGTAGGCTATAATGTAGATCAGTGGTTTTCAACCTTTTTCATGCCAAGGACCCCCACATTGATACACATTTGGCCGCGGACCCCCAATTGAAAATATTTTGTGCCAGGGACCCCCAGAAGCAAAGATATCAGTTCATTTTCGCTTTAAAAAATATAAATATTCAAAGATGTGCACACTTTTTCACGGTTTTTCAAAAATAGCCAAAGCTAAGTGGTTAAATGATTGTGACGCTATTAACTACTTTTGCTGGGGAACCCCTAGCACTCCCTCAAGGACCACTGGTGGTCCCCGTACCACTGGTTGAAAACCACTTGTCACGGTTGTCATGTCAGGTCACGGGTCTATGTCTAGGTTTGGGTGTTTTCACTGTTCTTTATGCCATGTTTTCCTCCTGGGTTATTGTCTGGTCCTTTTCCCTGTGTTTTTCCTCCTGTCGTTAGTTTCCTCACCTGTGTCTCGTTAGCCGATTGTGTTCACCTGTGGCCCTTGTGTTCCTCCTCCCCTGCCCGGCTGTGTCTTGTCTTGTAATTATCCCTCCCTGTATTTAGTCTTGTCTCGTCCTGTGTTCAGTGTTGGTGCTTCTTTTGTATGTGACCTGGTTCACCGTAGAGTGTTTTGTTTGTCCAAGTTTATTTAAAGCCTTGAAATAAAGGTATCGTCAAGTGTAATCTGCGTTTGAGTCCTACCTGCTTCACTCTGCGTAACAGTAAGCACCAACCAGAAATGGACCCAGCAGATGATCCGTTCGAGCTGGAATTATTGAATTTTTCCTTTGATTTGGCTTGCTGCTATGATTGGTGGAAGGGAGCGTCCAGTGTTCTGCAGAAGGAGGCCGCTCTGGTAGAGGCGCACCGGTTGGCTATGGAGAAACCAGACTTGGTGAAATTCTTACCGGGCTGGATTTTGAACTTCATCTGGGTGTGTGATTTCCAGCCTGCTGACTATAAACGTCTCGGTGTGTTCCGTCTGGAGTCAACCCCTGCTTCTTCCCCATTTCCTGCTCCTGTCCAGGATCCGTTCTCGGGTACTCGTCTGGCTTATGGAGGTCCACGGAGTATTCAGGCGGCTGCTAAAAGGAGTCGCAAGGCCAAGCTAGCAGCCCGAGCCCCAAGAGCCATGGCTCCAGCCCCAGTTCCGGCCCCAGCAGCCATGGTTCTGGCTCCAGTACCGGCTCCAGTACCCCCTGGTCCCGACTCCAGTTTCGGCTCCAGGACTGGCTTACCGGCCAACGCCAGCTCCCCGTGTCCTGTCGGCGTACCGGCCGACTCCAGCACCTCGTCTCTTGTTGGCTCCCCAGCCAACACCAGCTCCCCGTGTCCTGTCGGCATACCGGCCGACTCCAGCACCTCGTCTGCTGCTGGCTCCCCAGCCAACACCAGCTCCTCGTGTCCTGTCGGCGTACCGGCCGACTCCAGCACCCCGTGTTCTGTTGGCGAACCAACTCTCTCAAGTTTCCCCTCCAGACACTTCTCAAGTCCCCTCTCAAGTTCCTACCGGAGTCCCCTCTCAAGTTTCCCCTCAGGTCTCCTCTCGAGTTCCCTCTCAAGTCCCCTCTCAGGTCCCCTCTCGAATTCCCTCTCTAGTCTCCTCTCGAGTTCCCTCTCAAGTCCCCTCTCAGGTCCCCTCTCGAATTCCCTCTCTAGTCTCCTCTCGAGTTCCCTCTCCAGTCTCCTCTCGAGTTCCCTCTCGGGTCCCCTCTCGAGTCTTTTCTCGAGTCCCCTCTCAAGTCACCTCTCAAGTTCCTACTCGAGTCCCCTCTCAAGTTTCCCCTCAGGTCTCCTCTCGAGTTCCCTCTCAAGTCCCCTCTCAGGTCCCCTCTCGAGTTACCTCTCGAGTTCCCTCTCAAGTCCCCTCTCAGGTCCCCTCTCGAGTTACCTCTCGAGTTCCCTCTCAAGTGTCCTCTCAGGTCCCCTCTCGAGTTATCTCTCGAGTCAACTCTCCAGTGTCCTCTCGAGTCACCTCCCAAGTCAACTCTCCAGTGTCCTCTCGAGTCACCTCTCAAGTTTCCCCTCAGGTCTCCTCTCGAGTTCCCTCTCAAGTCCCCTCTCAGGTCCCCTCTCGAGTTACCTCTCGAGTCACCTCTCGAGTTCCTTCTCAAGTCAACTCTCCAGTGTCCTCTCGAGTCACCTCTCAAGTCAACTCTCCAGTGTCCTCTCGAGTCACCTCTCAAGTCAACTCCCCAGTGTCCTCTCGAGTCACCTCCCAAGTCAACTCTCCAGTGTCCTCTCGAGTCACCTCTCAAGTTTCCCCTCAGGTCTCCTCTCGAGTTCCCTCTCAAGTCCCCTCTCAGGTCCCCTCTCGAGTCACCTCTCGAGTTCCTTCTCGAGTCCACTCTCCGGTTTCCTCTCAAGTTCCCTCTCAAGCCCTCTCTCGAGTCCCCACTCAAGCCCCTACTCATGTCCAGTTGGAGGTCCCGCAGACTAGTCTTCTGCCGGGGGTCCTGCCAACCCCATGTCTTGTCCAGTTGGAGGTCCCGCAGACTAGCCCTCTGCCGGGGGTCCTGCCAACCCCATGTCTTGTCCAGTTGGAGGTCCCGCAGACTAGTCTCCTGCCGGGGGTCCTGCCAACCCCATGTCTTGTCCAGTTGGAGGTCCCGCAGACTAGTCTCCTGCCGGGGGTCCTGCCAACCCCATGTCCTGTCCAGTTGGAGGTCCCGCAGACTAGCCCTCTGCCGGGGGTCCTGCCAACCCCATGTCTTGTCCAGTTGGAGGTCCCGCAGACTAGTCTCCTGCCGGGGGTCCTGCCAACCCCATGTCCTGTCCAGTTGGAGGTCCCCGCAGACTAGCCCTCTGCCGGGGGTCCTGCCAACCCCATGTCTTGTCCAGTTGGAGGTCCCGCAGACTAGCCCTCTGCCGGGGGTCCTGCCAACCCCATGTCTTGTCCAGTTGGAGGTCCCGCAGACTAGTCTCCTGCCGGGGGTCCTGCCAACCCTTTGTCCTGTCCCGTTGGAGGCCCCGCCGACTACTCTCCTGCCGGGGGTCCTGCCAACCCCATGTCCTGTCCCGTTGGAGGTCCCGCCGACTACGCTCCTGCCGGGGGGTCCTGCCAACCCTATGTCCTGTGCCGTTGGAGGTCCCGCCGTCTACTCTCCTGCCGGGGGTCCTGCCAATCCTATGTCCTGTGCTGTTGGAGGCCCCGCCGACTACTCTCCTGCCGGGGGTCCTGCCAACCCTGTGTCCTGTCCCGTTGGAGGCCCCGCCGACTACTCTCCTGCCGGGGGTCCTGCCAACCCTTTGTCCTGTCTCGTTGGAGGTCCCGTCGTCTACTCCCCTGCCGGGGGTCCTGCCAACCCTTTGTCCTGTCTCGTTGGAGGTCCCGTCGTCCACTCTCCTGCTGGGGGTCCTGCCAACTCCTGGTCCTCTTCCGTGGGGGATCCTGCCGAAGCCTGTCCCGCCGGCTCCGGTTCCTGTCCGGCCGACACCGGGTCCTGCCCGGCCTCCGGAGCTGTCTGGCCTTCGCTCCACCATGGACTCTGCCTTGCCCCCGGGCCGTCCGCCCGAGTTCCCCACCTTAGACTCTGCCTTGCCCCCGGGCCGTCCGCCCGAGATCCCCACCTTGGACTCTGCCTTGCCCCCGGGTCGTCCGCCCGAGTTCCCCACCATGGACTCTGCCTTGCCCCCGGGCCGTCCGCCCGAGACCCCCACCTTGGACTCTGCCTTGCCCCCGGGCCGTCCGCCCGAGTTCCCCACCTTAGACTCTGCCTTGCCCCCGGGCCGTCCGCCCGAGACCCCCACCTTGGACTCTGCCTTGCCCCCGGGCCGTCCGCCCGAGTTCCCCACTTTAGACTCTGCCTTGCCCCCGGGCCGTCCGCCCGAGATCCCTTCCTGGTCCCCTACTGGGCTCCTGGGTGGTCAGCTTAGTCCCGTCCTCCGGACCCCCTCCACCCACCCTGGTGGCCTAGGGATACGTCCCTCCTCCGGACCCCCTCCACCCACCCTACTGGACTGTATTGGATTTTTGTTTTTGGGGTTTAGGGACGTCTGGAATCCGTCCCTTGAGGGGCCCCGGGGTTCTGTCACGGTTGTCATGTCAGGTCACGGGTCTATGTCTAGGTTTGGGTGTTTTCACTGTTCTTTATGCCATGTTTTCCTCCTGGGTTATTGTCTGGTCCTTTTCCCTGTGTTTTTCCTCCTGTCGTTAGTTTCCTCACCTGTGTCTCGTTAGCCGATTGTGTTCACCTGTGGCCCTTGTGTTCCTCCTCCCCTGCCCGGCTGTGTCTTGTCTTGTAATTATCCCTCCCTGTATTTAGTCTTGTCTCGTCCTGTGTTCAGTGTTGGTGCTTCTTTTGTATGTGACCTGGTTCACCGTAGAGTGTTTTGTTTGTCCAAGTTTATTTAAAGCCTTGAAATAAAGGTATCGTCAAGTGTAATCTGCGTTTGGGTCCTACCTGCTTCACTCTGCGTAATACCACTGCTGTAGATCACTGCGCTGGGAGCGCACCGTTTAAGTTTGAAAGTTGAAAAGTTTGTGTGTCTGAAACGCTATGTGATACAGTACAGTTTACACAGCACAGTACATGTTCTGTAGCTACTATTGCACTAAATGGTAACACTTGAATACATTATGCAAATATGCAACTTGTTTGTTGAAATGTTAATAAATGGGAGCTTCCTCAAACAGCCATCTCTTTCCCGACAATCCCCTCTGTGCACGAACCCTTACATATGGTAATTAAACATTAAAACACCTGCGGCTTATAGTCCAATGCGACTTATATATGTACACATCATTCAATTTAGCTGCTGCGGCTTATATTCAGGTGCGCTTTATAGTCCGAAAATTACGGTATATGTTTAAGTTCATATTTGTCTAATATTAGTTTACTTTTCATTAATGAAGTATGACGCTGCGCTGTCAGTACACTTGTCCCTGTTTGTGATTGGTCAAATGTAGCTAACCCCACCCCTTTCACGTAAACGCGCTCTCAGCTGGAGAGAGAAACCCTGGCTTGATTTACCAAGTTGATAACCAGCATCGTAGGACCGCTTAGCGAGATCTTGTTTGTTAGGGTTGAGTCTAAGGGTATTTTCTCGATTTTTAGATGTTTTCTTAAATCACCTTTTAAATATATTTCTTCTAACATGGCACCCCATTTGTTACATATCAAAATGTTCAGGACAATCTCTGGTATTGTTATATATGCAAATTACTCAGCTTAGAGCACTGTTTGATGAGATAAGTAGCTCAAAAGCTTAAAATTTGACATCTGATTTTTGGAAAATCTTCAAATCTCTTGTGAAAACACAAATGTACTCATGTGATCGAATTGTTTTGGTGTTTTAGATTTGGTTACCAAAGTCTTTGGATCACAAAAGCAGTGAAATATTTGAATTACACTGTATATAAATGTGTTATTCATGTCTAAAATGAAAACATTTAAATTTGAATTTTGAGTAAAATAGGTGTTTATCACTCTACTTTCACCACAGCAGGGACTGAGATACATTAGGACTGAATAATGACTTCATATTACATACCAAGGTGCATGTGATGTGTACAAATACAAATTGAGCATTTAACCTTTTTTTTCAACCAACAATTTATTATAAATATGTTTTTTTTCAACCAACTATTTATATAAATATAAGAAACTGGAAAATCTAACTATTTACAATATTGAACATCATAACTTTCAACCAACTATTCGTTATAAATGTCAAGACAGTGTCTAGATCTTTGTCTGTCTTCCAAGACAGTGGGTCTGGCTGCTGTGAAGATGGGGGTGACGGTGCATGGGCTGCTGTGTAGGTGGGGTGTACAAGTGCTATACGAGACCTCCATGAGACCTCCTTGCTGGCTGGGTTGAAGGTCATGGCTGTGGTGGAGCCTTTGTGGACGTGATTCAAGATGGCGCCTGTGTCGGCTCGCCGCTCGCTCAGCTGTCTACCTATAGCTATCCTGTTTTTGTTTTATGTTTGTCAGAATGTCTCTGCTCTGCTCGTCTATGATCGCCAAGCCCTCCTCCACCTCAGACCCTCACTGGAGTTGATACTGCTGCCCAAAACCACATCTGGCAACCTGGCAATATCTGCTCTTAGGCTAGCTCACACTAGTGCTACCCCCGATCCTGCTCCCTCTCTGTGCCCTGCTGTCCTCGACCACTTTGAGCCTATTTCCCTCTCTTCTCTCTCGGACATAGTGGAGCACCTGCGGCCGACAAACTGCTCCTCTGACAGCATTCCCTCACGCCTTCTCAAAGAGGTTTTTCATTCAGTTGGAGCAAGTATTTTATTACTTTTAAACACTTCTCTTACCTCAGGATGTGTCCCAGCTGCCTTTAAACATGCCGTGGTTACGCCACTACTTAAAAAGAAAAGTCTCGACCCCTCCACTCTCGCAAATTTTAGGCCCATCTCCCAGCTACCGTTTTTATCAAAAGCCCTGGAGCGCGTAGTCTACGCCCAGCTGCAGTCTTTCTTAATCCTTCATGGCATCCATGAAAAGTTTCAGTCTGGCTTCAAACCCATGCACAGCACTGAAACAGCCCTTTTAAGAGTTTTTAACGATCTGCTCCTAGCCGCCGACTCAGGTAGCCCAGCTGTCTTGGTGCTGTTGGACCTGACAGCTGCCTTCGACACCGTGGACCATGGCATCCTGCTGTCACGGCTTGAACAGTCCGCTGGCATCACAGGCTCTGCCCTCGCGTGGTTGAGGTCCTACCTTAAGGACCGTAGCTTCTCAGTGCAGCTAGGTGCCTTCTCCTCTGCCAAAGCCCCTCTTACCTGTGGGGTCCCCCAAGGCTCGATTCTGGGCCCCATCCTGTTCCTACTGTACATACTGCCCCTAGGTTCTATTCTAACAAAACATAATATTCCCTTCCACTGCTACGCTGACGACGTCCAGATATATCTCCCGCTCAAAGCAAACATCAAACAGTCACTACAGCAGCTGATGGACTGCTTAACGGAGATCAAATCCTGGCTGAGCAACAATTTCTTGAAACTTAACGAGGGCAAGACGGAGGTCATCTTTTTTGGACCACAACCCCCAGCCTCTCAGGTTGATATTCTGGGCTCCCTCCAACAAAACATCCTCCCCTCGGTCATGAACCTTGGCGTGGCCTTGACGAACACTTTTAAATTCGATAAGCAGGTCAGCAGCGTAGTCAAATCCTGCTTTTTTAAAATAAGACTATTGGCCAAAACCAAGTCCTATTTATCTTTTAAAGACATGGAAAGGGTCATCAACGCCTTTGTTACCTCAAGGCTGGACTATTGTAACGCTCTGTATGTGGGTATGGACCACGCGTCAATTAAACGCCTGCAGCTGGTCCAAAATGCAGCTGCACGTTTGCTGACTGGCCATAAAAAGCGTGACCACATCACCCCAATTCTGGCCTCACTGCACTGGCTTCCAGTTCGGTTCAGAATTGATTTTAAAATCCTTTTATTTGTTTTTAAAGCTCTAAATGGGCTGGCTCCTTCCTATATAGCTGAACTCCTCCAGCGCTACACCCCAGCCAGAGCTTTAAGGTCTGCTGACCATCTGCTGCTGGTAGTGCCCAAGACCAGGCTCAAAACCCGAGGGCACCGAGCCTTCGCAGCAGCTGGCCCCAGGCTCTGGAACACTCTGCCCCTCCACGTGAGGTCGGCCCAGACCCTAGGGGTTTTTAAATCCTCACTAAAAACTCACTTCTTCTCTCTGGCCTTCTAGTCAGAGCGGAGCACGACTCCTGACTATTCCCTGTGTTTGTTATATATCTGTTGTAAATTATTGTCTTTTATTGTGATTATAAGTGTTTTTTATTGCATGTACAGCACTTTGGCTCGACCAAAAATCGCTTTTAAATGTGCTATATAAATAAAACTTGATTTGATTTGATTTGATTTGATTTGTGCTGAGATGTATCTTGATCTGGTGGCAGCTGTAGTGATGCTGGTCTGCTGGTCCTTGGTGGTGATGGCTCTGGTGAAGGCCCTTGAGCCACAGTAGATCTTGACCTGGGGGCCGGCACAGATGGATGTTGTGGCTGCTGGATAAACGCCGCCTGTGGGCCACTAGGCCCAGGCAGCTGGGAAACATCTCTGTAAAACAAATTAAAATGTAGGACAATAAAATAAGTAAAATGTTGCTCAAGCACAAATAACAATGCACACATAAAAAGAAAGTTTGGGAGGTTGGAGAAGGAATCTCTCTCGATCTCTCTCTCTCTCTCACAAAAACATGTCACTGTAAATGTCTCCGTTGTGGGATGAATAAATGATTAATTTAATCATCTACACATGTAATCTCACTTTTACACACCAAAATAACGTTAACACAGAGTAAACGTTTGCTAATGGAGAGTCTATTTTGTCCAATAAAAAGTTCATGACTATCGATAAAAAATATATATCAATAAACCTATTGTTCATTTTTGCGGTATTCCCCACACATTGCCAGTACACTATTACTGGAATTTGTACACTTACCCATGTCCAAATGGATCCTTGTTGTTGTCTTTGTATTCTTCTTCTTCTTCAGAAGAGTCGAAGACTTCAGGTTCTGAGGCTCTATCTTCACTGCTGCTAGCGAAAAAAATCTCTAGCGAAGTCGACAACTGTAAAGTTGTTTTTTTTAGCCATTTTCTCTCTCTCTCCTCACAGACGTAAACTGATGGGAGACACGTGGTTTATGTTTTGTTTACTTGGTGTGTAGGTCCTTAGTGATTTCTCGATGTCCATTGGTCATTTCAGACCATGATGGCTGCCGGCCGAGATTTCCTTGACGGACACACGAATCCACCAATCCCACACAGTGTAAAGTCAAGCTGCTTTGAGCGGCCATATTGGCTGCTGTGCCCTGGTAACCGTCCACACAGCGGCGTGCATTGAAGCTTACAACGCTTCTGCCCATTCACTTTGAATGGGGTGACGTCACTTTTAGCCGAACTGCATTTTGGGAAGCGACGTGGAGCGTTGCTGGCGTTGCTCTCTTCAAAAGTTGAGCAATGTTCAACTTTTGACGCCTCGACGGAGGCGTCAGCCAATGAAATCCCGTTTATGCAAATCTGCCAGTGCAAGCGCTAGCCAATCAAACCGCATGTATGCTGGGAGAGACTACGCAGGTCATTTCCTCATATTCCAAAAATGGAGGGACAATTCATTATAGCGGTAGTGAATCACCCGGTGCTGTATGATCAGTCTCTGTTGGAGACTCATGGAGGGAGGTGGCAGAGACAGTGGATGAAACTGGTAGGTTTTTGCCTGTTTGGGGATTTTATATCCAGTTTAATTCGTTTTAACATTGCTATTGCTTTGTATGTCGGGGGCGGGAGATTCATGTGATTGGTTGTTGGTCGCGTTGCTCGCAAAAAATCCACAAGCTTCAGATACGCCCACCTCCAAGCGTCAACGCATGATGCTGTGTGGACGCTCCGCAGTCTCACAGGAGATACCGCTGGAAAGCTACACTTCCAGCGATTCCGCGGATATCTGAATCATATTTCTACTCCTTATAATCGAAAATATATGATTAATTACGTAAAATTATGCGAACCTGGACGCGTCCACCGACTCCAGAGGGTTTAAGATAACTCAAAGATATCCAGGGTCTATTGAACTGGCTTCGTAGTACAGGGCACAGGTAATATCTATCAAACTATAGATCCTACATATCGACAGGACGTGGATTCTAAAAGTACAATATACACTTCTCGCTAGAAATCTAATCAAAAAGCGTTTTAAGGGCCAAACTATCCTACAATTTAGGATTTTACAGAGAGGGTTATTTGTGAGTAAACGACCATCTGTAACGTTTGCATTCAACGGGAGCACTAGAGTGCGAAAACTTTAAACTAACGACATATTTGGTCGTAATAATGGCCTGAACAATCGGCCCATTTGGTCATATGAGTTGGAGGACTTGTTGTTCCATGCACAAAAACCCACACTCTACAGGAAAAGGGAAACCCAAAAAAAGCATAATATAGCGCCTTAAATGAATTGTATCTTTGCATTAGTCTCTACACAAATTGTTTTAAAATGTTTAATACATTTCAGGTCTTTAAGATGCTTTTTGCTCCATCTCATAAACTTTACCCCTCTTCAGTGCTGAGAACATAGCATATGGTGGCTTTATACATGTATTTTGTATCGCTTGATTCTCTGCAGCTGGAGTACAGAATATGTGGGATGTTAAAGAAGAGTAAAGAGCTACAAGGGAGCGAGCCTTGAATTTGTATCCATTGTCATAAAAACATATTTTTTTAAACTTAACAAAGCGCAACACATTTTCACCCATCAAAAAGAAAATGCCTTAATATTTCAGTTGTTATTATGAAATAAAGGAGTTAACCTATTTCATGGAATGGACATCTATTTTTAGGAAGTTTATTTGACCATTGGAAATGTATCTTGTAATCTTCTGAAATAATGGTATAAAACATTTTACATAATGAGTGTCATTTAATTTTTAATAAAAAATGCACCTCTTGCATTTTGCAATAACCACTGCAATATGTAAGTCGTTTCAAATTTCAAATGTTATACATTTCACAAGTTTTAAAATGCTATTGCATGCAGGCAGGTTAATATAAAATGTGGATGTGAATGCATAATTGGAAAAGTGGAAATGTATAACATAATGGCTAGTTATTACAGTAATGTGTTGTTACAGAGCTTGTAGATCAATGATTCTCAGATTAATCACATTTGCTTTTTGTTGTGTCATGTGTATTATTGTTCTATGGCAAAGCCTGTCAAACTAATCTGGAAGTATAAGTAAGTACATGGCAAAATGTAAGTGTGTGTGTGTGTGTGTGTGTGTGTGTGTGTGTGTGTGTGTGTGTGTGTGTGTGTGTGTGTGTGTGTGTGTGTGTGTGTGTGTGTGTGTGTGTGTGTGTGTGTGTGTGTGTGTGTGTGTGTGTGTGTGTGTGTGTGTGTGTGTGTGTGTGTGTGTGTGTGTGTGGGTGTATGTGTGTGTGTTGTCCCTCCAGTCATAATATTCATTATTTATTTGAGTGGTTAAAGTAGGACAGCCTGGCCTTCAAAGCTACCTCACTGAGGAGCTCTGATATTTTCTCAAGTCTTGCTCTCCGCTCTCACCCAACTCTGTCCTCCTCCCTCCTTCCACCACCTCACACCAGTCTGTTTTTTTTGTCTCCTTCTCTCATTTTCTCAGCCTCCTCTCTCCTGCTGTCTTGCATCATTTCTTGCTTCCCCCTTCTCATCTTTCTTCTCTCGTTCCCACTGTCTTGCTCATTGCCTTATCTTTCTGCTTTGCTTGATTCATCTCTCTCTCTGCATTGTTCTCTCCATCACACACACACACACACACACACACACACACACACACACATACACACACACACACACACACCACACCACACATACACAGACTGCTCTACGTGAGTGTGTCCTCTCCTCCCTCCTCTCCTCCCACTCGTTCACCCCAATCTCCATCTCTCCCCTGCCCCTCACTCATTTTTATTACTGTCACAGGAGCCTTTCTCTCACTCTCTCACTGCCTCTTTCTCTCCCCTCTCCCTGTGTCTCTGTGTTTATGAGCAGAGCTATATTGAGAGCGTCTGGCTGGCAGACACAGAGGAGAAGAGGGGGCGAGAGTGCATGATGAGGCTAGAGGAGAGAGGGAGCCAATCTGAGGCAATAAACACACCAAATAGGACAAATAGGCAAATACCAGGTTTCAGACTTGCACGGATTCTTATAAAAACTGACAACATGGCGGGAAAATAAGTCATCCAAGTGGTGAAAAGTTATAAACAAATGTAGGCAAATGTGCATGTAAATGGTCTACAAAGGCTAAAATCCCAAATTCCTTTCAGAGGGAGTTTCTCTCCCACTGCCCTCCTGACTGAAACGCCTCCATTGGACTCCTTTGTTTACTTCAGTTACATAGTGACATCACTACGTAACCCTCACATTGCTGTTGGCTAACACTCCAACACATTGTACTCGATAGGCTAAGGAACGGGGTATCTCTAACAGGTTGAACAATCATTGCAGCACAGGCAGTATGAGAAAATAAAGCACATTATAAACATTAAAGCAGGTAAACATGTCACAGTAGAGGCACAAAACAGAAATATAAACCTAAAAATGAGCATAATAGGGCCCCTTTAATGATGGAATTGAGGAATGCTTTAAGTGCCCAGGATCAATATTCCTATAACAATGCATCACCTACACAGATCACATCAATCATGTTCTGTTTTCTTCCAGTCGCTGATAAATGGTTCTGAAATTCTCCCAAAAAACATCCATCATAGTTTACACAACTTTGACCCATCATAGAAAGCCAAAGTCACAATGTCATAATCAGGTTAACCTCAATCCATTTTCTCAGCAATCTGCCTCTCTGAAGTGTGTTCCTGGGGATTCATTTCTATATCCACCATCCATTGCTGTTAGACAGGTAGATCTTGGTTATTGTTTAACAACAAAATAATCCATCCAGATCTTTACCAATTCACCACCAGCAGCACTGCTAAACTCTGTAAGAGGACATTTTCCTGTACAGCTCGTTGCATGACAAGGCCATCTTAGCCTCTCTTTCAATTAACTCTCTTCTGATTCAAATGAAGGAACTACAGAGCAACGGTCAGGCTATGGGTTGAGTTGCTCAAGAGATCATTTACTGAACAAAGGATAAATTGTCTCAGAACCATAGAAGACGTAGTCAAATACACAGCCTAATTTGAAATCAAGATGGTTAAGCTTATTATGGAATATCACAGTCTCTCTCATTGTATCTGACGCCATTGCACAGAAGCATAACCGGATGAAAGAGCGCACGACCCGGAGCCCTATATGATGGAAAATCATCTGATGAGTCATCCCGTTTTTTTTCCCTTGCATCCAGATGGGTTTATATTTCGAGAAGCACCCAGCCCTTAGCATCTATTAAAGTTGGAGGTGGGTGTGTAATGACAGCAGCTACAGTGAATCATTAGCTTAGAAGTTTGTTGTCTATGATGATTAACAGAGCCACACTTCCCCATAGGCAGAGTAGATGCTACTCTACTAGAGGCCTTGTTACAAAAGCTGGCTACATCCTAGGGTGCAACTGCATCTCTGTTTTGATATTCCTATTATTGTTAAGTTCTCCCAAGGTCTCAAGAACGGAGATACAATATAGATTACTCCAAAAAGGTGGCATGAACAAGGCAAGCCCAAGACCAGAGGAATATAAATCAATCACTATAAAGGTCTTGACAAGACATTAAAGTCAAGGATCAAGATTTTAGCTGTAAATGATTTAAAGCTCACCTATTATGCTATATTTGAACAATATATTATAGAGTAGCGAAGTCCCTCCCCTTCCGGTGGAGCTCCATGGGACCATATTTCTGAAAAATTATGTATTGAAGTCAATGGAGAGAGAAAGATTATCTTTCGATCCCGTTTGAAATGTGCCACGAATTACACATATGATGTTTGTCAATTTAAAAGATAATTTTGCGAGTCAAAAAAAAAAAATGTGTTGTAAAACTGTGAAGTAACACATTTGTTTGTGTGAAACACTCAATGAACTACATCTCTGGTCTCGCAGAACAACACACGTCACTAAGATGGCCGTCACTACTGTCTTGTCAACTAAACAATTGTCTACTCTCACTATCAACACAATGAAACATGTCCAGACGAATGTCATGCAAAGCTGCCTGCCTGCCTTCCTTTGATTCTCTCTGAACTGCCTGGTCTTTTTAATGTTTAATGTCAACCATTTGTGCAGATAGCATGAAGTAGAAAAGATCGGCGATCGCCGATGCTAGCGTTAGCATTTCTCCCCCGGGCTTGAATTGTGTATTATAGAATGATCACACCGGTGACAGTACTCTTCAAAGTGTTCACGAAATATGACTTCTACTCTTACTGTTTAACATTTTGGGTTACTTAATGTTACTTCATATTAAGGCTAATAAAAATGACAAGGCTGTAATGCTAACTAACGTGCTAGCTACTAGCTAGGTAGCTAACTTGATCCAGCCACTCCTGGTCCTTTCATCAGAGGGGAAGCGAAAGAGCGAGCTAGACCCATTGCTGGTATGATAACAACCTGGTACTAAGCACACAGGCATCTTGTTAAAGTTATCTTATCTTAGCCAGCGCCATATAGATAGATTCTATCTATATGGCCATATAGATAGATTCTATCTATATGGCGCTGATCTTAGCTATCTCTTAGTGGAGGAAAACAATTGTGATATCACTTAAGCGACTCTAGGATTTGTAGTCTTTCTAGTTGCGTATTTGTCATAGTCTTATATTTCAACAGTTTTACGACAAACTGTGACTTTTTTGACATGGAAATTATATTTTAAGATTGACAAACATCATATGTGTAATTCATGGCACAATTCAAACGGGATCGAAAGATAAGTTTTCTCTCTCCATTGACTTCAATACATTATTTTTCCGAAATAAGGTCCCATGGACCGGAAGTAGATGGGCGTGACTTCGCCACTCTATAGGGCCATATCTATACAAAACCTGTCTCTGAAGTGTTTTGCTCAAAATACCAAACAGATCACCCATTCTAGCCATACCTCATACCCCTCTATTCCAGCCCTGTTACTAAAGTGCTGATTCTGGGTCCATAGCTTTTAATGTAACCGAGCTGTTGCTGGCCACGCCCCTTTGGAGCCTCTGCATGCAGGCACTGAGCTCTGTGAAGAGAAGGCTGTCTACCAGCAGAAACTCAGCTAAACGCTGCCATGATTAAACGCCATATTTTGTTCCAAACCACATCAACCACATTATTTCTGAAGAGTGGCGAGCCATGACTTTTATACCTATAGCAACTTTTGAAGCTTCGACTGAAGCGTCAGCCAATCAAATCATATGCTAGTACAAGCTCTAGCCAATAAAACCGCATGCTTGTGTGTCCGGGGCGGGAGATTCATGTGATTGGTTGTTGGTCGAGTTTCAGACACAACAACGTTTCTAACAGGGAACGATAGGTTGGGCCGTGGGCGGAACGTTGCCAGGAGTTCAACGTAAAGCCAGCCCACATTTGAGTAATGTTGTCATGAACGCAGCACATTTGGATCAACTCTATTGTACCCCCGTTTTTAAAGATGTGGGTAAGGAGGAAAAAAGAGTGGGTTGTATTTTTGGACATTTTGTGAGTCTCCTTACAAATATAAGGGCACATATTTATGTATAAAAGACATCAATATGTGCATTTTGCATAATAGGTGACCTTTAAGTAACACATAATAAGCCTTAAATAAAATACAAATAGATATGCAACACATACAGTAGAAAATGTAATTCTAGGAATGGCAACATCAGTTGGTCCATTACTTTGGTCTAGAAAATGGGCCAGAAGTGTGTCGTTCCCAAATATCCTAATGATTTTGCTGATTGACTTCATTTCCATCAATAGCCACCATTGGGTTGACATATTTGGGTCAGAGTCTCATTGGATGGATTGGCATACAACTTATCACAGACATGTGTTCCAGCTACAGGATAAGAAGTCATAACTCTAGTGATCGGTTTCATCTAGTACTATGATCTGATTAGAATTTGAGAAAAAAAGTTTCCTCATTTCTGCCACTTCAATAATAATTCAATCCAATAAGCAAACCGTCAAAATGTAACATTACAAGAAACCTGTAGCTAGGGGGCCGCACTATATCTATATCCTATGAGGATATATTTTTGGGATACTTTTTGATGATGTGTTGAGAACATCTATATCTTAAGTTATTAGGGACAGAAGCTGATCAAACATGAGGGGCAGTTTGGCATGCAGTTACTCACAGACATCCTTTGTCTGCAGGGAATCAACTGAGAAACACTTTGTTCGTCACCATGGTCTGTCTGTTTTGGAGAAGAGGACTCCTCTGAGTATAATTCAGCTCCTGGCAAAAGCATCCTAATGCTAAACAATAAAGGAATCCTGACTTGGTGCAATGGACGCTACCTCTGTGTTTTGTGTTGTTTTGATTGAGAGACCATTAGTGGCAGAAAATTAGTTTTTTAACATATAAAGCCTATGCAATCTATGTAATATTCTTGATAATGAAAACATGCTATTGGCAAATCTGTGTCCAATATAAAATGGAAGCATGCGTAAAACGTTGTGAGTGACTCAAGAGATGCCCTCTCACACCAGCTGGTTATATGATCACACAGAGCAGACAGACTCCTTTAACAGCCTCTACAGACAGCAGATCTAAACACCTTGCACCCTTTGAGGAAGCAGAAATCCACTTCCTTTATCCTTCAAAGAGCTGAATACTTTTTTTGTACTAAGAACAGTCCAAAATCCATCACAAAGTAATATGACAGCAGTACGAAAAACAGTAAAAGCAGATGTTAAACTACTACTTTATTTAGATGTTATGTTTTTAAGAATAAAATGGGTTATTTTATGAAGGAATCGCACCACCCTACTGCTACACATCTCACAGTCTGCATCATCTCTTAAACAATTCCTCTCGTTCTTTTCTAATTCTGAACAATGAAAGTTCAATTCTCCAGCTTTGCCCACGCTCAGGCGGTAATCATTGTTTTCATCAGGACCAGTCTGACCGCGCCTTGAGATTAAATAATGGAGCAAATAAATCAGCTCAATAATTAGACAAACAGTGCAAAAAGGATTGGTTCTCCAGTCCTCCCTGCAACAATCAGTCTCATTTTCGGTGTGACCCAAAATCACTTAAAATGTTAACATTTGACTATTATTCTTGACTTAATTAAAGCCCATTACATTAAATGTAAATACAATGCAGTTGTATAAATTCCAAAGGTTTAAAATAAAATAGGTGTTGTAGTGCCTGTCAAACCATGAGTTTCAACAAAACAATTGTGTACATAGTTAATAAAGCTTATTTCAATGGGGGGGCATTCATCTGATCTGAATCAATTAATGGAAGCAGATCTGTATGCTTTTTACATACAGTAGGATTTTTTATATTCAAATCAACTATTTAGTAATGACAGATGTGATCAATTAATTTTTCAATCAACTAACATAAAGGATGAACTCTAAAACTCTATTGTGTAGTTTTGGTTAATACATGAGGGATGTCGTTTAATTCTGATAACCAGTCATTCTGACCTTTCACTATAAATACAGTTAGGTTCACCTTTCACTCAAATTGCATTAGTTTTCAGCAACAAGTCCTCCAACTCATGCGACCAAATGGGCCGATTGTTCAGGCCCTTATTACGGCCAAATATGTCGTTTGTTCAATCGCTTAATACGTCCTATAATTACGTTTTAAAGTTTTCGCCCTCTAATGCTCCCGTTGAATGCAAACGTTGCAGATGGTCGTTTATTCACAAATAACCCTCTCTGTAAAATCCTAAATTGTAATAATAATAATAATGGGTTCCATTTATAAAGCACTTCATATTTGATTTCAAATCCCGAAGTGCTACAAGTAGTGAGCATGAACAGTATAAATAAACATTACACAACACGGTAGAATTAATAAAAAGCAATACAAAAATAAAAATAAATAAAAGGGTGATAAAAAGGTCTAGGCAAAGGCTCTTTTGAAGAGATGGGTTTTGAGGCCTTTTTTAAAAGCCTCCACGGTCTGTGGTGCTCTCATTTGGTCGGGGAGAGCATTCCACAGACTGGGAGCAGCCGAGCAGAAGGCCCGGGGCCCTTCTCACTTCCCTTATTTTTCATTTCCTCGCTCCTCGGTCTCACCGGAAGTTGATTTGTCTGCGCCATCTTGAGTAGCGTCCCAATGGCCTTATTTTTGCCGGAGGACCGAGGATCGAGGAGCGAGGAGCGATAATGGAGGAGCGATATCCGAGGAACCACCAGACCATCATCCGATGAAATCCTCAGACACTCGCCCAGCCCCTTACTGTGCATCGCTCACTGATTGGACGATGCAGCGCATGCACTGATCTGATGCTTCTTGACATGAGAGCAGAGTGAAGAAAATACATGAACCTCACGGGAGTCACTCCTCAGTTTATACCGTGTTTTGTTTCAATTCATGTATCATTTAGTTACAAATATGTGATATATCTGAACAACAAAGTGGTCAAAAATCATTTTATTCATCTTTTGGAAACATTTTCATGATCGCTTTTTTTCGTTTTACATTTTCATTTATTGTCATTTCCATTCAATCAGTCATTAAGTGCTATTAAAATGTTAATTTGCTACATATCCAAACAAACAATCCAATGAATGTTAATCTAACTGGGTTTTGATAGATAAAATATCTCTTTTTCTTCTCTGAATTATTTTATTTCTATTGTGCACTCTAATCAATATTAATCAAACTAATGTTCGTTTATACATTTTAAGAATGGCGTTTATCTTTTTTGAGAATTAGTACAGACAACAGATGATACAAATGTTTGTGTCAGTAAATGTGTACTAACAGAGGCGGGGCTGTTTGTGAAAATAACGGGGACAGAGCTGCTGTCAGACGATCAGCTGTGCGGCGTCATCACAAACGGACGTCGCTTCACGTGACGCTCCGGAGGAAAGGACGTCACATTGCTCTTAAAACTAATTTCCCTGCTTCTCGTGGTTTCCTTGCATCTCTCCATGCTTCCCTGGTGGGAGGGACTAGACGCAGGGAAACGACGCACATGCCTGTGCTGAGAGTGTGTATGTACCCACCATCATGACTACATGCAGTCATTTAGTAAATGCCTATATTTTGCAACAATGTGTGTGAGTGACTGTGTGGTCTTAAAAGATTGGGGAAATGTGGGGTATTTTGAGTTTTAGACCTCAAAGTAAGGGTACTTTCATGATCCTTCTCACTTCGGTACTATGGGAGACCGGTCTCCCATAGTACGGAGCTTAGTCCTGGGGGGTTTGAGGAAGTTGGAGTTGCTGGATAGGATAGGTAGGATAGTTTGGCCATTAAAATGCTTTTTGATTATATTTCTAGCGAGAAGTGTATATTGTACTTTTAGAATCCACGTCCAGTCGATATGTAGGATCTATAGTTTGATAGATATTACGAAGATGATTTGAGGTATGCGGCAGCCTCCATTTAAAGTTATGGGTTGAAAACAGTATTTCCGGATGATCAAATGATTTAACAGTGATATCTGCAGTACTCATCAACTAAAAAACATCAGTTTATCCTTGTTAATTATACGACATTTATTGGTTTAAATTGTGTACAATGCTTTTGTGTTTTTCCCATAGGTTTTTCTCTTTCGATTCTGAGAGACACCTTTCTTTTTTCAGAGGTTTTGAGAGGCTAAAACATTGATTGTTTTAGCCGCAATGCATGTCGGGATATGGTGTTCATATGATATGAAATCGGAAAAACATTTTTTTAAAATAAAATAATACTTTATTCCGAGTGTTCTTGCTTTTCTCTTTTGAAGTCATCACATAACGGCATTGTAATACACGGTTCGGCTGCATTAAATATTACATATCTGCCGTAGATATTTATCTATAGAGCCCTGATTAGAAGACCTTTTGACAAACTGGAAGAAATGCCGCCAAAACTGAATATACAGGTTCATGGTACAATGCATAAGCTTCAAATCGAGAGACTGAAACTGTATTTTCCTTTACCGTTCTGTTTTAATTTCACAATAAAGTTAATAGTCATATTATGTTTGATATTATTCTGTTGTATTAACTACACCACTGATTTTTTTAACCCGCACCGCCTAGTGGTTAAGGTACGTTATTGAATTTTGTTGTTGAATAGGTTTTATTTGATGAAAACATTTAAATATTAAGAGTAGCCTACATACAAAATTGGGGGAAAGTAGAAGGCATGATAGAAATATAGAATAGAAAATAGCAGGACGTCCAAAGATATTAACAGGAGGATGTGCAAAACAGACAAACAACACTGAACAAAAATATAAATGCAATACTTTTGTTTTTGCTCCCATTTTTCATGAGATGAACTCAAAGATCTAAAACATTTTCTATATACACAAAATAACCATTTCTCTCAAATATTGTTCACAAATCTGACAAAATCTGTGATAGTGAGCACTTCTCCTTTGGCGAGATAATCCATCCCACCTCACAGATGTGGCATATCAAGATGCTGATTAGACAGCATGATTATTGCACAGGTGTGCCTTAGGCTGGCCACAATAAAAGGCCACTCTGAAACGTGCAGTTCACCAATCACCTTCCCTGCATTTGACTCAGGTGTAACTAAAGTCTGATTTAAGGGTTGTTTATATTTTCACATCATTAATCAGAATCTGCAAAGTAACTAAAATAAATGTAGTTGAGTCAAAATACCAGGTTAACCTCTGAATTGTAGTGGAGTAGAACAAAGTAGTATGCTGCTGTAACAAAAACATTTCCCAACTTGGGATCAATAAAGTATATCTTATCTTAAGATGATCGATGGCTACTGCCATATTTGCAAAATGTGCCTCTGAACCTTGACAGTGCATGTTTCAGGCTTATCAATGAACAACAGGAGGGGTCACAGACATAAGATCAGCTGTTAAATAAAGCTCTTCTGACCTTAGCTGCCATGTGGGTATATTAATTCACCCATTTATTAATTATATGTTTTAAATTTGATAACACCACTGTGTTTCGTATCCCCTAAACCTCCAGGGTGTGCACAGTTTAATACTGGCAACTTCTAATTGTGGGAAATACGAAAACGTCTTATAAAGAGACGTGCCATATAATGTTGCGAAACACACAATAGCCAGCATATGTAGTTCTGTGGGGGGGGGGGGGGCATTATGTACGGCGCCCGGGGAGCAGTGTAGGGAACGGTGCCTTGCTCAGGGACACCTCGGTAGCACTTGGTCTTTCCGGCACTTGAACTGGTGACCTTCCAGTTGCCAAGCCAAGTCCCTATGAACTTCGCCACCACCGCCCACAATGCAAGAGTAATGCAGATATCACTGTGTAATCATTTGACAGTGAAGGGAATATATCCGGTTTTATTATGAAAACTTCGAGACCGGAAATACTGTTTTCACCCATGCTAACTTTACATGGAAGCTGCATACACGTTATCCTGGCGAGACCTCAAATCATCTTCGTAATATCTATCACACTATAGATCCTACTGTTGTGTCTAGTCAGATTTGTTAGTATTATTTCTCTGTTTAGTTTATATTGCCAAGTCCGCTTCTGCTAACCCGTTTTTGTTGTCTGTCATTTCCTGTTTTACTTTGTTATCTCTTCTCTCATTTCAGGTAGCTCGACTCCTATCTTGTCAGTGTGTTCACTGACCTGATTACCGGCCCCGCCCTTATTGTTTGCACCTGTAGAGTCCCTTGTGTGTGTATTTATTCTGTGTGTTCCCTGTGCCAAGTGCCAGATCGTTTCGAACCTTGTGATGCTTGTCAGCCAGTTTGTTAACTGAGCTACTGTGAATTTAAGTTAGTTTTTTGTAAAGTAATTTGTTGGAGTCCTAGCTCTGCTTGAGTGATTGTATTGCCTTGCTTATCACCACAAGTAAAATCCTTTTTTGTGTGCTCCAGTCGTAACACCTACACATCGACTGCACGTGGATTCTAAGAGTACAATATATACTTCTCGCTAGAAATATGAATCAAAAAGCATTTTAATGGCCAAACTATTCCACAATTTAGGATTTTCCAGTGAGGGTTATTTGTGAATAAACGTCCCTCTGGAGCGTTTGCAATGAACGGTTTTTTGTTGTTTCTTACATGACCAGTAGAGCACCTCTAGTGGTCATGTAAGAAACAACATACACTTTAAAACGTGTCTCTGGGTCGTAATAAGGGCATTTTTGTAGGAGGACAGGCTGGTTTTCAGCCATCCTTAATAAGAAAACAAAGTTAGAACGTTACAAGAACATTTAGCTTTTTTGAATGCAGCTTTAGTATGACATATAGTCTGTACATAACGAGTGGAGGTAGTCACATTATTGCATTTAGCTGATGCTTTTATCCAAAGTGAAGTACATTCGATCAGGAAGATAGTCACCATGATGTCGCCCATTGGTTTGTGGACTCCGGTATTTAAGAATTTGGCTTCTTGGCCATCCCATCTTGTTTTTTGGTTGTAGCATCTGGCTTGTTTACATGTAGAAATAGAAGTGACACAAGAGGGTGAAGATAAGTACAATCTGATGCTTCACTTACATTTTTAGGCGACTGATATATTAGAATTAACTTTTGTTAACTGAAAATAGGTTTTGAGTTCTATGAAAAAAACATGAACAACACTCAAACTGGACAAGACCTTGGTAGCAATGTATGAATAACTTATCAAAGAAAAAGCTCTAAAACATACACTGCTTTGTTGTCTAGTACAAATCCAACCGTGCTTTATAAAATACAAATATTAAAAGGATAGTTTGAGGATCTTCTAAAATATGTTTAAACCTATAAGGCTGACTTATTGGAAAGTGAATGATCAGAAAACTATTCATATTGATGTATGAAAAGTTGTTCTGTTACAGTCTTCTGTTCTCTCATCAAACAATGCAGCCTCAGTAGACCTCCCACAGAGCCCTGCGGAGTCAACCAAAGTTTCTGAGAGACTTCACCCCCCCCCACCCCCCGTGCCCTATCCCATCATGGGAGGTTTTGATTCACAGGACTGACAACCTTATTATGCGGCACACTTATTATTGATATTACGCCTCAGAGGCGCGGTTGCCATGGTCACCGAGCGAGAGACATTTCATTTTCTCTCCTCCATCATCATTATCTATGGGGCCATCTGTTGTGGAAAATGAATTCAGCCTCATTTGCATGACTGATAAGCACATTCTTTATCTGTCCCACAGAAGGTCATATGCCATGGATTTGGGGACTAGAGAAAGAGAGTGAGGGGGTGAAATGATGCGTGGTCTTACCTCTATCAATGAGGTAAACGGGGTGTGTGTGAGTTGGAGCTTAGATGTGTGCATGTGTCTGCATAATGCATGGAAATGTAATGTTTATGTATGCCCTCTTGTTTATACCCATGCCATGCCTTTGTTCTCATGTGGAGGCTTCTGAATTTGCATAAGCACGTGCCTGCGCGTGAGTGTGTGTATGTACCCACCATCATGACTACATGAAGTCATTTAGTAAATGCCTATATTTTTGTAACAATGTGTGTGAGTGACTGTGTGGTCTTAAAAGATTGGGGAAATGTGGGGTATTTTGAGTTTTCACCTCAAAGTAAGGGTACTTTCATCATGTCTAACTAAAGTGTTCATCTTTGGGTTTTGGTTTAGTGCCCAGAATACTGTCCAATTAAAGCTGCACTCATTCATGTTGTATAGCCACTTGGAGTAGCTGAATACACAGAATGTGACAAATGATCTTATTATGAAATTAATATCGCAAATTATTTAGCAAACAAATCTATTTGTGCATCCAGCCTCTTTTTTGTCTGTGGGTAAGATTTAAAACACTAAAGTTGTACATTTCTGTGATATATATAAATGATATGTCATGTTTTGTCAAATGTGTTATTTGTGGAATTCAATTGTCTGAAATGTTAGAACTACTTCTGGTCCAGGAATTCTTTATTTATTATTTTTCAATTGTTTTAATGCACAAATATCTCACTTGAAATTAAGATTAATTTGTGTGAAATACTGCATTGTACAATTTTTGAAAGCCATATACTGTGTGAATTCATTATGTCCAACAAGACACCTCCCAAAGATTAGTTTGTCAATAAAATTTCACATGATGATAAATAAATTGATTGATAAATGTGTTTCTGTGTAAGACTTAATATAGAGTTGGAAATAGATTAAACGGTACATTTGACAATATTGTCAGATGTAAGATTTCCTGCATATTTATTATAAAGCAGGTCTACGTGCTGTAAATCTACTGCGAAAGTATCATAAACCTCAATCCATGGAGAATTCCACACAGCCCGTGTTCAGAAACGATGCCTTTAATGAGCCATCTGTATGAATGTCACAACTATATATATAAAAGTAAAAAGTCCTGCTACAGTGCTGTAGAGTTACTCCCCAGCTGCACTGACAATGCACAGACACAGATGTAGAAGACCCCTGAAAAACGGAACTATTAAGTTTGCTTTATCTTTAGATTTAGTTAACATTATTTTTAACCAGTTATTGGCTTGTATCTGGTTAGTTTAGTCATTTACTCGTGGTGGGTAAAGTTGTCATTGGTTTATATACTCAAAACCCAATCAAGTCACATTGGTTCCTCACAAGTATAGTAATACAAACCTGTGAGTGTTAGTGGGAATCCCCTGAAGTCACTGTTGTATATTAGTGTGCACTTTTGCCGTGTGTGTGTGTGTGTGTGTGTGTGTGTGTGTGTGTGTGTGTGTGTGTGTGTGTGTGTGTGTGTGTGTGTGTGAGAGCCCTAAGGGTTTGTGTGTGCTCTGGTCTTTCATGTCTGGAACATTTGTCATCCCATTCCAAAGACACAAGTCTCTCTCTCTCTCTCTCTCTCTCACACACACACACACACACACACACACACACACACACACACACACACACACACACACACACACACACACACACACACACACACACACACACACACACACACACACACACACACACACACACACACACACACACACACACACACACACACACACACCACACACACACACACACACACACACACACACACACACACACACACACACACACACACACACACACACAGAAAGACACCATACTGTACATAAGTAGGCTGAAGCCTGTTATTCCTCTGCTCTCCTACTCCCAATATGCCAGCAATGCAACCTCTCCTCCCTCATACATCTCTCCCAGCTCCCTTAAGGTATCACTCTTTCTCTTCTTCTTCTTCCTCCTCTCTTTCCCGCTCACCCCACCCCGCTCCTCTCCCTCGGTCCCACTGAACAACAAGCCTTCACCTTCTCCCACGCTATCGTACAGAGTCCCAAAACACCAACATTCTCTTTTTCTCCTCCTCCTTTGGCTCCCTGGCTGTAGCTTGCTTCCACTGTGCAGCACCAACACCTAACATCACCAACGCCCCTCTCATATTCTCCCGCCATCCCTACTGCAGTTCAGGGTTTCCCTTTATTTATTTCATTCCATCTCTGTATTCACTTTTAAATGTCCTAATATATACTAATACTTACATACAGTAAGTGTGCACAGTATGTATTCTTCAGTATATCCCTTGAAAACGTTTTTGTGAGTTATTTAGTGAAAACATGTGTATGTGTTGAATACGTAAACTGGCAGCTTTAAGGCATTTCACTACACATACCCAAGACTAGTGCAGATCAACATGTAATCAAAAAAGGCCTCCAAATAGTGCTTTACTTCCAGCTGAAGAGTTTAATTCAAGATGGTAATAGTTTTAAGTAGACTCCATCGTAATTACGTCCAAAATTGAGAAGATTACCTAAAGTTTGATAAATTAAAAGTTTTGACTTGAGAAAATATTTGCCACTTTACAAGCTAAATTGTTGACATTTTAACGACTTTCTTTTTGAAACCATGTGCAGTTTTGTTCACACAAAGAACCCTTACTTAGCTTCTGACGGCATCACAAATTCTTCATCTATAGATCGTTTTCATTTGCTAAAAGTACCGAACACAGATTGATAATGTTATGATTGTTTTGTCAGTTGCGTTTTTGAAGGACAAGAATTGTCCAGCTTCTACAATATATTGTTTGTTTGCTGGATAATTCTTGTAAATAATTTATTCTGGCAAACTTTAAAGTATTGTCTAAATGTAAATATTATTCTTAATGTATTTTGAGGGACGAGGAAAAAAACACTGGTCTTTTTCTGGGTACATGCTAACATGAACTCCTTAACAGATAATTCATCTTAATAATTTTCAGATTTTTCAGGATAACACTACATTGATAAATGCAGCCGAATTTTTTAATCTACAGCGTTATCTGTTTGATTTATTACCCCAATTTTCAGTATACACACACAATTAAAGAAATAATCATATTCAATCTTTCATTTTTCCAAAAGAAATGTAATCATTAACGGCAAAATACATTTTGTGGTCATGTTTTGGAAGCAAAAATGAAATTATTGTAAAGAAAATATTTGTCTTTAAGGGACTTAAAGAGCCCGTGACAGCATCCCAACAACTGTTGTGCAATGAAATATTGGGCTACTAGTCATCTCGAACTGTCAGTTTAAAAAAGAAGGTGCGATACCGTTCCGATAAATATCGATAATTTCGAACATCGCGGGGAAATTCCTTCTAATCATTTTGAAGTTTTGGGGGAAGCCGGAAGTGACGTCAATGCGGGAACGCTTCACTGTGCGGCGAGAGAGCCAAACACGGACAAAGTGTGTTGTCATGCGTAGAAATGGTGAATTACTGAGTTCAGGCACGTTAATAACGTTTTAATGAAGTTGACTACAGTATATTCATATTCGTCAGTGCTTTCATGTCAATTCGGCGAACATAAACATGAATGATCGTGGTGAAGATGATGATTAAATTAGGATTACAAATCGGTAGTGAGAGCTGCTGAATTTCCTCCCGTAGGATGTGATATATAAACAAATCGATTATTTTTGTAGTTGTAAACTCAAGTAGATGAAACTACATTTATTAGTGCTTTCATGTCAATTCGGCGAACATATGATACATTAAATGATCGTGAGGATGATGATTAAAAATCGTTTGTTTGAGCCGGTCTGCATTTCCTGATGAGAAAACAAACCGATGCTTTTTGTAGTTGTAGTACACCAACGTGGATTAAACGTGTGCTTTTTTACCACAACGTTGGAGAAATTAATGGATAAAATGCACGGATTATTATTATTATTATTATTCCCACTCCGATCGGGACACTAGGTCCACCGTTTCCCCGCAGCGAGGCTCCCCCCGTTGACAGTTTACGTGGGCTGGGTGCAGTGGCGGACTGGCCATCGGGACGAATCCCGATCGACCGGTACCGAAGTGGGCCGGTCGGATAAGTCACTATCACATCCCCCATAGGCGGCGCGTGAGGCTCAGGTTTGGGAAGGCTAAATAACTTTTTTTACCTGACGCTGCCCGCCTCCGGCGTCTATAGAAAAGAGATGAACTCAGTGTGCGGAGTTTAAATCTCTCAAGTCATATTACAGGATTAGGAAATACAGTTTAAACTGCCGTATGCAGAGAAGACGCCGACGTGTCGCACTTATCATCAATCAGATCATCTGTCATGTCTAGGAAACTAATAGTGAAAGTTTATTCTTTATGTTAGTTTTGTCATGTCCCTTTGCCCTGTGCTTTATGTGTATTCCCTTAATTAATCATCCCTCTCATTTCAGGCCTCCACGCTCCCCGCCCCCTTCTGTCTCCTGCGTCCTTGATTGTTTTCCCCGCCCTGATTGTTTCCACCTGTGTCCCCTTTACCTGTGTATATATTGTGGTAGCTTCCTCCTGTTCATTGTCTTACTATGACCCACGTTCCTGATTACCTCACGGACTTCCCACGGATCTACCTCATTGATCACTTGCTTGTTTTCCTCGAAAGAGTATATTTGTTTTCCTTGTTTTGATTACTGTGCTAAATTCCAGTAAAGTCTTTATTTTTTGAGAACACTATCTGAGTCGTGCAATTGAGTTCATGCTTCAGAGTCTCTCCTTGACAGTATGAACTGACCAAAAAAATGAACTCAGCCGACTCAGACCAGCTAAAGAACGCCATCCGCTCTCAGGGCCAACGTCTTGGGCAACAAGAAGAGCAGATGGCCGCCATACAGCACGGAGTGCAGCACCTATCCAAAAGCCACGGGGCACTACAATCATCGGTGACAACCCAGGTGAATCTGCTGGCAGCTGAGGTCCAGCGTGTGCTCACTCACCTGCAGGCTGCTTCTCCTCCCACGACTCCCCCGGTTCCGGCGGCGACCGGTTCCGATCCCAACCGGTCTACTGAGCCGCACAGTACTTCCATGCGTCTGGCTCCACCCGAAAAATACTCCGGAGACTCGGAGGGCTGCCGGACGTTCATTGTGCAGTGTGAGTTACACTATCACCACCAACCGGCTGCTTTTCCCACGGACAATTCCAAAGTGGCTTTCATGATCTCCCATCTCTCCGGCCGAGCAGCAGCGTGGGCTACGGCAGAGTGGTCCAGAGGCTCCCCCATCTGCGGGTCTCTGGAAAACTTCATAGACACTATGAGAAAGATCTTCAATCAAACCACTCCGGGCAGGGAAGCAGCTCGGGCTCTGATTAAGCTGAAACAACATCAGCGGAGTGTGGCTGACTACGCCATCGAGTTCCGGACTATGGCAGCCGATAGCGGCTGGAACTCCGCTGCATTGTTTGACGCTTTCGTCAGCGGTCTCTCGGATTCCCTACAAGACCAGCTGGCGCCTCTCGATCTGCCCGCTGACTTGGACTCTGTCATATCCATGGCAATACGGATAGGCAATCGTTTGACGGAAAGGAGAATGAATAAATCCAAGGATGCGGTTGATCCGCCTCCCCAGAGGAGACGCTCGCCGCTGGATACTACTTCTTCTTGGAGGCCCCGTCACCCCTCACCTGCGTTCCGGACAACAGCGCCCCCTGGCTCCGTGGAGGAGCCAATGCAGTTGGGCCGCGCCAAGCTTTCGATGGCAGAACGTCAGCGTCGATTAAAGGAGGGTCTGTGCTTCTACTGCGGGCAGCGCGGACATCCACAAGCGGCTTGTCCGGTAAAAGAGGAGGCTCACCAATAAAGAGGAGTACGTTGGTGAGCCGGATCTCTTCCTCTGACTTTCCTCCTCGCACCCTGACCCGCATCCAGGTAAAAATCAGAGACAATGTGGTTACTCATGGTGCACTCATTGACTCAGGGGCAGACGAAAGTCTGATGGATTGGGGGTTAGTTAAAAGATTGGACATAAAAACTAAACCTCTACCCCAGCCTCTTGAAGCGAGTGCTCTCGATGGGCGGCTGTTGTTTAAAGTGACTCACCAAACAGAGCCTTTAGAAATAAGATGTGATGATAACCATCACGAGACAATGTCATTTCACTTGTTTAATTCAGCCCAACATCCACTCATTTTGGGGTTTCCCTGGTTGAAACTTCATAATCCTCACATTGATTGGCAATCTGGGAGGGTGGAGGGGTGGGGAAAGAATTGCAGAGATCACTGTGTTAAGCAGGTAGCGGAGATTGACAGAAGAGGTAACACTGGGAGGGTTAGGCAGGGAACTATCCCAGAAATATATCTTCCTGATGTTCTTTCAGTTCCTTCCTGCTACCACGATTTAAGTGAAGTATTCAGTAAATCCAAGGCTCTGACTCTTCCGCCTCACCGCCCCTATGACTGTGCTATCGACCTGATTGCTGGGTCTACAATTCCTAAGGGTCGACTATATGCTATTTCAGGACCTGAGAAAGAGGCCATGAAGGACTATATTGATGCCTCCCTCAAAACAGGCCTTATTCGCCCTTCTTCATCACCAGCAGGAGCGGGGTTTTTTTTTGTTGGGAAAAAGGATGGGTCTCTTTGGCCCTGTATTGACTACTCGCCTCTCAATGACATTACGGTTAAAAACCGGTACCCCCTTCCTCTCATCTCGTCAGCCTTCGAGCAGCTTCAGGGAGCCAAGGTTTTCACCAAGTTAGACCTACGTAACGCTTATCATTTAGTCAGGATCAGGGAGGGTGATGAATGGAAGACGGGTTTCAACACCCCTTCAGGCCACTATGAATACCGTGTAATGCCATTTGGATTATCAAACGCTCCTGCTGTGTTCCAGGCTATGATCAACGACGTGTTGAGGGAGTTTCTGAACCGTTTCGTTTTTGTATATCTGGACGACATTCTGATCTACTCCCCTGACCTTGACACCCATAAACAACATGTCCGCCAGGTTCTACAAGAGCTGCTCAAGAATGGGTTGTTTGTCAAAGCAGAAAAATGCGAATTCCATGCAGAGACAGTCACTTTCTTGGGCTTCATCATTTCGCCAGGTCAGGTTAGGATGGACCCAGAGAAGGTTAGCGCAGTAGCTTGTTGGCCTACCCCTGACTCTCGTAAGAAAGTGCAGCAGTTTTTAGGCTTTGCAAATTTTTACAGACGTTTTGTGCGGAGGTTCAGTGCTATTGCAGCCCCTCTTCATGTCCTCACGTCCCCTCAAGTGCCTTTTTTGTGGTCTCCTCAGGCTGAGGAGGCTTTTTCTCGGCTTAAAGGAATGTTCACCTCTGCTCCCATACTCACCTTGCCGGACACCACTCGTCAGTTTGTGGTAGAAGTGGATGCCTCCAACGAAGGGGTGGGAGCGGTCCTCTCCCAGCGACTACAGAAGGACAACAAACTTCACCCCTGCGCTTTCCTGTCCAGGAAGCTCTCCCCAGCAGAGAGAAATTACGACGTGGGAAACCGTGAGTTGCTGGCCGTGAAGCTGGCACTGGAAGAATGGAGGCATTGGTTGGAGGGAGCCGAGCATCCTTTCGTGGTTTGGACCGATCACAAAAACTTGGAATATATAAGAAAGGCCAAAAGACTGAACTCCCGCCAGGCTAGGTGGACCTTGTTTTTCAACCGTTTTGATTTTGTTCTTTCCTTCAGGCCGGGGTCTCAGAATGTCAAGCCTGACGCTCTGTCCCGTCTGTTTGACCCTGTGCCTGCAGTCAAGGAGCCGGAACCCATCATCCCATTAAACCGGGTGGTAGGAGCGCTGACTTGGTCAGTAGAGAAGGAGGTAATACGAGCCAATGCTGGAGCTCCTGCACCAAGGGGTTGCCCGCCTAACCGGCTTTTCGTTCAGGAGGCGGAGCGACCACAGGTGATCCACTGGGCTCACACTTCGCTGCTCACCTGTCACCCTGGAGTCAAGAGAACTATGTTCATCATAAAACAACGTTTCTGGTGGACATCCATGGAGAAGGAGGTGAAGGAGTATGTGGAGGCGTGCCCTGTCTGCGCTCGAAACAAGACCTCTTCCAGGGCGCGAATAGGACTATTACAACCACTCCCTATTCCCAACAGACCCTGGTCAGAGATCTCCATGGACATCGTCACTGGCCTGCCCCTCTCTAGAGGTAAAACCACAGTTCTTACGGTAGTGGACCGTTTTTCTAAAATGACACATTTCATTGCTCTGCCCAAGATGCCCTCAGCGAAGGAAACGGCTGAGGTCATGATGCATAATGTGTTTCGGCTTCATGGTTTCCCAAAGGATATTGTCTCCGACCGGGGTCCCCAGTTTGTGTCACGCTTCTGGAAGGAGTTCTGCTGCCTCATCGGTGCCACGGTCAGTCTCTCATCAGGATACCATCCGGAGTCTAACGGCCAGACAGAGCGCCTAAATCAAGAACTGGAGACCTGTTTGCGCTGCTTGGTGTCCCAGAATCCATCCTCCTGGAGCGAGCACCTCACCTGGGTTGAGTATGCGCACAACATCCTCCCTACTTCTGCCACGGGCCTGTCCCCATTTCACTGTGTTTATGGCTACCAGCCGCCACTGTTCCCAGCCACAGAGAGGGAGGTCACGGTCCCGTCTGCCCACGCGCTGGTCAGGCGTTGTCGGCGCGTGTGGTCTGCGGCTAGGAAGATCCTCTGCAGGAATTCACAACTGGTGAAAAGAGCAGCAGACCGAAAACGCCGATCAGCTCCTGTATACCAGCCAGGCCAAAAAGTCTGGCTTTCTACACGAGACCTTCCCCTCCACGTACTCTCCCGTAAATTGGCTCCACGGTTTGTGGGTCCTTTTCCCGTCACCAAGTTCATCAACCCGGTTTCAGTGAGACTACGGCTTCCCAGGTCCATGAAAGTACATCCCACCTTCCATGTAGGGAAACTAAAACCCTTGAAGGAGAGCGCTATGGTTCCCACCGCCAAACCCCCCCCCGCCCCCCCGGATGATTGATGGAGGTCCGGTTTACACCGTCAAGAAAATATTGGCTAGTCGGAAAAGGGGTAGAGGGCGACAGTTACTGGTTGACTGGAAGGGTTATGGTCCTGAGGAGCGGATATGGATTCCTTCCCGCTTCGTCATAGATAAAAGCCTCATTGAGGATTTTGACCACCTCAACTCAGAGGAGCCTGGGCCGTCAGGAGCCGTCCCTAGAAGGGGGGGTACTGTCATGTCTAGGAAACTAATAGTGAAAGTTTATTCTTTGTTAGTTTTGTCATGTCCCTTTGCCCTGTGCTTTATGTTTATTCCCTTAATTAATCATCCCTCTCATTTCAGGCCTCCACGCTCCCCGCCTCCTTCTGTCTCCTGCGTCCTTGATTGTTTTCCCCGCCCTGATTGTTTCCACCTGTGTCCCCTTTACCTGTGTATATATTGTGGTAGCTTCCTCCTGTTCATTGTCTTACTATGACCCACGTTCCTGATTACCTCACGGACTTCCCACGGATCTACCTCATTGATCACTTGCTTGTTTTCCTCGAAAGAGTATATTTGTTTTCCTTGTTTTGATTACTGTGCTAAATTCCAGTAAAGTCTTTATTTTTTGAGAACACTATCTGAGTCGTGCAATTGAGTTCATGCTTCAGAGTCTCTCCTTGACAGTATCGATCATATAATATCATCATATATCTCCTTATCTGAGTCAGCTTCTCCAGCCATATCTGGCCGTGCAACACTTACAGTGTCACATACTGTATGCAGAAGTATTATTTTAAGCAACACATTATGTTGACGAAACACTCGAGTCAAATGTAATTAAAGTCAGATCCACTCGTGTCTTAGACGTGAACGTGCTCTCAGCTGGAGAGAGAAACCCTGGCTTGATTTACCGAGTTGATAACCAGCGTCGTAGGACCGCTTTATGAGATCTCGTTTGTTAGTTTGTTGTTGTTAGTTAGTTTGTTACTCAAACATATCCAGGGTATGTTGAACTGGCTTCGTAGTGCAGGGCACAGGTGGCTAGCAGCGCTAATGTCAAAGACACAGACATTATACATTATATTTGTATTTTACCAGGATGCAGTGACACAAATATTTGGGAAGGCTTAGCCGCCCCTGACATCCCCCACTCCCCCCGTTGACAATTTACTAGCGGTACCGAAGTGGGCCGGTCGAGAGTCCTGGGATGATTTTTAGTCCCAGTCCACCACTGGCTACATGACCGTATGATCGCCCATATTGACGCACCTAATTCCTAAACTTCTAACAGATACAACATAAACCGATCCTTCAGCCTCATATGAGCTCTAACACGTTCAAAATTAAACTGTCATCGCTGTCTGAGCTTGCTGCTGTGTGCCCCATCGTGTGTTTACATGCAGATGCTGGGATCCTGAACGGTGCAGCTGGAGCGCTGTGCTCGCAATGACGTCACACATCATTTGGCGGGACTTGAAGAATCCCCGAGAAGATCCAGAAAATGTTCAACATTGATGGGCAGATTTATGGTTATCAAAGTACAAATATCCAAAATCAATTCAGTAACGGTTTTCAAGGGGACAATATTTACTCAAATTGATGGGTTTGGATGATGGGGGAAACTCGTGTCACAGGCTCTTTAAAGTAGTCTTGCATATGTCAGGCTTTGTCAGATCTGTTGATCTCTCCTTCTTTGTGAATATTGTTGTGCTTTGTGAGTGTTTAGCATGTGCTTCAGCACCAGGAGCTGTCCATCCCTCCCTCCCGTTTGCAGTATATTGAGCTCTCAGGGCCACCGTACCATAACGTCCTCTCACTAACGAGGAGCAGCTGTGAGTTCCTGTGCCCAGTGGTGTAGTGGTCGTTGGACGCGGGGGATCGCCGTCCCCCCACTTATTTGGAGCCCCCACTTTTTTTAAGTATGATTTCTTTTGAATAGTCAAATAAATATAAAATCATTGCCAGTGTTATCATTTGCAAGTGTGTATTTGTTGTAATAATGACGAAAACATAATACATTTCACAGTAATTATAATAAAAACGTAGCTCAAGTATTTATGCAACTTGATTTGAAGCGTGTGTGTGTGTGTGTGTGTGAGGGGCAGCACCGTGTGTGTGTGTGTAGGCTCGTAAAAACTGTAACTATAAGTATCTGAGATAAATATGTGTAATGAAACAAATACCAACAACTGTATTGCATTGTTTTCTTATGCACAATTACTTCATACTGTCTTTGTCTTTTTCGTCCTGCATTTATTGTGCCCCCCTCAGAAAATAACTGGCCCCAGCCTGGCCCTCCCAGTGAAATTGGTCTAGAACCGCCACTGCCCCGTTCACCCAGTAAAAAAATCCCCACTTCACCACTGCCTGTACCCGTATAGTTTTGAAAGTTATTACAGTAACAACAAGACATGGAATTTAACGCTAAAAACGTTCTGCTCTTCATATCTCCTCAAAGACTGTACCGTCATACCTGGTAAGTGACCTTAAATTGATCCTAAAATAAAAGTGTTACTGCGTATTCACTGGTAGTTGACGTTACAGTAATTAGCTAACGTTAACGTTTGAAAAAAAGTATTACAAAAACTTTGCTTCTCCGACCAAACTATTGTGTTTTTTTTACATTACTAGCCATACTTTTTTGACACTTATGTTGCTTCCCTGGATTATTTGGAAGGTGGCTCGTGACTGTTCCGTGAAAACTGGTTTTAGCTAGTTTTTTGCCTTAGCTAAATTACCGTGAAGGTGAGTAAGCTAGTTGCAAAGTAAAACGTGTTTAAAATGTTTTGATAATAAGTAAAATAGCTTATTTAGCATATTCTGTGTAAAAAACCAAGCATTTAAATTGGCCTTTACCAATGAGGACGTGTTTGGCTCGTTATAGCAGTAATGTAAAAGCACAGGTGTAAGTCATGGCGTTAATTAGGTCCCACTGAGCCAACAGGCATAATGGCAGGACCTTGGCACCTGCACACCCAAACAACATGCAACTATTCATGTTATTAGTTACACCTGTGAATGGGCGTTGACAGGGCTAAAAGTGAGCTGTGATACAGGGTTATAAGGTTTTTAATTTATCCTAAAAAATTATATAAAACAACCTTTTGCTTGTATAAAAAACTACTTTTATATGTTTTATAGAAACACTCCAGGGAGTAAAAACATATCTAGCTGGCAAAATCTATATCTAAATGTGTTATTGTGCGTTATAGTTTTGAATATGTAACATTTTCACACACATGTCATTACATTTGTAAGACTGTTGGTCTTAGTTACAAAAGTAACACAATTCCCATTTCATGTATCTACAAACGTCTTCTGCAGACATTTCAACCACAGGCTGATTCCTTTGAATGTTCATCTTAAGGAACCCAATGTTTAATACATAAATAAAAAATGAAAATTCTAGTCACATCCAGGTTTTAACAGCCAGCCCTGCTCTGCTGTATTAGTGAGAGCTCTGTTTGTACGCTGATACATGAGTCTGTATAATACAATAACTGCCTACGAATCCATCTCTTGCTAATCAAATTGTGGCATTTTCCCTATTCAGGCACATTTTAACCCTTTGTTTATTTGTTTAGGAATGTGGGGTAAATTAATTGTGCTTGATTGGCATTAGCATAGCCAAATAAGAATTTGAAATAGCTAATATTGAACACCCTGAAGGAATCTGTGTCCCAACCCACTAGAGTACTTATCATGCCTTCCTCTACTGCCTGGCAGCATTGTTGGAGCGAGCAGTGCTTGTTGGTTCTGTAAAATACTGCTGTATGGCATTGCATTTGTTTACTGCTATAGGGAAGATCAAAACAATGTGCCTCATATACCCTCCATAGTATTGGAAGAGCAATAGGCCAATGTCTTTGAATGTTATCCTGAATATGTATGTGTAAATATGAATGTGTTTGAATATGTTATTGCTTGGTGCTGTCAGATGAGCATATGAGAAGTCCCCAATATTCTGTTCTGCCTATAGGATGGATAATGCCTTTCTCTGATGAGAAGTCTCCCCCCCCCCCCCCCACTGGTGGAAAATGAATGAATTAGCACCTCTTGTCCGGTAAGAAAATAAACCTAATTTATAATCTAATTATGATGATGTCTCAGGGATCAAATTAGCATTCTCTGTGTTTGCATATCTGGGTAAATATGGAAATCATCACGTCGCTATTTCCATTTCCATTCACACAAGAGTGCGCGTGAATGTCACCCTCTTTATGGTTCGAACATGATTATATTGTAAATATTGTCTGCTGTTTGGGAGCAGTGCATTACCAGCGCTCATCACTGAACACATGGCTGCAGCTAGCCTGTTTCAATACTCATTCATCTTCTGTGCTCTTAATTCTGGTGCTCAGCCAGCCTCGAAGCCTGGGATGGGGGGGGACAAGTGTTAATTAACAGCAAGCCAGCGATCAGCCAGACACTTCCTTTAAGTTTCCATCCTGCATTTCTCAGCTCTCTGAATGATCCCAGGCCAAATGCACCGAAAACCAGAGTGGAGCTCATTTTGCCTTTTTAAAGACACACATTTGTGTCTCTCCCATTTGAGATAAATGCACTGCACATGTTCCACATGGCTCACTATCACCCCCATCCCTCCTCTATTCCCCCTCTCTTCCCCCTCTCTTCCCCCTCTCTTCCCCCTCCCTCCCTCCCTCCCTCCCTCCCTCCCCCTTCTCTACCCGGGGCCCGTGGGAAGAACTGACTCTGGGAGCAGACAGTCTGCAGCCCTGAATAAATGTATAAGAGGGAGAAGGGGAAGGGAGGGCACATCAGCAGGCAGAGAGAGAGCAAAGGAGAGAGAGGGAACGTATTGAGTGTTGGAGGACATGCATGCACAGTGTACAGAGAGAGAGAGAGATACACATAGAGGCAAAAAGAAACAGAGAGAGAGAGGAGGAAACCAGTTCAGCGTATAGCTCTGAGAAAGGAGAGAGAGCATTCCAGCTTCCTTCAACCATCTCTCCCTCGCATCCCAGCACTAACACATGCTCATACACACTCCCACCTCTTCTCCCCGGCACTCTCACACACTTCCACGCAGACACACACATAGACACACAAAGACAGGCACACACACACACACACACACAGGCACGGTTGCTTTAGGGTATACCAGTCGGCTTTGGCAGTCCTCTCCTTTGTTGTTTTTGCTTTTGGTTAGTCTCAGCGGCAGCGCGGCGTGTGCCTGAATCGCCGGGCTGGGTGCATGTGTACATGTGTGTGTGAAGTCTGCGAGGCGGCGTGTGAAGGATGCCACTAGCAGCACCCAGGTAAGTCACTTCCTTCCTTTTTACCCTTTCTGGCTTCCCGTTCTGCTCTTTCTTCTCCTTTTTCTTTGTGATTGTCTTTCTTCCTCTCTGATCAACACTTTCTCCATCTCGCTTGGGATGGTCGCCTCTCTCCACCTACCTCGCACACCCGCTATGTACAGCTCTGCTCTCCCTCTCTCTATTCCTCTCTCTGTGTGCTCTCTCTCTCCCTCAGTGTCTCACTCGGTCTGCGTTACACCGTCTCCTCCAGACTGTGCTCTCGCCATCCCCGCTTCCCTCGCCTGTTTCCTCTGCTCTCTCTCTCTCCCTCTCTCTCTCCAGGCTGCGCCTCATTGGTGTGTCCTGATTCCCTTTTTCCATTAGGCTCCAGGCCCATTGGTCGCCTGCCTTCCAACCATTATCTCTACTCCTCCACCCCTCTGTCATCCTTCCTCCCTTTTGCTCTCCCTCCTTCCCTCCTTCCCAGTCATCTTTCAAGTCGTAAAAATGATTTGATGCAGGAAGAGAGCAGAACTTTGCAGTGAGCACAGTGAGTGAATAGGGAGAGAGTAAGGGAGAGAAGTCAAAGAAAGACTAAAAAGGACAGGAAGCGCATTCTGGAGCGCAGGAGGAAAAAGTTTCAAGAGAAGACGGCAGTTGGTAGGTGACATGTGCTTGTTTACAGCATCTCGTGTCTTCTACACACTTTTCTCAGTATCATGTGTTGTTATAGTGGCACTAATTGTTCAGATGTATTGTTCAGCATTCATATTGTAACCTTACGGTTCTGGTGCAGTGATTTAAGTGAGATAAAGTAACAGCTGGCTGAGGTGATTTGGTGAGTTTATTGTTCCGGTTGTGTTTATCGGGAAAGGCTAATATTATGTTTATCTCACATTGTTTTGAACAATTGCTTCATCTACTGAAAATATGTTTTGCCTATGAAATGCAGTTTGGATTCACAAAGAGGATGCTGAAGTAGAGGCCAAATGCGAACACTCGTTTCAAAGTTTGTTCTGTAAGTGTTGTGCTCCTGCTGTAGATAATGGTGCACTGCAAACTTCAGCTGTGTTGGAAAGAGACAAGGACACTTTTCATAAGGTACTTGCTATCTCTGCAGATGTGTTATACTGTTTCATCCAACCATATTTTCATATGATCTCAAATAGATTATTATTATCATATGGAGTTATATTATTTTTGTCATTTTGTTCCTGTGTTAGGGGGTAGGGTTTTTTCTTTGTATCTTTACTAAAATCATTCCCTGTTTTATTTGCTATCACTTTGAGCTTTTGGAGGAAGCAGTTTGGCATCCTGGGAAGGGAGACACTTTGACTGCCAGAAAACAATTAGAGGCCGTGGAAATAGAGACAGGGAGAGAAAAGAGAGACCTAGAAGTTGGAACAGAGTCGAGTAAAGAAATTGAAATACAGTGAACTGTTTGGTTGTGTTGCAAGCATACAAACACATCACACACACATGCATACACACATGCACACACAAAGACATGTGAACTCGGTCTATATGTCACCTAACACACAATCCATTTGTGATTTGCGTTTAAGAAAATACAATGCAGATGTTGCGTGAGCGTGCCTGTGCTCCCGTGGGTGGCATATACTGTACACAGCAGTAAGCAGATGCGCTGCAACATGTTTCATTCTGTCAAGACAAACACAGCTCTGATACAAAGTGATGTTCTTGTGTCTTGCCCAAAGTGTGTCAAAAGGAATGTTTCTCATGTCAACAAATGGTGACAATGTTTGCTGACATCTAGGATACTGTGTGGGAATTTAACAGCGTGTTCCTCATACCAAATAGGATATGGGCATAGTTATCACAATATCATTTTTAGTATTCATACTCCTTATCATTTTATAGTTGTAGTCTGAGTCTTTTACATTTCTTTTGTTGCAAGAGACAAGCCGGTGAATCGTCGTTCCATCCTCTCATGATTTCCAGCAGATAGTTAAGGTTTCACTTCAAGCTCTTGTATTTAGTACAGTGTCTTTCAGTGCTCTTCTTTCAGAGCGTTGTGTAAAGCACGCATGTCGGCATGAGGTGAAGTCATGTTCTTGGGGATGTCCCTTTAGCTGGAAGACGAAGAAAATGCCTTGTTTGTCGGTGAGAGACTCATTTGGTGTGCGGAGAGCGTGTGCGTGTTCTGTGCCACCGCGGTGTCTGATCTGCTTTGCGGAGCGAGCCGAGGACAGGGAGACCGCTGAATGGGATTCAATTATAGAGGGAAAGCACGCTAGTCAGGTCTTACTGTGACCAAGATTGCAGGAACCCCCTGCTCTATTCTGTTTCCCTCTCTCTCTGATGTGAAAGTAAACGAACCCAGCCCCTCATAACCACAACAGTCTCGTCAGAGCTGGAGGGGAGAGGAAATTGGGTGTTGATGGAATTGCTGAATATGGACTGTCAAGAAATGTATTGATGCACTAGGATACTCAGGTACTTTTACGTGTGGGAGTTTTCCCTGCCTCTCCGCCGGTATTTTTGTTGTTAGTCATTTCAATTGTATCTATGTCAGTTAAATTATTAAAATATGACAAAAAAACTGCAGATTTAAAAAATAAAACTGCAGATTTAAAAAAAACAAAAAAAAAACATATACAGCTACAAACCTAGTCTAATGGCTGGATGGGTCTTTATTTCAGCGTTGCGTTGGAGATACCGCATGTCCCGTATTCCTCAGCAGCCTAATGAATGAGCAGCAGAAAGCCTCCTGGGGATCCCCCGCATGCGATCGGCAGGAGCGTGTTTGGGGGGTGGGGGCAGCCATGCGCTAATATTAGCCTCCATGTTGAGTGGCTGGATCCCACATGCACACGCTATGCTTGGCATGTCTGAGCCATTCACTAGCCATGACTCTGCATTCGTGCTAGACTTTGCAACTCCCTTGACCAATATGGAACCACAGTCAAAATTGAATTCACCAAAAAAAACTATTTGTTGATTAAGTACTAACTGGACATATTTACATATTAGTATTGCTGGGCTTGAATGTTGAGGTAAATCCGATGCAGTGTTAAATGATATGATGTTGGGGTTACCTTTTACATAAGAAAGATATTTAATTACCACCAAGCCAATAAGCAGAATGTGTGGAAAGTCAGTGATGGATGGCATTCTTGTCCTGTAATATCATCTCCCATGCGTTGGTTGGGGTTTCCTCATGAAGTGGGGTGGGATCAGGAGAGAACAGTGTGAAGCTCATTCGCCTTCAGTGTGAAGCTCCGTGCTGGCATGCTAAAAGGAAGCGGCTGCTGACATTGTGTGTTTCAGAAGAAATGCATTTCACACTATGGAGAAGAGTTGTCAATATAAAAAAAGATATATACAACAGAGCATTGTAACATTACCATGACAAATGTACTTCTAGTAAATTGTATTTTACGAACTACCTGTGTAAACCCAGGACCTGTGACCAGTCTCTCAAAATATCTCTGCTGTACAACTCTCGGTAGCTCGGTGCTACCTCCAGCTCCACACCAGGAGCTATCTCCCCGCCACAGTGCAGATCACACTCTCTCCCTGTGGTGAAGGCTAAGACAGGCTTACAGGCTGGCCTTCTAACATAACCTGCCCTTGACGCTCGACTGTGGTGCACCGACAGAAGGGCTGGCCTGCAGTATATTTGCCCACGCCACGGAGGCTGTCTGCTCTCTCTCCTTAACGATGAATCAGAGCTTGATACAAATCAATTAAGCAGCAGCTGGGATTATTTTTTAATATTTCCTCTTGAATATAATTTTTCTGGAGGACTTATATTTGTTCTCATTCTTACTTGCACAATGGCTAGAAGGATCAGCCTGTGGTTGTGTTGTGAATGTAAATCCTTGTGAGCCTGTGAGAAGACACCACAGGTAATCAATGTGTTCTTCCAATCAGCCTCAATGACGTGGTCAGGCCAGGGCGGAGAGGGGATTGATCTATTTGAGCACAATGTCAATACTGACGTCTACTCAGTGTGAGATGAAGCTGCTCGTGTGTCCTTCACACATACATCCTCGCCACGCTTGTCAGGCTATCAATTATGATACATTCATTGTCAAGACCAAAATTCTGTATTTTTAACAGCTGTTGGTAATATTATTACATTTCCAAACAACTGTATTTAGTAACTAAGATGTCTTGACTTGGACTTGTTGAAAAACTGAAATTCTTTGACACCGAATCCATCACCTGTCCTTGCTCTCTTACAATGGTAAGTAGATGATTAGCTACTCTCCTTCTGCACTTTATAATAGAAGCATCCATAGTGGGACTATTATTAACATGGATTACACATTAAAAAACATAAACAGACATTTCTGAATGTGGGCACTGATAAGTTCCATTAGAAAACAAATACAATGTGTTTTATTTTGTTTAAAAAGGTTAAACGACGGTGGCAGCAGTGGGAAAATAATATATTTGATGTATGCCTTATAAAAACATGTACCACCAGTAACACTAACCACGTGGCAAGCCTACTTGTTACGGACTAAAGTTGTAATATAACACGTGACAGGTGACCATGTCCATATTGTCTCTCTCTTGTAAAATAGGTATAAATAGAGAATGTCAGTGTCGGCATCCCTCCAGAGATAGCACGGGTGCCCCCCACCTTACACACACACACACACACACACACACACACACACACACACACACACACACACACACACACACACACACACACACACACACACACACACACACCTCGGTGCCTTTCCTCGAGGAAAACATGATCTATCTCCTGGCCGGCAGGCCAATTAAAAACCAATCAGCCTGCTCGGGGTGCGTTGGTAATGGGAAAGCCACGGCAATGGAGGAAGTAGGCTGATTAATGGACATTTTCACCTTGTGGCATAACAGCCTCCCACAGGCATCCATCACCCTAGGGGACAGCGCTCACCTACACTTAGGCCCCACACCTATCCAGCACAGCCAGACATATTGCATCAGTTGCAAATGTCTAAGCATATGATGATGAGCATAAAGCCTGCCTGACCTGTAGGCCATTGCGATCATTTGTTGCAAGGTGGCATCCTGACTAGATCTAGGCTGTTGGCTCTGCCTCCTTTCATGGTAAGATTTTAGAGGCCATTTCAGATAGAGGATACACTGGTCAACGTTTTGGAAATACAACTCCTGGAACGTTACTAATATTATAACTAGTTAACCTTTGGATGATTTTAAAAAAGGCCTCAAAACCCATCTTTTCAATAGAGCCTTTTCCTAGACCTTTTATTTGTTACTACTACCCTGTTTGACTATTCATTCTAACGTGTTCTGTGCTGTTTTATAATGTTCCATGCTAACGGCTTGTAGCACTTCGGGATTGTTCTTCAAATATGTAGTGCGTTACAAATGAAACCCATTATTATTATTGTTATTATCATTAACCCTCTGTCCTGATATCTACAGGCTTTGCGTGGATGTCTGCAGTCTATGTATCTGTTTTGTCAGGTAAAAGTTGGACTTGGGGGCAGACACATTTTTAACATTAGGGTCAAGAGTCTCTTGCTAAGGAGGAGTTCAAAACAGTGTGTCTGTGTTTCCCCCTCAGGTGTAAGGCTGCAAACATTCAAAAGAAAAGTATAAACTGTGTGAGCGAGGTTTGTTCCAGGAGCTGCTGTGACCTACTTCACACAGCCAGGCAGCTAGCTGTAAATAAGGATTCTCATAACCTGGTTTGGCCTTTTCCCATTAGAGGCACAACTGTGCCTTGAAGAATATTACAAAGAGCACAGGAGCAGCTGTTTAGTGCTAGGATATCATCAAAGCACTGACCTTGAGACGGCGTGTGTTGTCATGCCATTACAATTAGTTTTAGTAATACATTTAGTACAAAGGTTTGGTTGTGTGCAAACCATGATAGAAAGTACACATGCAGGCAAGTCAATGTTTTGTGCCCCCTGCTAAATCTTCTTTAGTAGTGTGATCTGCATTGAGTCCCCTGATACTCTTGTCCACACACTCTCTCAGGGAGGAAGGAACATCACAGATTATAACTCCAGCAAGTTTCTAAAGCTGAACCTCACATTCATTAAGCTGCAGCTAAAGGTTGACATGATGTTGATGTGCCAACTGTTTGCCTGATATGTCACTAAATGTATATAATGGTAGGTCTAAGCATGTACCATGGCAAACAGAATGTACTTGCTCCGTCACAGTTATTCAGAGCTCACACATAAATACAAAGATAACATTAGTTGTAGGGTTATGTTAGCAAGTAGCAAAACATACTGTAACTAAGCTGTGTGCAAAAGCATTCACCCCAAGTCAGATATATTCATCATGTTGATTTTGCATAAACATTTGGAAATGAAAACACGATAACATCGGCACCTGTTCACATTATCTTTCTTATTTTTGAACAATGACAAGATGAATCAGAAAATGTTTCAATCACAACAACACCCGCCTCCTCAGTAGTGACGCCATCGCCCTAGTGTCACCACTGAAAGTCAAGAGTCCTCGGATACTTTGAGACAAAGACTTTGTCTCTGAGCTGTCACAGGAATGTAGGCAAAAATAAAGGAATACAAATTAAGTGGGAGAAAAAAAGAAAATAAAGAGAGCTACGATAAGGAGAGAACAAATGCATGAAAAATGGAAAGAAAAAATGAAATAATAGAACGCGAAAAGGAAGACTTCCAAGCCAGACTAGGGGAAAGTGGAGCGATATTGGAAAATGATTACCAAACACACATCCATTATTCAACAGGGCAATCAGGGAGGGCACAGTCTCCTTATTTATGCTAGCTCTGTAAATCAGATTTGTCGGTTTTGATCACTCTAAAATCTCCCAGTCACACGCCGGCAATATTGGGGGAATATTACACTGTCTAATGGGTAATTGATGACGGCATGTGACACCGGCCGAGACGAATGGACGGCCTACAGGAGCAAGGAGAGGCGAGGTTAGAGGTGTGGGGAGAAGAGAGCACGTATTACGGCTCTCCTCAGACACAGGCTTCATCCTAGTTTCTCTTTTCCATAGAAGCACTGAAGTGCAGGACAGAATGGATGTAAACCCCGATCTGTATGCTCTGCTGACTAACGAGGGCATTGTATCAGGCGTTTGATTCAATCAGGACTCCAAGCTTGTTGTAGACAGCGGCCCTGTTATTTTCTGTACAGCTATTCCCCTGTTCTAACTGAATAGCTATGATTGAAGAAGGTTGTAGAAGAATGAAAGTAAATTCAAATAAACACGGCTGATGTGTGAAGATCAGGCAAGCACGAATCTGGATGTGTGTGTATGCAGATACATGTGTGTTTTATGCCTGTGTGTGTGATGAGCTGATGCCTATTCTACAGCGTGGGGAGGCAGGCAGACATGATGTGCTCTGAGTCGCAGCGTCTCTGTGAGGGTGGCCTGACCTCTGCCTTCAGCTCCGCTTCACAGGACAGCAGCAAATAAGAGGTGTCATCACATGACAGCAGCATAGCCCCTCTTTAGGACTGACAGCTCATCGAACGCACACACACAAACACACACACAAATATGCGGTACCAGGCAAATGCGCCAATGCGGGCAGGGATGTGTGTACACATGTATGCAAACATGCAAGGCGAGGCAACAGTTGGAACATAAACAGACATAGATGCATAAATATTGACACACACACACTTCCGCACAAATTCCCAGGAAAACACACAGTGCCAATCAATAACTGTTTCGCTAACATACGGCTTTTGTTTAGAGAACAATGATTTGGATTCACTTTTGACCACTTAGTGCTTTGGTTTACTTTGACTAGCGGAAATCAAACTCAGATGCAGAAGGATTCTGCCCTGATCACACGCAGTTTTGATTTAAGAGTTGTCAGAATAAGCATTTGATTCAGAGAGGCCATTTTTTGTTCAGATAATCTGTCTTTTTGTCATGTGCATTTCATTTGAATCAATCAGATTTCTTTCCTGTCCGGTTTTCTGTAGCTCCGTAGTAGTGAAAGAATTCTGACCAAGGAGCTCAGTTGTCGGTAAATCCATGAAACACAGCCAAGAGAATGCACTCTTTGTTTGTGAGGGATGAGAACATGTAGTTTATTGCTTCAGTGTTTCCCCTAGGATGGAGCCATAGCAGCGGTGCTAAGGCACGCGGGCCCAGCTAAATGTGAGCGCGGAGCCAGTGGAATTTTTTTGTGCATGCGAAGTGCGCCCCGCCAATACGTTTCTATGTGTCTGCCAGCACAAGAAAGGCTCTTGAGGCTCTACAGGTGTATTTTGCTAAATCACCTTTATTGAACATACAGTAACACAAATACTACACATCCACATAACAACAATCAAAATCAAATGTATGCATTTTAATTATTTTAACCTGCTTTATTTGGCGGTGGGCCTCACCTCCTCTAGGGGGGTCCGGGGGCATGCACCCCCGGGAAGATATTTTTTTAAATGTTGAAGTTAAATCAATCTGGTGCACTTTGAGCACAAAATGAATTTATAGACACAGCTCTCAACCCTCAGATGAAAGGGAAACACTGTGCTTCTTTTGGGGAATTCAGGCTTTAGTAGGACGGAGATGCATTGTAAAGCCTGTTATTACATGAATACATATGGCACATTTACATTTGTTTAAATGTATGTAAAGTATGTTTTTGTTTGCACTTAATAACACCTTGCTTGGAGAAATTATAAAAGATGAGGCTGTGCACTGTTGTCTACTGTACCTGTACTTTGTCAAAGCAATGTGTCAAGGACTTAGGGTCTGCAGTGTATAAGTGTGATGAGGACAATAGATGGACTCTAGTGCATCAGTGCGTTTGAATGATTTATACACGTGTCTCCTGTGCATATGTGTTTTTACGTGTTTGTTGGTCTAAGTGTGTGTTGGCAGACAGAGACGCTGCTCTTTAAACTAGGGCATATTCACCTGCTACCTAGAGGCGTCCTCAGACACCCTGAAACCGCTGACAACACACCTCTGGGCCTTCCTACTCACACACACACACACACACACACACACACACACACACACACACACACACACACACACACACACACACACACACACACACACACACACACACACACACACACACACACACACACACACACACACACACACACACACACACACACACACACACACACAGTTGTAGTCGCACTGTCTCTCCTCATGTAACCTCTCCCTGTCTGTCCTTCCTCCGCTCTCTGTGCCATTTCCTTTATCATAGCCTGTCTCCCTCTTTCTGTCTCACACGTTCTCTCTCCAGCCCCTTCCCCTCTCTCTCTCCCAAGCATGTTGTGTGCCTCTCCCCCCTTTCCCTCCAAGTCTATTATTTTGCCCTGCTTCTGGCTCCCTGTGTCATCTGTATCCTAATCTCTGTAACAGGACTTTCCCTCTTAGTGGATGATTAGTTCAAATATAACTGTGAGGGGGGGGTGCAAGTTTTGCCATCACTTCTTGATCTCAGTTCAGCCGTTAACGAGGCGGGTGAATCACATATTTACTGTTAACAAGGAGGATGCCATCGTTTTTCATTCCTCCTCAACAATTGCACCCCACAGTCCCATGAATAATAAATCAGACCCTCTGTGTCAGCATCGGTCTCTGCATACAGACAAGAAAGTCATAGTGTGATCTGCTACAGAATGCAGGAGGAATTTGGAGCTCTGCACTCAGAGCCCGAGTCTGGCTTTTCTTCCATTGCCTGTGTTGAGCTCCTGATTTTGTTCATTTTACTAGAATTTCTGTTCCCTTTTTCTGAATAAAAGCGCTACTCATTTAGATCTGTAGTCTTAGCCCTCGCCACTGCTCGCTTCCCCAAAAGAAGGCGCTGCCCTGCTCTTGTAAATGACCTAATTTTCCTGCTCGGCCCAGCGTTTTCTGATGTGAGCCGTTCCAAAATAGCCTGGCGACAGCAAAGCGTGGCAAACTCATTTCCATCTTGCATAACAGGGACCAAACATTCCCCCCCTTCCTAAGCTCATCGGCGAGATGGCTCATACTCTCTCAGCTTCCCACCTCATTGTATGAGGAACACAAGGATATCAAGAGTTTCACTCATTCACTTTCAGCCCAGTTTGTGCATTATGTCTGTGTTCCGTCAAAGTGTGACTTGGTGGATCACTTTGATAGAATAATGAGTGTTCAGTCCAGAATATAAAATAAAATAAATTGCATTGTTAACAAAGGCACACCGACATAAGTCATGGCAACATATTCAGACATAGCCTATACTATGATCTATATTGAATACTATAACGACATCAACATACTTGTTTATATGGTATAAACAGCCTATTAAAGCACCGTACTGTACATTGCAAGCCCTGCATAAAATCACAGGAAGACCGCAGAACACTATAAGGACCCTACATGCAATTGGCCCAAATCTACTCCCTGTCATTGAATGGGCTTTGGATAGAGATAATGAGGAGTAGGGGGTTGAGAGGGGAATCATTATTTTACCCATGGCTGCGGCGCTTCTTAACGGGGTCTGTAGGGCGCCTTCACAAAGCTAATGTAGAGAAATGGAAACAGATGGAAGGCATGATTATTTGATCTGCAAAGAGCTCTTGGTGGGCTTTGTAGTAACTGAACTAGACTGCTCAGAGGCAAGAGAGTGGGTTGTGTACGTCTGTGGGTGTGTGTGCGTGTTCAGAGGGACGCGGTGTGGGTGGCTATTGTTTGTGTGTACATGTGCGAGTGTGTTTGTCCATCTGCTCTCGTGCTTGTATGCATGGCACGTGCCTGCGTACTCCTAAAACAATAGTAATATATTTGTACACTCCAAACAGGGCCCTGTCATCAGGATTGAGCAATGGTCAGGTAGAAAACAGGCTTTGCTCTACATGCAGTGTACAGGTATCTTGGTAAGTCGCTAAAGGCAGTGTGTGTGCTGCCATGCCATCATTTCTGATCATTTGGTCAACTACAGAGTACCTGTGCCTGTATGCAGCAGCAAGGTTGGTTTGGCGTGCTCCATTCTGAAATGTTAATTCACAGATACACTTTCATCTGCTTCTCTCCTACACACATATGCTGTACACATAGTTTATAAATGCATATGTTGACACCAGTGTCTCTACTATACCAGGTGTCCACCCAAAAAGAACATTTCCACTGTGAATAAATAGGTAATCACACATCAAACATACAGAGGCATATGGCTCTATGCTGTACAGCCCACACACAATAGAGGGAGAATTAGTCAAGCTCTGTTTTATTCTATTGATCTCACTGCAATGCTGGAGCTGTCTCCATGCCTCCCTACACAGTATTCACAGCTACAGCGGCACTCCCATATACTAGCACAGAGTGGATGGGCTTTACATACAGAGAGGCTTACATCAAACTACTGAAAGCATGCTGATAAACCCAGCAACACCAGCACTTACTTACACAGTACAGGGACACACACATGCACTCTGACAAAACATACAGCCTCTCACCTATCCCTCGGTCTTTGTCAAAAACGACACAGACACAAAGTCGCAGAGTGGGGTACATTATCACATGTGGTTTGCTGTCAGGTGAGGGGTTGGGGGACATGACTGGCTGGTGTGTGTGTGTGTGTGTGTGTGTGTGTGTGTGTGTGTGTGTGGTGTGTGTGTGTGTGTGTGTGTGTGTGTGTGTGTGTGTGTTTGTGTGTGCGTGACTGGCGGGCCACACCTGTCAACTGTACTCCATAGGCTGGGTGCTGATGCTAACTGACAGCCTGGGTGCCATGGCAGTGTGTGTGTGTGTGTGTGTGTGTGTGTGTGTGTGTGTGTGTGTGTGTGTGTTCCGTGACCGTTTGGATGAGTCATTGTTATGCCCCCACTGCTTTTTCCCCAGAGGACCCTCCAGTGTCTGACTGGTGGTTTCTGTGTGTGCGTCTTTGTGATTTTTGTGTGTGTGTGTGTGTGTGTGTGTGTGTGTGTGTGTGTGTTCAGACTCTATTAACAGCTGGCCTCTTACTCACAGAGTAAACAAACACGTTGGACCATCATACTTTTTAGTGATCTAGTCTCTAGTAGTTTTTGCATCATGCCTGTGCAACACATACACACTGTGCGCTTGTGTCTGTAGCTCAGTCACTTGCTTTAATTCACAGGAAGGATTTACATTAAAGGACAACACCTTTCCCAAATTGGCTGATAGTAATGCAAATCACGTTGCTTCAAACTTAATGTTTCAGCCCACTTCACATCTCATGTAGCAAATGACTACTTTCTGGATGTGACTCTCAGACACCATTCTTCAATCATGGCCGCCACAGCCCGAGCATTATGAAGCAGCTGTACCCTCCAGTGCCTCTCAGCAGCACATGCATTTGGCTGAAATATTCAGCCCAGCTCACAGCGTTACCTTGCATGTATAATTACCGGATATGCTGCCTGCCGCTGATAACTCTCCCAAACAATGTTTGAAGGGAGAAGGCGGCGATGAATTCCCAATGAAGTGTGAAAAAGACTGATTAAAATTGCCGTGGTCAAAAGCCAGCGCACCAGTGTGTTCTGCTCTCGCGGACCAGGGGAGATGTAGAGACAGGCTCTGCAGTTAAGATAGCTAGCTTTTTTTCTATACTGTGCTCGGGATTGATTTGTGGTTGCTATTTTTGGTCCACGGTGAAAATTAAATTGGCATGTATTTTTGTATTTTGGCTGAGCTCGTCATAATAAAAAACACATTTTGGTGCAATCTGTGAGCTGTTCTATTCCCTAAATGGGTGGCTGTACAGCAGCACACATTTTCACAGTCTTAGGGGTTCACTTAAGACTCAAACTATGTCTACTGCTAAAATCCATCATTCGTTGTTGTTTGAGTTTAATCTTCCTGCCAATCTCCATTACTCTAACGCACTCGCTTCATGATTCAAAGATAAGTGTGTTTTTGTGTATGTGCTGTCAGCTTTGCAGCTGTATGTGTTAATTGTTTATGTATGATTGCATTCATTATATATTGTGTGTTTGTGTGAGAGAGATGTTCTTGTGTGCTTGATGATACAAACTATACTGTATGTGTATGTGCACCTGTATGTGGCTGCTTGCTACAGCCCAGGCGCCTGGGAGCCTATTTGCAGAGGGGAGGGAGGGCAGGAGGGATGGATGGCGTCTCATTCGAGGCGTGTGGGCGTCAAGCTCCGGGCACCTAATTACAGCCCCGGCTCCCACAGCCTGCCTGCGTCTCCCTCAGCCCCCATGTTTGGGTGCATCTTCCCTGGCAGAGTCACATGATACGCTCCTCTCGTCTCCAAAGCTTTGGTCTCAGGAGGGCTCCACCTTAGCACAAAGCCCGGCTGTGTCTGATTAGCTGGCTTAAATGAGATCCCTAGCTAGCTGGCTATATCGTCATTCTCTTTGTTGACAGTTATGAGATGGGCAGCCAGACAGCCACCCGACACATTTAGCTTGTGAGCTTGATCAGGAGAATTCGGCATCATGTCATTGGCATCACAAATCTGTTGGGACCTCATTTGGACTACTCTATAGTCGAGAAACTAGTGCACCGGCTAGCTAGCATTGTGAGTCTGGGCTAACAAGGCCTTTTTTAGTCTTCCGTTCTTCTCTTGTACACTGATGTACAGTTCAATAATTGGTGGTTATTAGTGAGCTTGCTGGAAGAGGAGCTGGGTTGCTGGTTAACCCTTTCCTCCCTAAAAGGACTGCAGTTGTCTTTCATCTCATTTCAGAGGATTTAAAGGCAGAGCGATGGCAAGAAGAAGTAGGAGAGAGAGACAGAGATGAATGCCTATAGTGGGGGTCGGTTATTATTTTTTTGCCAACAGCAGATGCCAGGCACAGTGGTTTCAACCGGGCACACTTTAAAACACAACACAGCTGCCTTCTCTGCATCTGGGCACCGGATGGAAAGAGGAGGGAGGAGAGAGAAGCGAGAGAGAACAAGGGAAAAGACAGGGAATAAGAATGAGAGGGAGAAAGCAGGGGACACACTGTGTAGGGAGAAACATCGGGAACATGAAGGAGGAGAGGGGAAGAAACAAAGGCTGACACAGATAACATCTATCAGCAGAGCAGCAACATGGGCTGGGTCTACCATTATAAATAGAGAGATACCCACACCCCCCTCCCAACCTCATCCCCAGTTTAGTATTCCCTTCCAAAAGCAGGGAATCACTAACTGGGCCAATCCACAACAGGGATTAGCTATCTAGCTGCAGAGGCATTTAAATGTGCTCATAGCAAACTCTGCGCTGTAAACACAAACACATACTGAGGTGGCTGGAAGAAGGAAGGAAGGAACACACACAGTTTACTCTATTCTTTTTAAAGGGATGTCAAAAATAATTTAAATACTACAATGAAGACATGTTACAAAAAGAGTGCAATATTTGAGATGGAATGGAATGTTCTCATGGTAACAGCAGGATACTGAACGGAAAGGCTATTAAATGCCAATAAATGCAACAAACATCAAAACAAGATGTGCAATACACAGGATGAGTGAAAAGATATGAATATAAAAAGAGATTAATGAAATGTAGGACCAACCAGAAAGACTGTGGACACAAAGAGTTGACCTTACGTATTCTCAGTGTAATGGATGTACTTGTATACAGCTCTGTATGTGCTCAGTGGCCAGGGGGAAAGGTGGCGAGTCGCTCTTTGAAAGCTTTTTATTGAGCTGTGTGATATGCAGAATAGGGGCAGGTTGAAACGTTCCTTTCTCTCGCTCCCCACCTGTGGACCGTGGTGCGGGGCAAAAGTCAGCGCCACTGAAACAAATATTATTATTATATTGTATTATCATGCAATATGTATCATTTCAAAGACCCTTGCACCACACTCGTTTCTCTCCATGGGTCTGGTGTTCCTTCCTCGCTCCTTTTCTTTTGTTCTACCTCTATTAGAGTTGTCCTTGACTGTGGAGCGAGCGCACAGTGCAGCCTTTGGTTGAGGGGAGCCAGTCGAGACGCTCCCTTGCTCTCCTGTTGAGACAAGAATAGAAGAGGGCATGGGAGGGAGCGAGTCAGAAAGGAACGTGAGAAAGGAGAGGACAGCCTTTTTCAATTCAGCAAACGTCTTCCTGAAGCCACAAAGAGCCGGTAAAGAGACGGGGGAGTATAAGCAGGAAGTTGGCTTGATGACTAAGCATCTGAAGACAGGGCTCTGGGCATCTTGTTTGGAAGGACGCTGTCTGCCAAGAAGGAACGCCTCAGACGTTGTGATGCATCATCCCTTGAGATGCAGATCATTCAGTTCTGGAGAACCTGTTCCTCATTATGAAATGGCAACGTGACATTCATTATAGTGTACCGAATGGGAACAGAAATAGATCGAGTAAATACTGCGGAAGCTTCTGGTGACAGTGTAGTGGTCATGATCAAATATGAATATTACTCACCAGTCAATATGATGACCAATTACAATACAATTTGGATTATAGTATTGCGATTTCCCAGCCTACAAATAGTTTCTACAGACAAAATAAATCTTTGTTTGCTACAAATTGTCACACAAAGTAAATACACAATACTTATCCTAATATGTCTTATTATGAAAATGACTATAACGATGCAACAATTTGTAAATCCCCCAATATCGTGAGTCATAATCGCACTTACAATATCATTTAAAACAATCGCGGTAAGATATTTTTTCAGAACCTTATTCATAATCTACCTTTGCCATTTGTTAATAAAAGAAGGTCTCAAAGTGTTTGGAGTTGAAATGTCAGGGAGAAATCTGAAGACATGGAATTTAGGCTCCATTCATGACACCAATCCGTTTGTCTGTCACTTCAGTAAACCTTTCTGAAATTGAAGTGGCTACTATAGAACGGTGTTGGGGGTTCATGTTTGGCATTTTCCTGAGCCCCTCGACGCCAACAGTAAGACAGACAAATAAACAGATGACAGACAGATGGAGCGGCAGACAGGTAAACATTCGGATAGACGGGAGGCAAAAAAATGAAGACACAAGCAGATGACGAATAGACAGGCAGATAGTCGGGCAGATTGGCGGAGCGGCTGACAGCCTGGCCGCTTTCCTGCAGAGCGCTATTGGCTAGAAAGAGTGGCTGGCAGGCAGACAGGCAGATGGACAGGCAGGCAACCATGCACACAGACAGACAGAAAGGAGGACTGGAGGAATAATAGATGGAGAGACAGACAAAAGACAGACAGGCATGCAGAGAGGCAGGCAGAGAGGTTGCCAGACAGACATGCACCGTTGGTAGCAGGACAGGCAGTTGGCGTAGGAAGGAGACACGGGGACAGCAAGTGCCTCTGGCAGAGAGAGGGAGAGAGGGAGAGAGGGAGAGAGGGAGGGATGAGGTCAGTGCACGCCTGGCTGGCTGACTGTTGATCTGTGGCACTGGGCTGGCAGAAGAGGGTCCTCAGGGAGCGAGCAGCTCCACACAGCCCGCCACCCATCCCTTCATCCTTCCATCCCCCAGCTGGGATAGAAAGACAAGCCTACGAGGGCAGACACATTTGGTTAACAGTGGCACAGGCAGGTGAAAGAAAGCTACAATTGTGAGGGTGACAAATGCCAGTCAGTAATATTCGGGAGGATGGGAATGGCCGTATATCTAGCTAAGAACTAGGGGCAGAAACACTGTCTCCTCTCCTCTGTAACAAACACTTGAAGGACATTCTGACAGGACTTGCTGCCACATGGGGCTCTGCATGCACCCCAGGCTTTTAGAAAGGGGGACATGTGATATTCATGGTGCCTCCTGTCTGATACTCTGTACATTAGACTATACTGTAGATCCCTCACTCTGTATTGCACTCATCCTCCATGTGAGCATTTCTTCATCACAAGCTCAGAAACACACATTTTGAAATGTATTAAAAGTATTTCTATTCACACGTCATATTTCCTTATTGTATCATAAACCCTGAGAATTTAGTGATCAACAATTGCAACATTTATATGCCAAGATGCCAATGTAGCAACGGTTTCACTAAGTTGAACTAAGCATAGCTGTCACTGGTAAGTGTCGAATGATATTTCCTGATCATATTTCCAGACCAGCCTGGTTTAAAATGCATTGCTGAAATGTTCAAATGCCTGGGTGCCAAAAGAAAATGTTGTTGTTTCCTAAAAGGGCTGCGGAGGCATTTCCAGGACACAGACGAAATGTGAGAGTATTATGGTCGTTTTGACTTACCCTGTGTTTGGACAGATGAAATATTGGATCAGTATGTCGATATGTGATTTGAGGTGCTGAGGATGTTTTTTATGGCTTTCCATCAGCTACAGTTACACAAGGTTAATGTTACAGTCGTGTGTGTGCATACGTCCATGGGTGTGTGTTTGTGTGTGTGCGTTTGGCTGCAGGGAGCTAAGCTGCTCCAAATGTCCATCTGCCGAGTTGACAATCCACCTGAGCCCACTCACACATGCAATATCACCAATGCTCCTGTACCCACATTCACACCGGCACGTGCAGCAGTGTAATCTATTCGAGGACCTCAAACCTTCAGCATATACCTGTAAAGCCATGTACCTGAACAGACACAGTATTTGTTACTGCTAAATTCAGCCCCGTCCTTATTGTCACATCTATTTGCATAAAAACATCCCACCTTTTCTCAAGCTGTCACCTTGATGAAGCTGCATTACGCGGGGTGATATCAACATAACAAGTTTTCTGACAAGAATCCAGAAATGCACATATACATATTTCACAACAGGTGTTAAGAGGAAGTACGGGGAAAGCAAGTAATGTGGTGGACACACACGAACAGGCATTTAAGCATACACACACTAACCGTGTACTCTTTTACATGAACACACAATTTGTGTTTGCAGATTATTGTTTTGTTCAGCTCATACTTCAGAGTGGGCCAAACACACTCAGTGCCAAGCTGATAACGCTGATAGCGTTTGACTCAGTGTCGCTGGTACGACTATGGCAAGCGCTCACAATCACATGACAGTCATTTACAAGAGTCACATTAAGCACCTGCTCCTTTTCTCAGGATCTGGTGTATGGTCTTCTCTGACACGACGCATGCTTTCATCGCCATATTCTCTTAACTGGGATAAATACTAGTGTTTGCTGTTTCGTCCTAATAAATGCTGCTGTGCTCTCTAATTCAGAGGACAGGGCCAGTCAGTATCAGCTCTACAGTAGCAAAGTTACCATGACCACAAAGTGTTCTTGGATCACTTCAAACCCTTCATTCTACTTAGATTCTAAGAGGGTTTTTTAGAAGTAGAGGTGTTATTATTGGTACACGTCTAGTTACACATTATTACTTTGCTTTAAATCATTAACCTTTATGTTGTGTTTGAAATATGAACAATACGATAGTTCAAAGTGTCCCATAAAGACTCATTTAGCTGCGAGCCTTGATCAGGTCATTGTGAAAGAAGGACATACTTAGTTCCTCCATTGCTCCATAGTCAAGTATTGAGTAGTAGCATGAAAAGACAGGGCAGGAAGGGTACAGTGTGTGTGTGTGTGTGTGTGCGTGCGTGCGTACGTGCGTGTGCGTGCGTGTGCAAATGGTCTCTGACTGTCAGGGAGCAATGTTGAATTACCGTGTGATTCATTCAAATCGAAACAAATTCGCTCTCTTGTCGGCCAACGCCTTTGACTCCCACACTGGAGATATGAGTCCTATTTTGGGGAGAGTGTGGGGACATTTTCTGTTCCCTTCTATTAGGCTGCTATTTTTGTGCCACAGGATACCCAGTGACTGTGTAGAGCCCTGTCAGTGACAAATGTGTTTGTGTGAGAAACAGGGGTGGGGTGCCTTCCTACAGGAAGGTGTGTGTGTGTGAGTGAGTGAGAGATGGATGGAGTTGGGGGGATATTCAGTATATGTTCTATCTTACCTGCAGGACTGTGTGTTACAGAGAGAGAAAGAGACAGAGTGTGTGTACAGTGGTGGGGTGTTCTCTCTCACTTTCAGGCTTGCTCGCCTGCGGTGATTCAGTGTGTGTATGCCCATTATCTTGCCCGAGTGTGTGTATATCTTTGAATGTGAAATGTCTGCTGTTCTGTGTGCTTGTGTGTGTGTGTGTGTGTGTGTGTGTGTGTGTGTGTGTTTGTATGCCTGCCAGCTTAGTAAGTTGAGGGTGTGTGTGTGTGTGTGTGTGTGTGTGTGTGTGTGTGTGTGTGTGTGTGTGTTTGTGCGCGCGCCTGCTGTCATCCGGGGGTAAAGCCTCAGGACATATAGGGTCATGTGACAGACAGCCCTATCTATCTATCTGCAGACTGCATCATTGGTATTCTGGGTAGACACTGGCAGCCAAGCATGTGGGGAGGTGTGGGGGGGGGGGGGGGGTGGGAGTGGGAGTGGGAGTGTGTGAGAGAGAAAGAGAGAGAGTGAGAAAAAAGAGCTATGAAAAGAAGAGGGGGATTTCAGGGGGGGAGAAAAAAATAGAATCGAGAACAATAGTGCTCATCAGTGCATTGAGACCTGAATGCAATCAGACACATACCCCTACACACACACACCCACACACACACACACACACACACACACACACACACACACACACACACACACACACACACACACACACACACACACACACACACACACACACACACACACACACACACACACACACACACACAAATGAGAGCATGTATACTGACCTGTGCACTCATAACCATGCTTGCACATCCACACAGACTGTCATCCAGTCATACATCAGTACTGTTAAATGCAGGCACACACACACACACACATCCTGCCTGTATACACACACACACACACACACACACACACACACACACACACACACACACACACACCCACACACACACACACAGCAGCGCCGTCCTTGCCAATTCATAAGGGGGATCTGATATGAATAACGAGAAGGACGATGCCACAAGGACTAAATGTTTGGAAATGTCATCAGCGACAACAAAAGGAGCTATTTGATTAGCCGGGGCAGAGCACTCCAACTCAGCACAGTTCATCATAGCTTAGGGTTCAACTCTCATCTAACAGCTAACCTTCAAAGACGCTTCGCCATCCTTTTTACTGCACAGATACCGCACACTGCCTCTCCGGATTGATCCCCCTGTCTGTCGACTGAGGAAAGATGTAAATAAGGGTTCAGCCTACACTGACCACATGCAGGGTATCAGTTCACTAACCAAGGCCCAGGATCTAATATCTATTTGCCAGCAAAACAGTCAGATCTGCTTATATCAAAAAGTCCAGACGACTCGTGGAGCAATAAGTGATGACTGAGGAGATGTTGTGTTATTATTGGTCGGTCTCATGAATTGTTAGAGTTTACATTTGTTGTTGACACTTGTGCCCCTTGAGTACGAATTTGAGCTGAACTGACAAAGAATCTCTTAAAATGACCGTGTGACAAGACACGAGGAAAGATGACTACATCAGTCTAATACATAAGGGATACTTGTTTGAACCATTAACTAGCATTTAACCTGATTAGCAGTGCCTCTTGGACAATAGAAAGAAACAAGCATGCTTCTTACACCAACATCTTATCCTGTTACTTACTCAAATGCAGAATCTGTTTACAGAGATAAGATGACCACCTTCAAACAGAAGAAGGTTGTTTTGAGGCTACGCTAGCAGGATGGGCTAAATGATATGTAACAACATGCCATTATATACGTTTGTAAAAGGTTTTTCTCAGTGCATATATTGTTCACCAATGTTTAATGAACACATTTAAGGCATCATAAAAGCATTTATGTTATGTGTCTGTTAAAAAAAAGATTACCTGCAAATATAATGAACAGATTTTTAAAGGTGTCATTATCAGCCACAGAAATCCAGTATGATTATAAACAGTGTTCATTTTAATCTGATGTTGCGTGAATGTAATAAAAACCCTTAGCCACTGTAGTATGTATGAATGCTCAGCTTCATGGCTCATGTCAAAATAAAATGTGAGAAACATAAAGTAGGGATAATGTCAGTGTTGATCTTCCCTTGAAGTAAGCCACCAATCCATCACAAATCTAACCTTAATATCTACAGAGAATATAATCAGCAGGTAATAACTCGGCAAAAGCATCAGTCTGTGATTGGTAAAGACAAAACTTATCACCTCAAAGTTTGGAAAAGTGATATGACATGGGACGGACCAAAAAGCTTCTTAATTGAGCCTTAATGTTTTCTCTCTCTTGATGTGGATGTGTCCGTCACAGAACGCCGTAGAGCAGCAGTCACAGCGTGGTCTCCTATAGGCTAAGCTGCCGTACAGGCACTGTTTCCCTGTGGCTATTTCAAGTCTTGGCTGTCTCACTCCTCAACCTTGGTGTTCTATAGCTGCTGGGGATGAGAGATGGTGTTAACACTTCTAAAGGCGTAAATCACCTCTCTCTCTCTCTCTCTCTCTCTCTCACCCTCGCTCCCTCTGTCTTGCTCCACCTTACACTCTCTCGCTCTCTCTATCTCTCCCCCTCACTGCAATGTTGTTCCTTCACTCGCTATCTGTGTTAAGAGGTGATTGGAGTCTTCCCAGTCTGATAATGGACCACATAAACACACACACACTCACACACACACACACACACACCTCTGTACAGCCACAGAGTAGAGAGTGAAGCAGAGAGAGAAAGAGAGAGGAGACTCATCAAGTAATTAAGGCCCTGGCTCTCCCTTGGAAATTAAAGGAATGGCCCTTTGCCCCCCTTCTCTCTCCCTCCTCTCTCTCCCTCCCTCTCTCTCTCTCTCTTCCTCTTCCTGCTGGGCTGATTGCTGTCTGGCTTCTCTCCTCACCTGAGTATTTCACTCTCTCCCAGGCAGCCAACCCACAATGCATTGTGCTTGTGATTACCCCACTGTGGGTAATTGCGGCAGTGGTTTTGTCAACGTTACTTTCCCCACTCTCTGCCCTTACAGAGGAGCAGGCAAGGTCCTTTAAGAGAGCAGGAGGGGTGGGGTGCGTGATTATTTTTGTTGCCATTTGTGCGTATCTCCTTTGGAGGGGCGCGTTAATAATAAATGCACTGCATGCTTTCCTGCGTTATTTATTTTGACTTTTGTGATTAGGCGTCATGTGTGTTTGAGCACAGTGCAGCAGCAGGTCACACGTGGTCAGGTCCATTTCTCATGTACTCGATGAGAAAAGCAGGTCAGAAAAGTGCTTTTACCTCGGCTCACTCTCGCTCTTTGATGGGAGCAGGGAACTCATAAAGGGCCGGTCCACTTCACTACCTGACAGCTTCTCTCACCCCTGAACCTCGGCGGCTCAGATACACCACATTTCGTTGGAGTTTGTGAGATTGACCAGCAAGCAGATTAGTGTTGTAGCTGTTGTAACAAGAAGCAGTTCAACTGCAAGTGGGTTGAATACAGTTTGCTCTGTGGTTGTCACGGCGTTGGTCCAGACCTTCCTCGTGCTGTAGCTTCACAATGCTCCATGAGAGAAGTGAGGAGAGAAAATAGAAGGGACGATGCATGCCAGTAGACCGTAGAAAGAAGCAGGCCAAATCCACTGATTTCTTTTTTTTTATATCTCTATATACATTTGTATAACTATAGCAGCATTGTAGTCTAATCGTTCAATTTCTTGACATTGATAAAACATTTTTTACGATTTTGAAAAGAAGTAGACATTGCTTAAAATATGTCATTCAGTTTACCCTAAATATCTAGAACTCAGATGAATATTGTATTACACAAATGTAATCTTCTGAAATGTAGTTTTCACAGAGGAACTTGAAACAATACAGTTGTTTGAAGACGTCTTCACAGCAACATGGATATCAGATTAGGGCCCCTTTAACTTCTTTACAACAAACAGTATGCTAATAATAATATAGGAATGTAGGTTGAAGTACGTGGGATTTAAGTGAATGTACTTATATTTAACCATGGCTCTATTTGCTGTTGGTATTGATCACGACATTTCTGGTAACCATGACATCTCTGCAAATGATCAGTGTGTAGCAATACCTATCCTACCATACTCTTTATCATTCTCCAACTTTCAGAGCCTCATGAGTTAAATAAGGGCTACTAAAGTGTTTGTATTGGAAGTAGGGCTGCTCGATTATGGCAAAAATCATAATCTCGATTATTTGGGTCAATAATTGATATCACGATTATTAAAAACGATTATCCATTTACTTTGAAAACATCAATTTATTGGAGAACAAAAAATGGAACAGTATGTTTTTAACAGTTGATTACCCTGAACCTTAAGTATACTTCAACTGAAAAAAAGTAATAATAAAAAATAATAGTTTTATTTCGATTACGTTGTTTTCGTAATCGTTGCAAGCCATAATTGTAATTGCGATTAAAATTCGATTAATTGAGCAGCCCTAATTGGAAGTAGGTTTACCTACAAAATAAATACCCTCTGATTTACAGCTGTATTTTTCCCAATTTAAGTCTAAAAAAGGTTTTGTTTGGCCTTATGGCATCGTTACTGAATGACTCAGTTAGGCCACAAGGTCAAACTATCTTCACAGCCTGGACGCTGTTCCTCCCGGGCTTTGGTAGCACACATCTGGCTGGCAGTGGTTACGCTCTGCTATTAGAGGCTGGGGAGATTGGCGATAAACAGAGGCACTGTCATAAAAAGTGGCATTATGAAATAAAAGTATCATCAGACTAAAAACGCCATTAGGAAATGAAAACATACTGAGATCTGTTTTTTCATCTGCTTCCTGTTGTACTTTCTCTCTACTCACAAGAAGATATTAAAGTTGTCTCGATGCAGGGCCATGGGATTCCTCCTGCTGGTTTCTGCTGTGTCACTGTTTGGAGTGTGGTCAGTGTAATGCCTCAGTGGGATTAAGAGGGTTGGGCTGGTTTAGTTAAGGGATATAGTGGATCAGCTCTTTTTGGATCAACTGAAAGCCTCTTGAATGACTAACCTCTGCACTGTCTGGACATGGAAGGGACAGCCAGCTAAATAACAAAGTCAAATAATATGAGGCATAGCAA